>WOXC01008626.1:0-380800 GCA_011680675.1 Gymnobelideus leadbeateri | reverse complement strand
AGGGGAAAAAAACTTTATCTGATATTAGGTGCTTTTTTTGTTTTATCATCTCAGTGCTTTGGGAATGCTACATTCTTTTCTAAATGTTCACTGTCTCTTTTATACCACCTTCTAGAATTTTGGCAAAAAACAATGTCAAGGTCATGGGCCTATCTATAGCAAATTCTATAATTCTACTTTCCTACACTTTTTTTTTTTTAAATCGGGACTTGATTTGCTCTTTTCCAGTTCTTCAGTATTGTAGCTGGCATCAGTGTGATGCAGCCAATGAATCTTTGTATTTAGCAAAAAAAAAAAAAAAGCAAAGTTTCATGACATGGATGAGAGGACGCATGGGGAAAATGCCCACAAGGTGTGCATATGTACTACTAATCACTTCTGAGGAATCAGAGTCATTAGAGAGAAACCATATAAAGCAGAACATGTAAGAGCTGGAAAGAACCTTACCATCCACCTGACTCTATTTCCTCATTTAAGAGAAGAGGAAAATGATATCTAGAAGGTGACTTTTTCATACACTATTAAAGTATAAAGAAACCTTATAGAACATCAGAGTTAGAAGTGACCTTAGAATACAGAACATAGATTATAAGACCTGGAAAAGACTTTGGAAAACACTCATGCTCAAAGAAACTTTAACAATTAATGCAATCCTCTAATTTTTAGAGGAGGAATGAAATTAAACCAAAAAGATTAATACAAGGCAGAGCCAAGATGGCCGAGTAGAAACAGCTTGTCCAAGCCACTCTGCCCCCAGATTCCCCCCAAACTATGTAAAAGGGGACTCTGAACAACTTCTGGAGCCCCAGCACACACAGAACTACACAGAGAAGCTAACCTCCCACTGAGGACAGCACAGAAGCCCTGCAGGAAGGACCAGTGCAGCAGTCTGGGAGCCGGCAGCGCACAGAGCACGGGAGCAGAGCCGAGCCCAGGTCCACATGAGCAAAGATTTTAGCCCCAAGGAGGCAGGGCCAGCAGCCAGCTGGAGCAACCCCAAAACACCAGCAGCTATGGCAACTCCAGAATCATCAACACAGACATGCCTAGGACAAAGTAAGAGGTTAGTGTCCTATGGACTTTGGGACGGGTATTTTGGGGAATGCGTCTGCTCCCTCCCCTGGGGGCTAGAAGCCGCTGAGGAGACACGCCATTTTGTACATTTCAGAGGCAGCTCCCACTCCCGGCCTGCGAATTAATTGTAGGGAGATCCAGTGATCAGTCTTGGGGGGTAATCGCTCTTGCTTTAACCTCCCTGGATCTGGATTGTAATCTAGGGTGGAAGTCATGGGTGGGTTTACAGCTTGCCAGAAACGGAAGTTGCCCCCCACACATTCCAGAGGAAAATTCCTCTATCTGGCCTTAAAGCCATAGTGTGGCAACAAGCCCCAAAGTCAAGTAATTAAGTGGCAACATGCCAAGGCAAAGGAAACAGAAAAATGCAACCCTAGACTCCTATTTTGTGGGCATAGAGCGGGAAAAGGACTGTGAGGTCATAGCATAAACACTTTTACCTAAAATAAGAATTTTTCATTTCATTACTTTGAATCACACAAACTTAAATATATGCATTTTTTTTACAGTTTAGGGGTTCAGAGTTAGCTTTATGATCTTTAAAAATCTCCTTTCATTATATTCCTCTCTCATCTCTTAATTTCAGCTTTTAAGTATCCCCCTTTCCATTAAACTGGTTCTGTGCCCTCTATCTATGTATACCTGTAGACACACACACACACACACACACACACACACACACACACACACACACACACAGATTTCTATTCCCTTCAGATATTCTCATACTGCGAAAAGTTTGATAAGTTACAGTTATCATTTTTCCATGTAGGAATATAAATAGTACAACATTGATAAGTTCCTTATGATTTCTTTTCCCTGTTTACCTTCTCATGCTTTTTTTTGCTTCTTGTATCTGAATGGCATGGAGTGGCCAGTGAAGCACTCTGGGAGCCAACAGCGCAGCACTCTGGGAGCTGAGCCCAGGCCAGTGTGAGTCGTGGTTTTAGCCCGAGGGTGGCCAGACCAGGAGCTGACTGGATGTACCCCAGAACACCAGCAGCTGTGGGGTTTCCAGAATTATCAACAGATAGATGCCTAGGACAAAGTGAGAGCTTAGTGCCATATGGACTTTGGGACTGCTTGGGAGAATGATTCAGCTTCTTCCCTTGGGGGCGAGAAGTCCCTGAGGAGCTAGCACAGCTTGTGCCAAGTTGCCACCTTGCAGCTTCTACTCTTGGCCTGCAAACTGTAGGGGGATCCCAAGATCAGTCTGGGGGGGTAAGCACTCTTGTTTTACCCTTCTTGGATCTGGATTGTGGTCTGTGGAGGAGGTCTTGCAGTGTGTGACCAGCTTGGCAGAGTGTGTGGAGGCTTCACAGAGGGCACCCAAGTAATACCTCCGGCAGCTGACCTAACCCCCACCTTTGGGATGGAAGTTCACCTGGCTGGTGGCAATGTCCTACTGTGGCAACAAGCTCAAAAGTCAAGTAATTGAGTGGCGACATGCCTAGGCAAAGGAAACAAAATAAACAGAAAAATGCAACATTAGACTCCTATTTTGCAGGCAAAGAGGATCAAAGCATGGAAATGGAAGCTAGTGATTTTATGAGAAATCAAGATACTATTAAACAGATCCAAACAAATGAAAAAATAGAAGACAATGTGAAATATCTCATTGGCAAAACCATTGACTTGGAAAATAAATTCAGGAGATATTATTTAAAAATTATTAGACTACCTGGAAGCCATGTACAATAAAAGAACCTAGAGGGGTGGAGTCAAGATGGCGGAGTAGAAATAGCACTTCTATGGAGCACCAGCCCACACCACTTCAAAATCATGTAAAAGGGGGACTATGAATGACCTCTGGAGCTCCAGAACCCACAAAATGACACAGAGAAGCTAACCTCCCACTTAGGACATAATACCTCCATTTGTTCCAATCTAATTCTGAAGGAATGATTCTCTTCCATTAGCTTTTGAGTTTCTTTTTCCATCTGTCAAATTTGGCTTTTTAAGACATTCTTCTCCTCCTTGGCTTTTTGAGCCTCTTTTTTCATTTGAGCTTGTCTATTTTTTTAAGGTGTTATTTTTTTCATTCAGGTTGTTGACTCTCATTTCATAATTTTCTTGCATCATTCTCATTTCTCTTCTCAATTTTTCTCCCACTTCTCTTATTTGGTTTTCAAAATACTTCTTAAGGTCCAATGGCCTTTAACAAGCTCATATTTTTCTTGGAAGCTTTTGTTGCAGGAGTTCTAACTTCACTGTCTTCCTCCTATTCCATGCTTTGACCCTTTTTGTCCCCAAAGTAAGGGTCTAATGCTTGATTCCTCTGTTTGCTTTGCTTCCCTTGTTTACTCATGTTGCCACTCAATTACTTGACTTTTGGGCTTTTCTGCCACAGTAGAACTCTGCTACCAGATAGAGGAGCTTCATATCAAATGCTGGGGTTTTCTCAGCTACTGAAGCTATTAGTTGGGCGCCCTCTCTGAAGACTCCACAAGCTCTGGCAAGCTGATCATACCCTAGACAGTGATCCAAATCCAAGATGGTTAAAGCAAGAGCAATTACCCTTGAGACTAGTTACTTAGTCCCTCTACAGTCTGCAGGCCAGGAGCTAAAGCTGCCACATGGTGGTTCCTTAGTGGCTTCTCCTTCCAGCAGAGAAAGGCCTACGATCTCCCAAACTACAGGAACCCAAAGTCCACACTGCACTGACCTGTAACTCTGTCCTTAGGATCTATGGGTTTATAGTTCTGGAAACTGCCACAGGTGCTGGTGATTTGAAGTCCCTGCAGCTGGCAGCTGGTCAAGCCCATGCTGGGGCTAAAAGAACCTGCTTGAACAGGGCTGGGGTCAGCTCCCAGGGCGCTGCACTAGCTGTTCCCTGCTGGCCTGCCAGGCTATCCTCAGTGGGAGGTTAGCTTCTCTGTGTCATTTTGTGGGTTCTGTAACTCCAAAGTTTGTTCAGAGTCACCTTTTATCTGAATTGGAGGAGGTAGGAGCTGGTAGGAGCTGTGGGGAGATCCTGTTTCTTCTCTGCCATCTTGACACTGCCTGAGAGTGGATATTTTCGAGAAATTAGGACACATCCCTGACATTATAGACAAACAGAGTTAAAACAAGGCTTCTCTCTTCCTCAGATAAAAGTTTGAAAATTGGATCATTTGCGATGCATTCCTTCAGAGGATGGTTCTTTAACCTATCTGTGTTAATGGACTCAGCAGTCTGCTGAAATCAAGGTAAGAATCATTGAAGTACCTCTGGCATTACAATGTATAAATCAATGAAGTCATTCATTGGGCATTTATTAAGTAACCCCTGTGTTCCAAGAACTGTGCTAAGCTCTGGAAATGCATAAAACAGTATTGAATTGTATCCCTTATAATCCTAACCACTATATATTTTGTCTTAAGTGGTTTCTCATTTTGCATAACCTCTAGATATATCTCTGTGTATAGGGATAAATCTAAAAGGTCATTAGTTGTGTTTCATGCCAGTGTTTTTTAAACCTGGCTTGCCCAAGAAGCAAGAATCCATAGAGGAAAATTATTGAGGAAAAAGATTGAGTGTCACAGCTGTGCAACAGAGCCATGAAATCTCATTTGCTTTGAAAACATTTTAGCTATTCATCAGAATTAAGCTTTATAGAGACAAGCAAGATATTTTTAGATCAAACCATTGCCTTACTCCATCATAAGACATGAAATAGGATCAAGGAATTTAAATTTTTAAACAAACATTTGAGACTTCTTCAAGATTTAAAATTATTGCTACATTTTATCATCTACATTTAAAAAAATTGCTCTTTTGATAGGAACATATGTAACCATATGGTAATAAATATTCTGATGAACTGTAAAAGGGAGGTTCATTTTTAAAGTTAATATAGTATTCCATATGCAATATATACAATGGTAAATGATTCCTGAAACAGATGGCAATCTATCCAAAGACATATAAAGAGAATAATGTGCCTCACTTCTCAGATGGAATACCTCAGGGAGAAAAATACTTATTCATCATTTATATTTTAGGGTCCCTAAGGAGGGAAATGAGAAAAGGAGGGCAAAGTTGGACGTGGATATTAGTTGATAACTAAACAGTCAAATTTCAATGAAAAGAATTTCATATAATGGAAAGAGTTGTCTATGCTTGAATTTTTCCCTCCCAGTTCTACTTTCCTACCATGTAGCCTTCCTTTCTTTAGGCCCAACACACTATATATAAGTAGGATGTGATCCTGAACACAAGCATTTTTGAGGCCAGAGGATAGGGAAAACTGGGTAACAAAAAAACAATGATCTACAAAAGGGGCTCTGAACATGTGCCCCAAGACCCAACAGGAGAACCTCCAAGTTACAATGTGGGCTATGTGACTCTATATTCAAATAAATAGTTTTCCCTTTAATCCTTATTTAGGTCCATCAAAAATATGTGGTATTAATAAACAAATAATCATACCTTCTGTTGACTGAATTATAATAACTATCACTTATACAGAGCCCTATTTGTAAAGTGTTTTTCATATATTAACTCTTTTGATCCTCACAAAAATTCTCTCAAGTATATCCTCTTATTATCTTCATTTTACAGATAAGGAAACTGATATTGAGAGAGGTGGAATGACTTGTCCAGGACCACACAGCTAATAAATATCTAAGATTAGATTTGAACTCAAGTTCCTTGGAGGCAAGAACTGCTTTGTCATCCTTTGTATTCCCAGCACTTAGCACAGTGCCATCATGCCTATCCAAATCCTTATAATTCCCACAGTAAGTATGCTCAGTTCTTTCCATTCATTTTCTGACCTAGTCTTGAAGATCTTCATAATCTCCATGACCACTGCCTTCTTGTATAGTCTTGAGTTTCTCAGTATCTTTCTTAAAATGTATTGTTCAGGGGTGGCTACATGGCGCAGTGAGTAGAGAGCTGGCCCTGGAGTCAGAAGGACCTGAGTTCAGATCTGGATTCAGACACTTAACGCACACACAAACAAAAACCTAGCCGTGTGACCTTGGGCAAGTTACTTAACCCCAATTGCCCTCCAAAAAGCAAAAAAAAAAATGTATTGTTCAAAAATGAACACAGCACCTAAGATATGGTTTAAATGATGGAAAATCTTCAACACGATGTCTTTTTTGTCCTACTGGTGCTAGTTCCCCTCTAAGGTTACCTTCTATCTATTCATTATCTATCTATCTATCTATCTATCTATCTATCTATCTATCTATCTATCTATCCAGCTCTATCTTTTATGTATACCCATTTGTTTTTGTGATATCTCTCCCATTAGAATATGGGCTCCTTGAGAGCAAGGGCCGTTTTTGCCTTTCTTTGTATCTCTAGCATTTAACAGTGTCTGGCACATAGAAGATGCTGATTGATTGTATATTCATGTTACTGACCAGGAAGTTATTCTGACCTCAGATTCAGTTCTTTCTATAATCCCATGCTGTTATCCCATGAATCATGAGAAAAGTCTGAATCAAAGATTTGAGAGAGATACATTGTTAATGTTCATTCTTTGTTTTTGAAGTGGACCAATTTCGTCATAGGGTAATATCTTTGACTTGTGGGTGAATTGGATTTAAGTGAGGCAAAATTGCACAGTCATCAGTCTCACTCACTCTTCCGGAGTTATTGAAGTCCACTGGCAAGACAGAAGTTAGGATGACAAGCCATGGCCAAGGATGCAATGAATGACCTTGGAATCTTTAATTTGTAACCAAGCTCTAAACTACTCCACAGAACCTGCTCCAGCCACTTCCATAGCCTTTGGAACTAATTCTTCTCATCTTCCCATTGCAATGGGGGAGGTCTTTACGTGCTTGGTGTAAACATTTCTCTAAGTCACTGATGGATTAAGGTCTGTTAGTTACCTTCAAACTGGTTTAGTCTGTCTGCTGAGAGAGTTTTAGCAGGGTGCTGTGAATGTTATAGATTCTTGGAGCCACAGGTGAGAGTAAAAGGTGAAAACCAAAGGTAGATGAGCAGCCCTAAAAAGTATTCAGTGAGATCTCACAACAGAGGTGCTAGTCCTCCCTGAATACCCCATACATACCAGAAAGATACCTAAGTAAGAGAGTATCCTTTATTTCTTGCAATGAGTAGCATATAATTCTAGACAAGCATATTAATCTAAGATTGAATCTTAGTGATCAAGCCTAGAAAGAACAGACTGAACCAGGTATAAGAAGAAGGCAGGGGTTTTACTTAATTAGGGATTCAGTAATATAGATGTTTCAAAATTTCTCAGAATCAGAGTAACCTAAGGCTTTATAATGTCAGATTTGTTGTATATTTGTAGGCTTTTTGTAGGTCAAAACTAATATGTAATGCCAATAAACTGGAATGTAATTCTAAGTTAGAGCAGTATGTATAGTCCAAAAGCTTTAAAAAAAAAAAGGGAGTTTTGATGTCTACAATGTATCTTGAAACTGTATATGATTTATATTTCTTTAAATCTTGTGCAAATTACTTTTACTTTACACAAAATATGGGGTAGCTAGGTGGCACAGTGAGTAAGAGCGCTGGCCCAGAGTCAGGAGGACCCAAGATTGGTTCCGGCCTCAGAAAATGAGCACCCCTACATAAAAAATGACTGGCCATGTAACCTTGAGCAATTTACTTAACTCCAATTGCTTTAAAAAAATCACAAAATGCTTTATTTTTCCCATGGGTCAATCCAATCCAACATATTTATTATGTGTCTACTGTGCTATGAACAAGGCACTCAGGTACTGGAGACATAAAGATGAAGTTTGAGAAAACAAAACATAACAAAAAGAACCTTCCCTCAAGGAGATGTTGTGGAATGGAGAGTGGACAACATGCCCACAGCCTCATAAATATTTAATAATTTGAGAAGAGCGATCACGGACATTGAAGAGAGACTTTGTAGAAGAAATGGTACCTGAATTGATCCTTAAGCAAAGTAGTATAAGATGTATAGATAAGAAGGAAATACATGCTAAGACTGGGGAGTAATCTACACAAAGGCAAAGGGGTGAGAGATGAAATGTTGAGTTTGGGGAACAGCAAATAGGTCAGTTGGGCTAGATTGTAGTGTAAGGAGTCTGCAGTCTGGAGTCATACTATGAAGGGATTTAAATGGCAATATAATGGATTTTTATTTTATCTTAAATATAATAGGTAGCAACTGAAAATTTTTGGGCAGGAGAGTAAAATGGTCAGAACTGTGTTTTCAGAAGATTATTTTGGCAACTGTGTGACGGATGGATTTGAGAGGAGAGATACCAGAAGAAGAAAAGATCAGTTAGGAGGTTATTGTAATAACATTTTGAGGGGGTATAAGTGCCCAAATCAGTGTGGTGGCAGTACACATGGAGAGAAAGGAATGGATATGAGAGATGCTTTGGAAGAAGAAATGAGTAAATTTAATAACTAATTGGATGAGGCAGATTGTGGAGAGGGAGGCCAAGTGTCCAGACAGAATAGTACTTTTAATAAAAGTAGAGAAACTTGGATGAGCAGCAGATTATGGGACAAAGATAATTGAAACTATTTTGGACAAACTGTCAAGTCTGAGACACAGTTGTAACATTCAGATGCTGTAAAGAAGGCAGTTGTTGGTAGGGTACTGGAAAACATAATAGAGATAAGAGTTGGCTGCATAGATTTGGGAGATACATGGTGAGAGACAATAATTCAATCTATAGGTTCTTCTTCTTGTTTGGAAGTGACTCTGGGCTCTCAAAGTCTATCTTTGCTTTAAGCATTTTGCGGAAGGTTCTATATGGCTAGAAAGGCAGGTGTCATGCTACTTGTCATTATTGTCCTAGATAAACACACAATGACTCACAGCAAGAGGTGATACAAGATCAGGAAGTGATTTATTTTTGTCATTAGGATTTCAGCAAAGCATCTTCTAAGGTGAGAAGGTGTTAATACCTGAATTTGATGTAGGGAATTTAGGCAACAGGGAAATGATAATATTTCTTGAGAAACTGTTGATTATATCATGTGAATATTTCAATGTTTTTTTTCTCTAGTCTCTAAGATCTCAAAGATCTCATTAAAAAAAAGTGCTTCTTGGGGGCAGCTAGGTGGCGCAGGGAATAGTGCACCCTCCCTGGAGTCAGGAGGACCTGAGTTCAAATCCAACCTCAGGCATTTAACACTTACTAGCTGTGTGACCTTGAGCAAATCAGTTAACCCCAATTGCCTTGCCTTCCCCCATCAAAGGAAAAATTAAAAAAAAAAGAATAAAGGGCTGCTCAGGCCCATATTGTATTATGCTGTGTAGTTCTGTTTTCATGAGAACTCGAACACACAGTTTTCATAAATGATACTGGGCTTCCTTACTTGCTGTCTTCCATGGAGAGAGGCTGAGTTTGAAGGTAGGCATACATTCTTTATTTAGCCCATAGGATTACCAAAATAATGTACTATACGTGATTAGGTACAAAAGTTTCACATTGATAAAGTTCTAATTACAAATATCTGGTTCACTACATCATAATGACCATTCTTCATTCTAATTGCAAATGAAAATTGGGAGCTGATACAACATTTTCCCCCTTGATGTGTATGTGTGTATGTGTGTGTGTATGCTCAAATCCTTGAGATCATGGACCCATTGAACTATTTAAGCTTGCTATCAGGATGTCTGCAACACATATTTTTGCTGGTCTACAATCTGGTACTCTTTTCCTTCCAGGGGCCCAGAAACCCCTGTATTGAAGAATAATATAGAAATAAGTAGATATACTGGACTTGGGGGGATCTTTTTGAATAGAAGATATATAAGTTTAATTGCTTCCAATGTTAATAGCACAATCAAAGAAGATGTACTTTTATTAATTTTTATTTATATTCTGAATTTAAACATAGAATAGGTACTAGCACACACATAGTAGAACAGAAGAAGTAGATTATACATACACAGTTAGCTTTTTTGTAGTAGCAAAAAATTATTAAGGAAGTACCTATCAATTGTTGAGCAAATTATGATATCAGAATGTTGATGAATATTATTGTCCCATAAGAAATAATGAAATGGATGGCTTCAGGGAAACCTCGAAAGACCTATATAAACTGAGTAAGAGTGAAATAAGCAGAACCAGAGCAATATATACAATAATACAATATTATGGGCGGAAAAATTTTGAAAGGCTGAGAATGCTGATCAATGCAATAACTAACCATAATTTCAGCAGACCAATGGTAATCTATACTACCTCTGTTGACAGAGAGGAGATGTACTAATGATGAAGAGAGTCATATGCATAAGCTTTCAGAAATAGCCAATATGGAAATATTTCTTGCTTGTTTGACTCTGTCTCTCTCTGTCTCTCTAATTTGTTTTTCTTTTATTCATTTTTTTCTTTTTAATTTCTTTTATTCAAATAAGCATATATAAAGCACCAATGAGTTCTAAACACCATGGTAGACACTGGAGAGACAAATATATTGATTAAAATCTCTGACTCCAAGGATCCTATATTCTATTGGGGTAAATAACATTCACACACATAAAAGCATATGCAAAATAAATGACATATTCTTTGAAAGGGAAGACACTGGTATTGGAAAGCACTCATGTGAGAGGTACCCTTCTTAATTGAGTTTTGAAGAAAACTAAAATTTATAAGAGAAGATTAGGAAGAAGTACATTTTAGGTACCTCTGTCAATGCAGAAGCAAAAGTATGGGAGATGCAATATTATGTGTAAAGTAAAATAAGGCCAGTTTGATTGAACTTGAACACATGACAGGTCATTATATTTATTAAAACAAGTTCAAAACTGGTTGTGATGGGGTTTAAATTCTAAACAGAAGATTTTGCATTTGATCATAAAGAATGAAACCCAAGGATCTTGTTGAGCAGTGGAGTGACATGACCCAACCTGTGCTTTGGGAGTATCACTTTGGTCACCTTACATAGGATAGATTGGAGAGGTGAGTCTTGAAGTAGGGAGACCAATTAGGAACTCATTTCAGTAGTCTGGAAAAGATGTGATGAGGTCTGAACTATAGTGGTGACTATAAGACTTGGAATTGGACTTTGTGTCAGAAAGACCAGAGTTTGAATCCTGCTTCAGATACTTATTGACTCTGTGACCCTGGACAGGTCATTTAATCTCTCTCAGTTTCAGTTTCCTCATTAGGCAAATGAGCATAATAATAGGACCTACATCATAGTATTGTTATGAGGACCAAATTACTTTCCATATATAATGAGCTCTCTTTCTCTCCACCCCCTTTCTCTTTCTCTTTCACTGTCTCCCTCCCTCTCTCCTCCTTCCTCCCTCTGTGTGTGTATGTATATATGTACACATATATACACACATACATACATATATACATCTATATATATGTTATGTCTAAATTTATATATATATCAATGCTTGCTCTCATTAGGAATGGCAAGAAAGGAATAGATACATAGACTCAATTGTGAGAATGGTGACCTAGAAGCGAATAATCACTCTAGCTAGTCTTTCTCTAGTAGCATATAGGGTTATCCCCAAGACAATGAAAATTCTAAACAGTTTGTGCCCATTAATTTTATATTAATGGTTCTTATAATACCATTGCCTTAAGATTCTTTAATAATGCTTCCTCTATTAAACTCATTTTTTGTATCACTACTACAACCACCAAATTAATTAACTTCCCTCAAAAAAAATCATGAAATCCATGTTAAAGACCTACAGAGCAGGGTTTTAGTAGCTCACTGAAATTGCCCTCAAGGATTAAATATAAACTCCTCTGTTAGGCATTCAAAGTCATTTAATCTTGTAAACCTCCCCCACTTCCATCTGATCCAGTGACACTGAACTCCTTGACCTTCCTTGGACAAGAAAATTCATCTACATATTTTCACTGGATAGTACTCATGCTTGGAATACTCTATCCTTATCTCTGCTTCTTGGCTTTCCTGGGTTCCATCTAGTCCCAGCTAAAATCTCATCTTCTCTGAGAAGCTTTTCCTTATCCCCTTAATATCAGTGCCTTCCCTCTATTGATTATCTTCAATCTGTCTTGTATGTATCTTGCTGTTAAATAGTTTCATGTTGTGTCCTCCAGAAACCTGTGGAATTCTTAAGAGCAGGGGTCATCTTACTTATTATAATGGTAACTTGATACACATTTATTGACTGATTACCTGACTGAACTAAACCTGGGTGAAAGTAGTTTGGTATATTGAATGGAAATATGGACACTTACTGACTCAGGCAAGGCAAGCAGTTACTCAGATGGGGTATTTACTCAGAGAAAATCACTTCATGTCTTCCTTTTCTTCATTGGTAAAATGAGGGAATAGGACTATAGGATCTCCAAGTTTTGTCTCATGTCTAATATTCTATGAATCTAATGTAGCTATTTAAGCTACATTAATATAGGGAAAACTTTTCTGTGGGGTAAATGAGCACCATGGTAAAATCCATTGTGAAAGTAAATAATTGTTGGAATGGTCTGATTGCTCAGTCCCTAGTCACAGAATGTTAGCTGCATTGCACAAATGTCCTTTGATTTTAGGAATATTGCAATAAAGTAATAGGGTGTGAGATGAAGCTGAATATGAAAAGAAAGTAGATTAACCTTAACGACTTTAATTTTTTTTCAGTTCTTTCTTTGCAGTGTTATAATTTTTGTAGTTCCTAAAGGTATAAATTGGAAGGCTTTAAAAAGTACATTGTATAAACATTGGACAAATAATCCCAATGGTTATTTTCTCATAATGAGAACAGCAAGCAAACTATCTTGAAGTTTTCTGTTTATGTGCATGAATCCTCATCTTCCTTGACATTATGGGTAGTTAAATGACCTGTTGGTATATTTAGTCAGTGATTTTTAACAGCATTTTGTTTTTTGCAAAATATCCAATATAAGAGCAGAACCCACAGAATTCATTTTGTTAAGATGCTGCTTTTTTACTGAAGTTGGAATGGATGTTCCTTGTGGGCAGAGACTTTATTTTCTTTTTATTCCCAGCTGTCTAAAACAGCACATAGTATGTGCGATTAATGAACACTTACTGATTGACTTTGAGGACTATAAAAAGCAAATGACTGGGGCGGCTAGGTGGCGCAGTGAATAGAGCGCCGGCCCTGGAATCAGAAGGATCTGAGTTCGGAGCCGGCCTCTGACACCTAATCCGCACAAACAAAAACCTAGCCGTGTAACCTTGGGCAAGTTACTTAACCCCAATTGCCCTCAAGGGGCGGCTAGGTGGCGCAGTGAGTAAGAGCGTCGGCCTCGGAGTTTGGATGACCCGAGATCAGATCGGGCCTCAGAAAATGAGCACCCACGCATAAATCAAATGACTAGCCATGTAACCTTGAGCAAGTTACTTAACCCCAATTGCTTAAAAAAAAAAAAAAAAAAAAAAAGCAAATGACTTATTTCACACTCAGTTATCTTTAAAGAACACATGTAAAATATTCTTCCTGAGTGTAAGTATGAGAAAATCTTCTCCCTTTTATCCTTGTGCTTCTTTATATATATTTAGCCATCATAGAAAATGATGCTATTACAGCTATAGTCATAATCCTGGATATGCAGTTCCCATTAAAAAATTCTTCTACTGGGGGCGGAGCCAAGATGGCGGAAAGGAAGCAGTAACCTCGCTGAGCTCCTCTGTCACTAAGTCCAAAAGGGTAAATCTGAGCGGATTCCGGAGTGACGGAGCCCAGTGGAAGACAGAGTGTGGCAGAATCCAGCCCAGGAGGTTGCCCAGAGTGTCCGCACAGGTCGAGCGCAGAGCATGTGGGGTCTGCACAGCTCAGACCTAAGAGCAGGCAAGCAGACTACACCAGAGAGAGAAAAAGCCCCAGCCTGCAGACTTACCAAGGACGAATCACAGTCATCTGGCAGAGGGAACGGATCATTGGAGCCAGGTAGGAGAGTCGGGCCCCCAGTGGAGAGAGTGGCTTCTCAGGCTACATTCAGCCCCCAGCCTGGAAGTTTAGAAACTGCCTGCCTGTATAATACAGGGGCTGGAATGGCAAAGTAAATTCTAGCTGCTCAGATCCTCCCAGCCCTCCTTCATGAAGCAGAAAACCCAAAGATAAGTCTCCCACCCAGATTGAAATCCCAAGTTAATGGAAATAGCCTCAGGCTTGAGAATCTCCAAGAAAGGGTGTAACTGAGACAGCCAGGAATCTGAAGAGAAGAGAGGGAGGGACCCAACAAGCCCCACCTCACCTCACCAACAAAAGCCTACTTATAGCCCAGGGGTATAGAGGCAGAAATCTGAAGTGGTCAGACTCATCCCCACCTACACATCTACATTCCTCACTGACTTCCCAGACTTAGCCATAAACTAGCCACCCAGAGGTATTCAAAGTCAAGGATCAGGCCCCAAACTCATAGCCTGAGACACTAAGAAACAGGAAGTCACAATGGGAAGGAAGGAAGCTGAAAAAGAGAAGGGGAAGGCAAGAAAGTATATTCAAGCATACTATGCAGGGCAAGAACAACAAAACACACAGGACAATATAGACTCTCTGCCCACACCAGAGACCAAAGAAGGAAACATGATCTGGTCTCAAGCCCAAATAGCATTCCTGGAGGAGCTTAAGAAAAATTTTAAAGACCAAATCAGGGAGGCAATGACCAACTTGGAAAAAGAAATACCTCCCTAAAAAAGGAACTTCAAAAACTCACTGAAGACCATAATTCACTAAAAATTAGATACAATCAAACTGAAACCCAGAACTCTATGATGCAGCAAGAGTCAATCGAAAAAAACAAGATGATCAAAAAATTGCAAGAAAATGTAAAATATCTCACTGGAAAAATAACTGACCTAGAGAACAGATCCAGGAGAGACAACCTAAGAATTATTGGTCTACCAGAAAGCCATGATAAGAAAAGCAGTCTAGACAACATCCTCCAAGAGATTATCAAAGAAAATTGTACTGAGGTCCTGGAATCAGAAGATAAAAGAGCTATTGATAGAATTCACCGGACTCCTCCTGAAAGAGATACCAAACTGAAAACTCCAAGAAATATAGTAGCCAAATTCCAGAATTATAAGATTAAAGAAAAAATTCTACAAGCAGCCAAAAAGAAACAATTCAAATATCGAGGAACTACAGTTAGGATCACACAGGACCTAGGAGCTTCTACATTAAAAGAGCAGAGGGACTGGAATTTGATATTTCGTAGGGCAAGAGAGCTAGGACTACAACCAAGGATTAACTACCCGGCAAAACTGAGCATAATCTTTCAGGCAAGGAGATGGACGTTTAATGAAGTAAGGGACTTCCAGACTTTCCTAATGAAAAAGCCAGAGCTCAATGGAAAATTTGATCTCCAATTACAAGACTTCAGAAGAACATAAAAAGGTAAACAAGGGTAACATAGACTCACACATGCAGAAGTGCACACACCCACACCCACAAACACAAGCTCATTACCTGGGATGCAACAAGAGCAAAATGTTCACATCCTTATATGTGGAGCTGATAACTGTCAATATTTGAAATCTCTATGATTATCATGACTTGCAAAAGGGTTATACTTAGAGGGTGTGGGTATGAATGCACTAACATGGAGTCTAAAAAAAAAAAAACTATTAAGGGGATCAATGGTACTGTAATGGGAAAAAGGAAAGGATGAGCTAGGAAAAGGTAAAATATGCCATCTGAAGAGGCATCAAAACACACTATAGAAGAAGGGAAAGTAAGAGGGAGAGGAACATCATTTAAACACTATTCTCACTGGTTCCGGTTCAAAGAAGGATCAAATTAATCAGTAAAGTTTAAGAATCTAACGTGAATAGACACATAAATTCATTAAACAGAGGAATTGGAGGGAGGGAGAGGAGCACTGTTTGAAATTTACTCTCATTGGTTTGGAATCAAACGGGGAGTAATTTACTCTGATAAGTAGAAAAATTTATTGTGTCCTATAGATAGTGGGAGGGTAAGGGGGGGGGGTGAAAAGGAGGAGACTAAAGGGACGGATTATAAGGGAGGGAAATAGTAGTAAGGGGAGAGGGTAGGTTAAGAAGGGGGGTCACTGGGTGGGAACACTGAGGGAGGGGGTGGTCAAAAGGGAAAACTTCAAGGAGGGGAAGGGAGAAGGAATAAACAAAAATATAAACAGGGGAGGGAATAGGATGGAAGGGAAGAGACAGATAGTCATCATTACTGTGAATGTGAATGGGATGAACTCTACCATAAAACAGAGGTGGATAGCAGAATGGATTAAAAACCATAATCCTACAATATGCTGTCTACAAGAAACACATTTGAAACAAAGGGATACCCACAGGGTAAAGGTAAAAGGTTGGAGTAAAATTTATCATGCCTCAGCTAAAGTAAAAAAAGCAGGGGTAGCAATACTTATCTCAGATAAAGCAAAAGCAAAAATAGATCTAATTAAAAGAGATAAGGAAGGAAACTATATCCTACTAAAAGGCACCATTGAGAATGAACCAATATCACTACTTAATATATATGCACCAAGTGGTATAGCATCCAAATTCCTAGAGGAGAAATTAAAGGAATTAGAGGAAGAAATAGATAGCAAAACTATACTAGTGGGGGACCTTAATCTCCCCCTCTCTGAACTTGATAAATCTAACCTCAAAATAAACAAGAAAGAAGTTAATGAGGTGAATAGAATCTTAGAGAGACTAGATATGATGGATCTCTGGAGAAAACTGAATGGGGATAAAAAGGAATTTACTTTCCTCTCAGCAGTGCATGGTACATACTCAAAAATAGACCATGTACTAGGGCATAAAAACCTCACAATCCAGTGCAGAAAGGCAGAAATAGTAAGCGCATCATTCTCAGATCATGATGCAATAAAAATTATATGCAATAAAGGGCCATGGAAAGATAGACTGAAAACTAATTGGAAATTAAACAATTTAATCCTAAAAAATTGGTGGGTCAAACAAGAAATTATAGAAACAATCAATAATTTCATTCAAGAGAATGATAATAATGAAACAACATACCAAAATTTTTGGGATGCACTAAAGGCAGTTCTCAGGGGAAGTTTTATATCCCTGAGTGCATACTTAATTAAAGCAGAGAGAAGGGAGGTCAATGAATTGGACATGCAATTGAAAAAGCTAGAAAAAGAACAAATTGACAATCCCCAATTTAGTACTAAATTAGAAATATTGAAAACCAAAGGTGAGATTAATAAAATTGAAATTAAGAAAACCATTGAATTAATAAATAAAACTAAGAGCTGGTTTTATGAAAAAAATCAACAAAATTGATAGACCCTTAGTCAATATGATAAAAAAAAAGAAAGAAGAAAACCAAATTATGAGTATCAAAAATAGAAAGGGTGAATCTACCTCCAATGAAGAGGAAATCAAAAAAATAATGAGGAATTATTTTTCCCAATTGTATGCACATAAATATGACAATCTTAGTGAAATGGATGAATATTTACAAAATCACAAATTGCCCACATCAACTGAAGAGGAAGTGAATTACCTAAATAACCCCATCTCAGAAAAAGAAATCAAACAAGCCATCAATGATCTCCCTAGGAAAAAATCTCCAGGGCCAGATGGGTTCACTAGTGAATTCTATCAAACATTTAAAGAACAATTGATTCCAATACTCTACAAACTATTTGGGAAAATTAGTGAAGAAGGAGTCCTACCAAACTCTTTCTATGACACAAATATGGTACTGATTCCTAAATCAGGAAAAGATAAAACAGAGAAAGAAAATTATAGACCAATCTCCCTCATGAATTTAGACACAAAAATTCTAAATAAAATATTAGCCAAAAGACTACAACAACTTATCACAAAAATAATACACTCTGATCAGGTAGGATTCATTCCAGGAATGCAAGGATGGTTTAATATTAGGAAAACCATCAGTATAATTGAGCACATCAACAATAAAACTAGCAGAAACCACATGATCATCTCAACAGATGCAGAAAAGGCTTTTGACAAAGTACAACACCCATTCCTATTAAAAACACTGGAAAGTATAGGAATAAATGGAGCCTTCCTCAAAATAGTTGATAGCATCTATTTAAAACCATCAGCAAGTATTATATGCAATGGGGATAAACTAGAAGCCTTTCCAATAAGATCAGGAGTGAAACAAGGGTGTCCACTATCACCCCTCTCTGGACCTGGTGCTAAAAACGCTCAGCAGTAGCAATTAGAGAAGAAAAAAAAAAATCAAAGGAATCAAATTAGGCAAAGAAGTGACAGACTATCACTCTTTGCAAGTAATAATGAGTATACTTTAGATAATCCTAGAGAATCAAGTAAAAAACTACTAGAGACAATAAATAAATTTGGCAAAGTTGCAGGATATAAAATAAACCCACACAAATCCTTAGCATTCCTGTACATCTCTAATAAAACTCAAGAGCAAGAGATAGAAAGAGAAATCCCATTTAAAGTCACTGTAGACATTATAAAATATTTGGGAATCTACTTGCCAAAACAAACCCAGAATCTGTATGATCACAACTACAAAACACTTCTCACACAAATAAAAACAGATCTAAATAGTTGAAAAAATATCAATTGCTCGTGGCTGGGTCGAGCTAATATAATAAAAATGACAATTTTACCCAAACTAAATTATATATTTAGTGCCATTCCAATCAATTTACCAAAAAATTACTTTGTAGAATTAGACAAAATAATAACAAAATTTATTTGGAAAAACAAAAGGTCTAGAATATCAAGGGAATTAATGAAAAGAAATGCTAGGGAAGGTGGACTAGCTATGCCAGATCTTAATCTGTATTATACAGCAGCAGTCATCAAAACTGCTTGGTACTGGCAGAGGTGTAGAGTAGTGGATCAATGAAATAGATTAGGTGCAGGAGACCCAGCAGTTAATGAATATAGCAATCTATTGTTCGATAAACACAAAGACCCCAGTTTTTGGGATAAGAATGCACTATTTGACAAAAACTGCTGGGAAAACTGGAATACAGTATGGCAGAAACTGGGCATAGATCACTATCTAACACCATATACCAAAATTAAGTCTAAATGGGTGCATGATCTAGGTGTAAAGGATGATACTGTAAGCAATTTGGGAAAGCAAGGAATAGTTTACCTGACAGATCTGTGGAGAGGGGAAGATTTCAGGACCAAACAAGAATTAGAGAGCATTATAAAATGCAAAATGGATAATTTTGATTACATTAAATTGAAAAGCTTCTGCACAAACAAAGCCAATGTAACCTAGATCAAGAGGGAGGTGGGAAATTGGGAAAGAATTTTTACAACTTGTGCCTCTGATAAAGGACTCATTTCTAAAATTTATAGAGAATTGAGCCAAATCTATATGAATACAAGTCATTCCCCAATTGAGAAATGGTCAAAGGATATGAATAGGAAGTTTTCAGAGAAAGAAATTAAAGATATCTATAACCATATGAAGAAATGCTCTAAATCACTATTAATTAGAGAAATGCAAATCAAAACAACTCTGAGATACCACATCTCTCCAGTCAGATTGGCTAAAATGACAAAACAAGAAAGTGACAAATGCTGGAGAGGATGTGGGCAAATTGGAACGCTAATACATTGCTGGTGGAGTTGTGAACTTATCCAACCCTTCTGGAGAGCAATCTGGAATTATGCCCAAAGGATTATAAATAATTTCATACCCTTTGACCCAGCCATACCACTTCTAGGGTTATATCCCAAAGAGATCATAGTAGTGGGAGGAAGAACCATATATACAAAAATATTTTTAGCAGCCCTTTTTGTGGTTGCAAAGAATTGGAAACTAAAGGGGTGCCCATCACTTGGGGAATGGCTAAACAAGTTGTGGTATATGAATGTAATGGAATTTTATTGTGCTATAAGAAACGAGGAGGTGACGGATTTCATAATTACCTGGAGAGACTTATACAAACTGATGCTGAGCAAGAAGAGTAGAATCAGAAGAAATTTGTATACAATCACAGACATACCATATCTGTGACGACCAACTATGACAGACTGGACTCTTTTCAGCAATGCAGTGATATAAGTTAATCCCGAATGACTCAAGAAAGTGAGAAATGTGCCATCCAGAGATATAACTAGAAAGAACTGAGCCTGAATCCTGATGGAAGCAAACTAAATGATCTTGTTCTTCTCATTGTTTGGTTGTACTTCTTCCTTACCATCTTTCATCCCACCTAGTACAATATGCCTTTGTAATTGGAATAATGTTTAATATGAATGCATTTGCAGACCCTATATTGTACTATATGCTGTCATGAGGGGAGGGGGGAGGGAAGCAAAGGAAATTTGAAAATCAAGGAACTATGGAATTGAATCTTGTTAACTGAAACTAAACTAATAAATTAATTAAAAAAAAATTCTACTACACAAAGGTATAGAATGTTAATCCTGGAAGCACTTTGCAAGGTCAGATGATTAAACTCCCTCACACCCACTTTCTTGATTATGGTTGAAGAGATCCCATATCTAATCAATCAATCAATAAGCATTTATTAAGTGCCTACTATGTTTTAGGGACTCTGCTGATCCCTGGGAATACAGGAAGAAACAAAAAACAGTCTCTTTCCTCAAGGTATTTATAAGTTTAATGGAAGAGACAATATGTAAATGAATATACACAAAGCAAGCTATATAAAGGATAAATAAGAAAAGGTAAAGGTAATAATTAACAGAGGAAAAGATGAATTAGCATGGAAACCTACATCCTCTGATTCCAAGATCCAGTATTTCATAATATATTTAAGACAATATTGCTTTCAGCAGTTCAGAGAATTCTATTTTCTAGAACTCATTAAAAAAAAATCTTGCTTTTGTTGCATAGCTTAGATGTTACCTCATCTTTAGGTCATGGGATTAGCAAGATGACTTTACAAGGCCATTTTAAGTAATGAGAATAATCAATTAAGAATCATCAGCTTAATGCACAGAAGGACTCAAAAAAGCTGGTAATTATGGCAAGAGCATTTTAAGAGAAAGGGCAGCATCCCAGTATCCCTATTAAGTTACCATTTTTTTCTAAAATGTTCTAAAATTAATATATTTATTTCACCTTATTTGATTAAATTAATGATCTCCATAGAAGACAAACATCTTATCTGTCTGAGGGAATCTTTCAGTGAATGTAAGATTGTAGCTCAAACTAAACAATGGAAAGATAATCTTTTAATCTTTGCCCCATGACCCCACTATAGTCCTCTATATTGGGTATTACAATAGACAATAAAACTTTATCTCTGCATCTCAATACTTTTTAAAGTGATTGATACTTCCCCCTTCCCAATAATAATTTCTCAGTAAACTTTTTCTTCCCTCCTGAACCTTTTCTTTGTAACATGTAAGCAAAACAAGTGCACAAAATTATGACTTCTGGTGGCATACACAATATTTGCTTCCCATAATTACCCATTTTGGTCAATCTCCAAACACTTACTAAATGTGCACTATGTGCCACACCCTCTCCTGAGACCTAGGGATATGGGGAAAATAAAACATATATATATATATACTTTTCTTTCAAGAAAACTAGATTATAATAGGTGAGACAAAATGTAGATAACTTGGCTCATTATACACATACCAACATGCATATAAAGAAAGTATAACAGAGAGTGCAAGAAAAAGACAAAGAGAATGAGCAAAAGAGAGACAGAGACTGAGATTAAATGAAGGTAATCTGAAAGGCAAAGCTTTAGAAGATATGAAGACTGGAAACAATCTCCTATAGAAAGTATAATTTGAGCTGAGTATTAAAGAAAGCCAGCCTAATAACGAAGTAGATATGAAGGGACCATGGATTCTATTCATGAGGAATAAATAGCCAGTGCAAAGTTATAGGCTGGAGACTCATGTTTGAGGAACTATAGAAGTAGGTCAGGGTAACTGGATCATCCAGGGCACAGAGGAGTGTAAAGTGCAAGAAGTTTGGAAAAATAGAAAGGGACCAGACTATGAAAAACTTTAAATGCCAGAGGACTTTATATTTAATATCTGAGATAATAAGGAGTCACTGGAGCTCACTGGACATGGGTGACATGATCAGATCTCTGCTTTAGGAAATTCACCTTGACAGATGAGAGAAGCATACATTACAGTGGGGAGAGCTGAGGTAGGTAAAATAGCCAGAATATAGGTGAAAGGTGATGAGGACCTAAATTAGGATTGGGGCTCTATGAGTGGAGGTAAAGCCAAGCAAGATAGCTTTCCAAAGGAATGCTGTTGTGAACAGCTTTCAAGGTTCTGATTACACGGTATAGTGAATTCTCTATTCAGTAACAAATTAAGGTAAAACATTCATAGAAATCAAAGTACAGCACTCACAATGATATAACTTAACAATTTATCACTAAAATGGCCACATAGTTTTCACCAAAGTGGTGTAATGGAAATGCAGATTTAAAGATCTTCCCTGCCCCTAGGTTAAGTTTACCTAGAGCCCGTGTTGGGGGGCTTGTTTTTTCAGGAAATCCCACACCTTGATACTTTGTGATTGGGCAGTGGGTCAAGAAGGTTGTTACATTCTCTGAGCCAGGAGAAGGTTATGTAAACCCTGATGGGAGGCTTTGCTTTGGGGCTCACTTTAAGAAATGTTGTAGGATTTGACCAGATGAGACTCTGGCAGCTGTTGAGAGCCGCCCAGCTTTGAAAACCCAGATGTTGATGCTTCCCTTTCTGGTAACTGTGATTTTGGTATCAATAATGGTTGGACAGTTTAGAAGCCTGTCTGTTTGATCTGTCTGTATACTCTGAAGTTCGGGGTGCTGATGTTTTCCCCCTGAACTAGGTAAATGATATATGTTTGTTTGATTAAAGTAAGCTTGTTAACCGATTTTGAGTTATTTTCCTTTTGAAAAGCAGATCTAAGAACCTGTGTTGGCAACCACCCTGGGGATGTTGGGGTGCTTGCTGCTACAAGTGGTCACATAGTTTTAAGCAGAAAATGACATTCATTTTAGAAAAATTTAACAATTTTTTTTTTTTGGTAAGCCCTTAATTCAGCCATCCTTAAGGAGGCAAGCCTCCTTAATTGACACAAACTACAAAGGTCAAAATTTCTCCACTCCACAGTCATATTGTCTTAATCTCTTCAATCAAAAAGTCTTCTTTCTTCTTGATTGGATATTAGTTTCCAATTATCCTTAAGTAGTAAGTTCTTAACTCAATCATCTAAATGTAAAGGTCAAAGTTCTCCACCCCTAGTAAACCATGATCTTCTCAGTTTGCATTAAATACCCAAGGAGGAGTCTTTTTTGACTTGAGGCTGGCTCTCTGCTTCCTTTGTTCCCCTTCCATGGTCCCAGCTCCTCCCAGTTCCTTGTTGTCCAGCTCCTTGTCCAGTTCCTGTTCCATACTGAATCTCACAGTGTCTAGTCCACTTCAAGTTCTTCACAGTTTCTGTTCCTGGGAAGACAAAGCTTAACAAAGCCACAATAATATCCATGCACATTGCCAGCATCCTCATCAATTCACTTTTTGCCTATGAAATCAACAGAGACCTAACAACAAGGTCTGAGGAATCAGCAGAAATCATTAGTATAATAATCAACACAGACCCACAAACAAGGTCCAAGAGATCAATACAAATCATCAGTACAGTCCCAGGACCTCCAAAACCTTCCTCCAGGACTTCTGTAAACAGACAACCTGAAAATCCTCTTTCATGGCTTCTAGTAAGGTCCCAGGACTTCTGTACAAGGTATCAGAAACAAAAACCAACATAGACAGAACAGACAAGCATTGAGTGCCAGGATACCACAAGTTTTCTCCTTTTCCCCCACAAGAGCTCCCTTTTCAGTTTTTCTCAGTTCTAAGTTCAGTTTTCACTTCTTTTCTCAATTCTTAGCTCCTCAGCCAACACACTGTTTGCTTCCAGATGTTCTGGCCTCTCTCAGCTTGGGCTTTCCCTTATATATATATATGGTATTAGCTCCTCCCTGTTCTGCCCCTTGCTCTTATGTCAACAAGTCCATCCCACCATGGGATTCACAAGTTCTGGGTCTTAATACTTGATAAAATCATGAACCTAGAACAAGATGCTAAGTACCAGTCTGATTGCAAATGAAAGGGGCAGGGAAGATCTTTAAATTCCTATTACCATTGCAGTGGAGAGAAGAGGGAATATGTAAGAGATGTTTCAAAGATAGATAAGATAATATGGATTGGATATGTGGGATGAATGAGAACAAGGAATTGGGGATTGCACTAAAGTCTTAAACCGTATGTTTATGAAAATGTTTTCACACCTGACAGTAATTGAGAAGTTAAGAGTTGGGAAGAAAGATGATGAGTTGTGTTTTAGACATGTTGAGATTGAAATACCTATGGGACATATAGTTTGGAATGTCCAAGAGGTAGTTGGTTATTGGTGGCTGCAGTGCAGAAGAGAAATTAGTTTAGGCTGGGATATTTGATCTGGGAATCATCTGCATAGAAATGATAATTGAATTAATGAGAGCTGATAACCACATGAGATATCATAGAGCAAAAAGAGAAAGGAACTGCTGAAAGAGCCTTGGGGTCATATATTGTTGAGGATGTGACATGGATGAAGAACCATTAAAAGAGACTGAGGAAAGGTTGGACAGATAGAAGGAGAACTAGAAGGGGACAATGTTATAAAAACTGAAGATGTAGAGAGAACTGAATATCCAGAAGGAGAAGGTTATCAACAGTGTCATATGCCACAGATAAGCCATGTAGAATTAGGATTGAATAAAGGCCATTTGATTTGGCAATTAAGAGATTATTAATGACTTTGAAGTGAACAGTATTAGTTTTATGATGAGGTAAGAAGTCAGATTGCAGAGTCTAAAAGAGTAAATAAAGAGAGTAGAAGTGGAGATATAATGAAGTCACAGTCTTTCTTCTTTTTCTCCAGTTTTTTTCCCCTTGTCATTATAGGTCTTCTTCTATAAAGTAATCTTTTATTAGGTTCATTGGCATAACACTAAATATTACTAAATAATATGTTGAACTTTCATTAAAAATTGTCATGGACCAACCATGGACAATAAAGTGTTTCTTTTTATAGTCTATTCATATAAAGTCGTTTGTACAAGTATTTACATAAGTATTGAGTATATGTTGGTAGGCTACTCCTTGAATATTTTATTAATTTTTCAGTTGTCTTAAATGGAATTTGTCTGTTGTTTCTTCTTTTGCTAAAGTATTGTATATAAACTATCATGATGTTTATGGATTTATGTTAGCCTACTATTTTATTATTATTTCCTGCTTATGCTCTGGAATTCTCTAAGGCAATACACAAATAAGAATAGTTTCTTCTTTATAAATATTTATGTATTTCATTTCCTGTTATTTCTAAAGGAAGAATTTTAGGACTATATAAAATAATATTGAGGAGAGGGGAGCATCTTTCCTTTAACTCTATTTTTAATTGGGATAGATTTTTTTGTGTTTTTTTTTGAAATAATGTTAGCTCCTGCTTTTTTATATTTTGGAATAGAGGACTTTATATTATGGAATAGAGGACTTTAAAGCATTCTTGAGGAAAAAACCAGAGTTGAATAGAAAATTTGACATAGAGACACAAGAAGCAAGGGATTCCTGAGAAAGCAACCAGGGAAAAGAAATCAAAAGGAACTTATCAAAGTTGAACTATTTACATTCCTATATGGAAAAACAATAACTGTGACTGATGGAACTTTTCTCAGTATGAAAATAATGGAAGAACGGTATATGGGCATATGAATACATATGTGAATGTGTGTATATATGTTTACAGTTATACATGAATAGAGGGCATAGGTTGAATTTGTTGGGAAGGGATGATACTTAGGGGGTGAAATTATGAGGTGAGAGAGGAAAGTGGCAAGAGGAGATGAGGAGAGACAGGGTAGGATAAACTATCTCATGTAGAAGAAACAAGGGAAAGTGGTTGCAGGGGTGGGCAAGAGCAGGAAGGCAAAAAGGCAAAACCATATTCTCATTGAATTTGGCTCAGGGAGAGAATGACATACATACTAAATGGGATATCTCACCCTGCAGCAGAGTAGGGGGAAGGGGCATGAGAGGGAAGATGATGGAGGGGAGGGCATTCTGGGGGGAGGTGAGGTTGGGAGTACCCACTATCAAAGAGGGACAGGATCAAAGTAGGGAATAGATCAGTTCGGGGGTGGGATGGGTGGGAGGAAATTATAAGCAGCCTTTTACAATATACCTACTATGGTAATGTTTTGCATAGCTATACATCGTATAACACATACTGAATTACTTATTTTCCCAGAGGGAATGGGTGACAAGGGAGGAAGGGAATGGATCTGAAATTCAAAGTTTTAAAATTAAATGTTTCAAATATATAAATACTATTATTAATACTATTTTTCTTGTAATTGGGAGATAAGATGTGCAGGCATTGGGGCACAGAGATTCACCTTGCTCTAATGGCAAAGTCGAAGGGGGTATGGGAGAAGATATGAGAGAGAGCAGATTGGATGAGGGATTATCTTGTGGGACTGTTATTCTGGGATGGTAGGGGAAAAATGGGGGAAAAATTGTAACTCAAAATCTGGCGGAAATGAATGATGTAAACCAGAAGCTAATAAAGCATTTGTTTAAAAAAAAGAATACTGGGGCGGCTAGGTGGCACAGTGAGTAGAGCGTCGGCCCTGGAGTCAGAAGGACCTGAGTTCGGATCCGGCCTCAGATGCTTAATGCACAGACAAACAAACAAACAAAAAAAACCTAGCTGTGTGACCTTGGGCAAGTTACTTAACCCCAATTGCCCTCAAAAGAAAAAAAAAGAATACTTAAGTACTTTAAATGATTTGGTGATCGGTATGGATATTCTCTTTACTGAGAAACAGTACAGTCTCTCCAAGTTTCTCTGGTTTGGTAGAAACTCTCTGAGTTTGATGTATTGGCCTACCCGTCAACAATTTAGAGACTTCTGTGCCACAGTTGAAACAGTGGAATAAGATTTTAGTGGAGTTTTATATTAGAAACAAAACTTTTAAAATTCTTTAATCTGAATTCATAATATTTGTTAGAAATTAGATTTATGGCTATATCAGTTGAAAGTCTTTTATGTGTATGATTGGTGATTGGGGTTACAAAGTTATCAGCATTATTTTCTTTGAAAATTACTATTACTAGCTAAAATTGGATGTGCCTTCATATAAATATTATTAGATGGTTGTAATTTTGAGTGTCAGTTCCAATGCTATGAGTCAGATACCTGAAAGCCAAATCCTGACACCAGAAAAATGAATCTATCATAGCAACAAAGAAGTTAATACGTATTATCATTGCAGGAATAAACATCATTCCAAAATCTTTCCCTTGCTTGGGTCTTCCCACAAACAATCATAGCTGTCTCTATGTCTCTATCCTCTGGTCCCTTCTGTTCTAAGTGCTCTGACTCCCACCTTCCTTTCAGCTCTGCTTCACCCTTCCTGCTTCACCCATTCAGCAAACTCCTCCCACTACAAGCTCCATGTGATTACATTTGACCTAGTAAAGGGCAGGGATGATCTTCAAATTCCCTTAGGAAATATACCTATTAAGGGGCAAGGAAGATCTTCAATTATTATATATTATATAATATAATTATATAATATTATATATTATTATACCATTATATACTATTGTGGTAAATTCCAATAAAAACATAATATGTTATTGTTGTAAATGATCTGCATGTATATTGCTAAAAATCTGTCATTTGAATGTCTCTCCCTAGTGTTTCGCCTCTGCACAAAACTTCATTGAAATCATCAAAATTATTCAACTTTTTAAAATGAAATTGACCACAAAAATAGAAAAATCCAGGCATCAAGTGATGATAATCACTCCATGTTGGCAATAAAATTTTGGTCCTATTGTCCAACTGCATATAATAAAATGAATATATGAATTTCATACAGATGGACAATTGATTCTCTACTAAATATTTCTTCTACTTTCACTTCATATCCTGGAGGTGTCTGAAGGCTATGTTGATGAAATACAAAGTGTGACAGGTCCAACTAAGTTGTAAAACCTTCAGTTATGGCTAACAACATAGATTATGTATGTCTGTTTTTAGCAAGGTCAGTCTAGTTAAATTTAGAGAGGTTTATCACCGAAAGGTTGGCTACCAGGCTATTAACTCTTTGGTTACAGAAACCCATGAAAGATTAAGAGAAATAGTATTTCAAGTCAAGGGAGGGATTACTTAATGGAATAAATCACAGATTATTTGAAGTATCAATGTGTCTTTGATGACAAGATATTACTCTAAACAAGTAGCAAGTACAGTACTATTTTGTTAAGATGGGAATATTTCTTTTTTTTTTTGAGGAGTAACATGTGTTTATTAAAATAGCACATACTATGTGCCAGGAAATTCAATTTACAAATATCTCATTTGATCCTCACAACAACCCTGTGAGGTAGGTCCTGTTATAATCCCTTGTTTTACAATTGAGGGAAACAAGCAGATGAGGTTAAGTGACTCACTTATTACAGCTAATAAATGTGTTCAGGCCAGATTTGAACTCAGATCTTACTGTAGGCCCTGTGCCTGGAGACTCAGTTGTGGGTCTACTTTAACATAAAGTAGAACCTAAAAAAGATATATAGCTTTCATATTATTTAAATGTAAAAATTAGGTCTATGATTAGAATAATTAGAAAAATGGTTTTTCTTTGGTTTCTGAATAAGAATAGAAAAGAGGATTCTGGCTTAAAACAAATACTGCTTCTCTGCTTGACACTTGCTACCTCTTCATGCAGTCCTCCACCTTCAGAATGCAAGTCTTTTATTCTGAAATTAAAATCGATCTGCTTCTCTGCTAGCCACAGCTCGGATGTTACCATAGACCTTGGATGGAGGACTTCTAAGGATGAGGTTGCAGATGGCTGTTCTTGCCATTTTAATATTTTAGTAAGAGCCAAGGATATGAACTTTCAAATCAGCCAGAACTATCCGTGTCCATGTCACATTTTCTATGGTAAATTTTGTTTTCCCTCCTTTCCCAGCAATTCTTCTTATTGCCCTAGAAAGGTGGTCTCCTTTCAAAGAATTTACATCTGTAATTTCAAAAGATTCTAGGAAGAGGTCATTTAACCTAATGAGAGCAAGTGCATCCTTCACCTGAAATCCAAGAATAAAAGCTTTCACAAAATTGACAGGTTTTGTCAGAGCACTTAGATCCTTGGTTTCTTTAAAAGTACTGATTTCTACATTCCTTGACTTCAAGTTAAATAGTATCTGAAGTCCCAGGTGTTCTACAACAGGTGTAAATATTTTCATCCAATTCTCTTTTAATGGGGTGTATCTGCTGGCAGGCACTGGAATTTTCCTAATTTCACATTTGCCACTCGAGAAGGTGTCCCCAGACAATGGAGGAAGAATGGGCTTCTTGTGGGGCAGGGGTCCCTCAGTATTCATCTGGCCACTGTTGTCATGGCCCTCTGGCTGCTGCTCTTCCACCTGCCGTTTTTTGCCTCATCTGCCAGTGGTGAGAGAAATCTTGGTGAAACAGTCCACATCCTCCACCGAGCTTTGTGTTTCCATCAAGGTTTCCATACTGCACCAAAAGGCTGAATATTTCTTTCAGCACAAATCGAAAGAACTAGTGAATTCATAATATAATCATATTATGTTTATATGTCGATTTATCTTTTAAATAGAAAAAAATTCACTTGTCTACCTCAACCCTTTCCCTAACCAAATAATAAATAAATAGGGCCCAAGGGAGTGAAAGATCTTTTTTTCCCCTTACTCCTACACATCATGCCTATTATTTCCTTTTTGGAATGACAATCAAGAAATCCTCTTAAATTTCTTTCTAATCATCAAATTAGAGAGATCCCAAATCCAAGACCTGTCTTTTATGTTTCACTACTTAGTCCTCTAGGAGAAGGATCAGAATTGAAGGTTTTTCTTCCCACATATTTGATATTTTTAGCCCAATATATTAGTCTAAATGCCTGGATTCCATGGTGACAGGAACCATGGAAATTTGTTGAAAGATAAAAGCTCATTTATTGAGATAATCTGATATTAAAAGCTACCTTTTCTATTGAGTTATAAATTCAATGAACTGCACATTTTCATTTAGGAAACTAAATAAGAAATCTGGGAACCATAGAGGTTAAGTTACTTGCTTAAGATCATAGAACTTTTTAATGATAGTATAAACCAGGGCTGGAGAACCTGCAGCCTCAAGGTCACAAATGGCCTTCTAGCCTAGGTCGTTGGGGGTGGCCTTTTGATTGAGTCCAAGTCTTACAGAACAAATACTTTTATTAAGGGAATTTGCTCTGTGAAATTTGGATTCAATCAAAGGGCCACACGTAAGGACCTAGAAACCTTTAAATTTAGGGGACTCTCTCCTGGGCCAATGCACTTTTCAATATGCCAACATGGAGAGATTGTTTTGATATTTCAGAGCTATCAACCTGAACAGGAAAAGGTTGATATTATTACCAAGTAGGATGATAAAAATGACTTATTAAGCACTTGGAAAAAGTATGTTTTGTGATGAAATGGTAGGAAACATACCTCTTTGACTTTTTTTTTCAGAAATTTTGAGGATAATTAAACTATTGTAGGTGTCCAGTGTTCAGTCATGCCTGACACTGTGTGACCCTGTATGGAGTTTCAATTGCAAAAATTCTGGGGAGCTTTGCCATTTTCTGCTCTGGTAGATTAAGGCAGACAGAGTTTGTTATTTTCCCAGGGTCACACAACTATTGAGTGTATTGAGGCTAGATATGAACTCAGATCCTCCTGACTCCAGGTCCAGCACTTTATCCACCAAGTCATCTACCTGTTTCTAATTAACTCTAATGGAAGATATTAAAACTATCAGTAAACGAATAGAATTCTGAAGATAATTCAGTAATTTATTTGTTGCATTTTTATGTGCAATAGTGCACATTTTATATTAATTTGGGTGATTCTATATATTTACAAATTATGCTATACTATTATGTAAAAGGAATAAAAATTTTGGGTCACCAAAAGGGTAATAGAAAGATACACAATGATGATAGGAGATTATTTGTTAGACAGCTAAAGCATTAGATGTGGAGTTAAACTTCAAACAAATATTGGTTATGTGACCCTGGTCACTCAATTTCTTCATCTGTAAAATGGGAATAATAATAGTATCTATCTCACAGGACTATTGTGTGCATCAAATGAGAGAATATTTATGAAGTTCTTTATAGTTCTTAAAAAGGTATATAAATGTTATGGCTATTTTTGTTGTTATTTAAATATAGTTGACATTTTCATAGGGGTTTAAGGTTTGCAAGGCACTTTACAATTTATTTTATTTGATCCTAATAATAATTTTAATGCTATTTTTATTCTTGTTTTACAGATGAGCAAACAGATTTAGAGGAGTTACTTGACTTTCTTATAGTCAAACAATCAGTCTGAAATAGTAAAGGAAGCTCAGGTCTTTCTTAATCCAGGAATGGTACTTTATTCAGGACCCCACAATGCTGACTAATAAGGTGTCAAAGGTTTAGAGCTCTACTGTATAGTTTATAAAAAACTTTGTTAATGAGTTATGCTCTCAATCACTTGGTTTCCTATCTGGCACAATGGGAAAAGACTAAGGCATGGGAAATAGTTACCTAATGTGGATACCAGTTTGTTCCAAGAGAATAGCATTTATGGTTATTTCTGATCAACAAAGTCCATTGAAAAACAAAATTGCTGTCCCTATCTGATTATCACATGATATACTTGGATAATTATGAAAATTAGTCTTTCATTCATTTCCGAAGGAGATCACAACTTTCTGAAATTACTTTTCTATTGAATACAAATACTTTTAAACATTCTTTTACTATGTCATGTATATATGTATTTCTGAAAGTGCCCTCTAGCAACAGAACCGAAAAGGAGTGTGAATTTTGTTTTAAAGTTTAATACGATAAAAATCACTTTTCTTGTGAGCATTTGAAGGAGAGGACATGTTAAAATGTGCCAGAGTATAGATTGACCCTAGCAAGTGGGAAATAACTGATCCATTAACTTTTTATCACTTTTTTTCTAAAAAAATCACTTATTTCAGAACAGGTAAATACAAAGATTTTCAAAGGAAGCATTGGTTTGGCTATGGTCAGAGAAAACTAAGGAGGTGGGAAGTGCTCTTGTATTTAAAAGTTGTGAAAAAAAGGAAAGAAATTCACAGAGAGAAGACACTCTACAAAGATAAGAATTGTTGATTTGATTCTTCATTATTTACATCTACTTAAAAAGCTATGCCTTAGAAAGCAAGTCTGGACACATCACAAAGGGTTAAATTTATCTTTAACTATTTTAGTAAACTGCATTAACAGTACTGGACTTTACTTGTATTGCATGATGATTAGTATAATGCGGATTAAAATAAATAATAATGATGATAAAATAGTGGCAATAATAACAGTTCACAACTCTATTGAGTCTTACTGTTTGCAAAATGCTTTACTTACTTACCATAAACCCTGTGAGGCATATACAACAAATATCTTGTTTTTTAGATGAGTCAGTAGGACAAAGGGAAGTGCCTAGCCAAAGATTATGGTGCTAGTAAGTGATAAATCTGAAACTCACACCCACGTCATCCTTATGTTCTTTCCAATGTGCTATTATCCTTACAGGGCATTTTCATCAAGTTATATCAAGTTGGAGCAATCAGTTTCTCAGTCTCTCAATTTCTAGTTGAATAATCAATTTCAGCTACCCTTCCCACCCACTAATCATCTAAGCACCATGTCTACCAATTCTATAGTTCAATGGGTCTGTGATCTCAGTGTCTGTGCTCCTTCCCCTAATGGGTTTAATATGGGTGACAACTCATTTGTGCCTTTTCATTTTATGTATTTCAACACTAGGTGTCACTGTGGAGCACAAAGATCTGTGTTCTTTTTCTGTCACCTATCAAAAAGGAGCAGAGTTTAGCTTCAGAGAACTGCAGCCACTGCCATTGCTTCAATGGTTCATTTTCCTATGGTAATATAGAGATCAGGACAACCAGATGGTTCCAGAGGAGAGAGTGAGACTTGTGACTTTGCACAGCCCTCCCTCACTTAAATGCAATTCGCTTGTAAGTCATGGCATCACCTCCCTGATATCATGGTCCTTTTTGAGAGCACAACATTCTCCTAAGGGATATCTAAGTGAGACCCAAGTTCAAGTTCAAGTTTTATGGTGAATTTATGAAATTCTTGAAAGAGTTATATTCATTCATTCATGAGAATATAAATTGTGATTCTTCTCAGGAAGACAACAACAAGTAACATTTATAGTCTAATATGTGCTGGGAACTGTGCTAAGCAATTCATCATTAGTATGTTCACTTGATCCTCACGACAACCCGGGAGGTGGGTGATTATATTATCTCTGTTTTACAGATGAGAGAATTCAAACTACCACACTGGCAGTTCATTAGGGTCCTAATGTGCACAATCTCTGAAATACAAAATCCCTTCTGACCATTCTTCCCTGCATATACACATACTCACATTGATTCCAAATATTGAAATGCCTATAGACAATGGGAAAAATAATTTGAAAAAAAGACAATTAGGCAGCAACTCAAACTGTGATTCTTTACTCTCTTCCCATCCCAGAAGCTATCTCATTAATCCCTAGAAGCTTGTGGGAGGGGCTACATTTATAATGCCTTTCTTTAAATTTTCCATAACTATCTGCCTGATATAGAGGGACTCCTTCCTCTGGGTCTTTCAACATATTTGTGAGGATTCATGCAACACTCAAGGTGATCTCTTATGCTTGCTCCATAGCCAGCCCAGCTTCTTTGCAGGATTTTACATATCCTCCATTATATACTTTATGCCACTTAGGACCTGAGGCTTTAGAATGGAAAGGAAGCTAAAAGATTACCTAGTCCAAACTTCTCATTTTACAGTTGAGAATCAAGGCCTATGGAATTGTGATACCAAAAGTCACAAAAGTAATATGTTCCAGAGGGACGTTTGGAACCCAGGTTCTCTAACTCCCAGTCCTGGGATTTCTGCACTGTATCATCACAGCTACTGGCACTTATTACACATAAATCATAGGTGGCTATACTCTCTAGCCTACATGATCCTTTGCAGCTTTGAGACACCTGTCATCTGAGACCCTGGTGGTACATTGTTCACAGGCAGATGTCCTCACTATTATGAATATCAATATGGAAATCTGTGCTTTTTGTGAAAGCAGTAGTTAGAAAAATGAAAGTGTTGCATAGTTTTCCAAAAGAGATCTGACTTTATCTCCTCCTTTCATTTGGATTTAAGGAAATCCTTCTATTGCTTGAGCATGTGAAATAATGTCAATTCAGGACCCAAATCATGATCATAATGCCTCTCCAGGGTAAAAGTAAAAATGCTTATACTAACTCAATGGAACTCAGAATACTTTTACGGACGATCTGCTCTGAGCCTGGAACAGGGATTCTTTTTATTATAATTAATTAATTTTCATTAATATAATGTAATAGTTTCTTATCCATACCATTTCAGAATCTAAGTACAATCTAGAAAAATAACATTATTTTCCTGCAGGGTAGGAAAACTAAGGTAAAGATTTTGTAGCATAGTGTTATTTTCTTTTTGTTTATTTATTTTTGGTTTTCAACATTCACTTTCATAAGTCTTAAATTTTCTTCCCTTTCCTCCCCCTGTCCTTCCCTAAGATGGCATGTGTAACAGCAAGCACCCTAGCATACCCAGGGTGCTGCCAATACAGGTTCTTAGATCTGCTTTTCTAAAGGAAAGCAACTCAAAATGGGTTAACAATCTTGCTTTAATAAAACATATGTAATTTACCTAGTTCAGGGGGAAAAGGTCAGCACCCCAAACTTCAGAGAATACAGAGGTTATAAGCAAACCAAAAATATAGTTAGAGAAACAGATCAACAGAGAGGCTTCCATCTGCCTGACCATTCCATCCATATCTAGTCAGTTACCAGAGAGGGAAGCACCAACATCTGGGTTTTCAAAGCTGGGGGCTCAAGGGCTGTCCAGAGTCTCATCTGGTCAAATCATACAACTCTTCTCAAAGTGAGCCCGGAAACAAAATCTCACAATCATCACACTCAGAGAATGTCACAACCCTCTTGACCCACTGCCCAGTCACACAGAACCAAGGTGTGGGCATTTCTGAAAACCAAGCCTCTGGCCACAGGCTCCATGTGACCACATTCAGCCTATTAGGGCACAGAGCATATTTTCAAATCAAGGAAGGTTCTCAGAGTCACTTAAGCCTATCAAAGGGTCTAGGGGCAGAGAAGATCTTAAATTCCCATTCCCATAACAGCATACAATATGATATAGGCTCTAGTATACATTCCTATTAAACATATTTTCACAATAGTCATGCTGTGTAGAAGAATTAGAATGAATTGGAGGACCCATGAGAAAGAAAAAAAAACAAAACAAAACAAAATGAAAAAAGAAGACAGTCTGCTTCACTCTGCATTCAGATTCCATATTTCTTTTTCTGGATGTGGATGTCATTTTCCATCATGAGTCCTTTGGAATTGTTTTAGGTCCTTGTATTGCTAAGAAGGATTAAGTCTATCAAAGTCAGTCATCTCACAATGTTGCTGTTATTGTCTATAATGTTCTCCTGGTTCTGTTCACTTCATCCAGCATTGGTTCATATAAAGCTTTCCTGACTTTTCTTAAGTCTTCCTGTTCATCATTTCTTACAGCACAATAGCATTCCATTACATTCTTATAACACAGCATATTCAGCCATTCCCAATTGATAAGCATCCCCTCAATTTCCAGTTCTTGACCAACTACAAAAAAGAGCTTCTATAAATATTTGTGTACATGTGTGTTGTTTTCCGATTTTTCTGATCTCTTTGGGTAATAGCCCTAGAAGTGTTATTGCTGGGTCAAAGGATATGCACATTTTTATACCCCTTTGGGCATTGTTCCATATTGCTCTCCAGAATGGTTGGATCAGTTCACAATTCCACCAAAATGAATTAGTGTTCCAATTTTCCCACATCTCCGACCTTTACCATTTTCCTGTTTTGTCATTAGAAGAGGTGTTCTTAACTTTATGTGTGTGTCATGGATACCTTTGGTAATATGCTGAAACCTATAGACGTCTTTTTTGAATATTGTTTTAAAGTGTAATGGACAGTTGAGGGAGATACAGGACGACATAGCCAATCAGAATTTCGTAGTGCTTTTATTAAGCCAGCGGCTGTCTCCTAAAAGGGAAGGCAGCCTTGAGCAGTCTGTCCAGCAAGCTTTTATACAGTAAAAAGTACTTCCTGAAACAAAGAGTGGTCAGCAAGGCAACTGTTGCTACATAGGGATGTTAACCAAGGGCTGGGGGGTGGGGGGGAGGGGCTTGCAAGCTAATGGGGCAGTTCTTTGTTTTAGTTACATCTTGATTATAAGGCAGGTGCAGTTCGAGGTTTCACAATGGTCATACCTTTATGGTAGGTTCTTGGGGCCCCCTGAGGGGCCTTGTGAGAGGCCTTGTGTAGGAGCTAGCACTATGGGAACCTAACTGCCACTTCAAAAGTGCATAAAATAAGAAACATAGGATTATGAAGTCAGCAATTATACTGAAATAGTCATAAAATCATAATTTTTAAAAAAGTTTATTGACCCTAGGTGAAGAACTTTTGAAGAAAGAATATTATGATTCTGAGAGGATGAGAAGAGGAGATACACTAGGTACAGGAGACTATTGGTGCAAACACCTATAGGTGAAAGACATAATACTGAATTCAGAAAACAGGTAGTGGTCCAGGTTGGACGGCCTATTGCTGAGACATAATGTGAATTAAGGTTGATCATATAGGTGAGAGTCAGATTATGGAAGTTTGTAAATACCAGGTTTTGTATTTTATCCTAATGGTAACAGGGAAAAACTGAAGGGTTTTGAAAAGGAAAATGGTGATATGTCAGGTCTGTCCTTCAAAAAATATTATTTTAGCAGTTGCATAGATGATACACTGGAAAAGGACTTGAAGCATGGTTACTATGCAGGAACTTGTTACATTAGTTTAGGTCAGAGCATGACAAATCCATAAATTAAGGTGGTGACCATGTAAGAAGGGGGAAGATTAGAGAGATAATGTAGAGATAGAATTAATGAGATTTCATAGGATCATAGATTCAGACATGGAAGGAAACTTAGAGAGAATGATATAATCAGATAGAAATCATAACTAGGGCTTGATATATGCACAGCTCACTTGTTTTAAAGCCTCAATGCAGTTACAATTAGCATTTGAATCTAAGAACAAATCACTTAGTGCTGATTTATAGGCCTTGTGGTTCAGGCTAAATAGTTCTGGATTTGCAGCTAGAGGAATTGGATGAAAATCCCAACTGTCATTTTCTTACAGGTGACCTTAGGCAAGTTGCTTCACCCCGATGTGACTCAGTTTCTTCATATGTTGAACTGAGAAGAATAGATTACTCCTGAGCTCCCTTACAGGTCAAAATCCTAGGACCACAACTTTAAGTTTAAAGAGACCCTGTTTCCACCTCCTCCAATTCATGTAAAACATGACTCTAGGGGTGACTAGGTGGCTCATTGAATAGAACACTGGCCCTGGAGTCAGGAGGACCTGAGTTCAAATCTGGCCTAAGACACTTAACACAAAAAAACTAGCTGTGTGGCCTTGGGCAAGTCATTTAACCCCAATTGCCCTCCAAAAAGCAAAAAAAAAATGACTCTAAACAAACACTGGGGGTTCAGAACCCACAAAATTACAGAGAGAAGCTAACCTCCCGCTAAAGACAGCCCAGCAGACCAGCAGGAAGTGGACAGCACAGTGCTCTGGGAGCCAAGCCCAGTCCCATATTAGCCAGAGGTTGTAGCCTCAGGGCGGCCACAACTGGCCACTGGCTGGAGGGACTTCAGATCACCAGTACCTATGACGGTTTCCATAATTATCAACCCATAGATGCTAAGGACAAAGTGAGAGGTCAGTGCAGTGTGGACTTTGGGAACTGGGAGTCTGGGAGTATGGTCCCATCTTTATCCCTGGAGGGAGAAGTGGCTGAGGCTTGGCGGCTGTATAGCTGCTGCTGCTGCATGGCTGTTTCAGAGCTCCTGGCCTGTATGTTGTAGGGGGAACAAGTTACAAGTCTGAGGGGTAATTTCTCTTGCTTTAACCTGCTTAGATCTGGATCACTGTCTAGGGTGGAGGTTCTTGGGTATGTGACCAGTTTGCCAGAGTATTGGGAGGCTTCAGAGAGGGCAGCCAACTAATAGCTCTGGAAGCTGCTAAAACTCCAGTGATTTAGGACAGAGCTCCTCTCTCTCATAGCAGAGTTCTACTGTGGCAAAAAAGGTCAAAAGTCAAGTAATTGAGTGGCAACATGAGCAATCAAAGGAAGCAAAGCAAGGACAGGAATCCAACTTAATACTCCTCTTTTGGAGACAAAAAAAGAATCAAAGCATAGAATAGGAGGAAGACAGTGAAGTCGGAACTCCTGCACCAAAAGCTTCCAAGAAAAAAAAATGAACTGGTTATAGGCCATAGTGGAGTTTAAGAATGACTTTGAAAACAAAATAAGAGGAGTGGAGGAAATATTGGGAAAAGAAATGAGAATGATGCAAGAAACTTATGAAAGGAGAGTCAACAACTGACTGAAGAAAATAACACCTTAAAAAGAGATTAACTCAAATGGCAAAAGAGGCTCAAAAAGCCAATGAGGAGAAGAATGCCTTAAAAAGCCCAATTTGACAGATAGAAAAAGAATCTCAAAAGCTCAACAAAGGGAATCATTCCTTCAGAATTAGATTGGAGCAAATAGAATCTTGTGACTTTACAAGAAATCAAGATATTCTTAAACAGATCCAAAGAAATGAAAAAAATAGATGGCAATGTGAAATATCTCATTGGAAAAAGCACTAACCTGGAAAAGAGATCTAGGAGAGATAATTTAAAAATTATTGGACTACCTGAAAGCCATGATTAAAAAAAGAACCTAGAAATCATCCTTCAAGAAATTCTCAAGGAAAATTGCCCTGATGTTTTAGAACCAGAGATTCAAATAGAGGTTGAAAGAATCCACTGATCACCTCCTAAAAAAGATCCCCAAAAGAAAACTCCCAGGAATATTATAGCCAGGTTCTGTAGTTCACAAATCAAGGAGAAAATATTACAAGTAACCAGGAAGAAATAATTTGAATATTGTGGAAACACAATCAGGATAACACAGGTTCTAGCAGCTTCTACACTGAGGGATTGAAGGGCTTAGAATATTATATTCAGGAAGTCAAAGGATCTGGGATTAAAACCAAGGATCATCTACTCAGCAAAACTGAGTATCATGTTTCAGGGGAAAATATGGTCATTCAGTGGAATAGAGGACTTTCAATCATTCATGATGAAAAAAACAGAGTTGAATAGAAAATTTGACTTCAGGGGCACCTAGGTGGTGCAATGAGTAATAGCACTGGCCCAGGAGTTGGGATGACCCGGGATCAGATCCGGCCTCAGAAAATGAGCACTCACACATAAATAATGACTGGCCGTGTAACCTTGAGCAAGTTACTTAAGCTCAATTGCTTTAAAAAAGAAGAAAAAGAAAATTTGACTTCATTTACAGGAAGCAAGAGAAGGTAAACAGGGAAAAGAAATCACAAGGAACTTTCCAAAGTTGAACTATTTACATTCCTACATGGAAAAACAATAATTGTAACTTATGAAACTTTTCTCAGTATGAGAATAGTTGAAGGGAATAAAAATGTATATATATATATATATATATATATATGTATATATATATATATATATATATACACACACACACATATATATATATGTATACATACATATATATTTCTATAGGAGGGTATATGTGATTTTGTGTATATATGTGTACAGGTATACATAGAGGGCACAGGACCAACTGAATAGGAAGGGATGATACTTAAAAGGTGAAATTAAGACATGATAGAGGAATATAATGAGAGGAGATGGTGAGAGACAGAATGGGGTAAATTATCTCATAGGGAAGAGGCAAGGGAAAACTGTTACAATGGAGGGGAAGAACGGGAAGGCAAAAGGCAATGAATCAACATTATTCTCATTGAATTTGGCTTAGGGAGGGAATGACATACACACTAAATATGATATCTCACCCTACAGGAGAGTAGGGCAGAAGGGGGTGAGAGGAAGAATGATGGAAGGTAGGGCAGTTTGGGGGTGAGGGAAGTTGGAAACCCCCACTTTTGAAAAGGGACAGGATCAAAGTAGAGAATAGAACAAGTGATAGGATAGGATGGAGGGAAAATATAGTCAGTCTTTCACAATATGTCCACAATGGAAATGTTTTGCATAGCTAGACATGTACAACCTATTTTGAATTGCTTATCTTCTCAGTAAGGTTGGGTGACAAGGGAGGAAGGGAAAGAATCTAGCATTCAAAGTATTAAAATAAAATATTTAAAATACACACACTTTATTATTATTTTACGTGTAACTGGGAAATAAGATATACCGACACTGGGGTATAGAGATCCTCCATGCCCTATTGGAAAGTTGCATGGGGCATGGGGGAAGATATGAGAGAGAGCAGATTGGGGGAGTGAATATTCAGTGTTATCACTATTTTGGGGTGGAGGGTAGGGGAAAAATTTGTGACTCAAAATCTTATGGAAATGAATGATGTAAACTAAAAATAAACATAAAATTTAACTAAAAAAAAAAAGAAAGAGACCCTGGGGTGTATTGGAGCTGGTTCTTCATGGTTCATTAGACCTGACTGTTAATTTTTCAGTGTGAGCATTTACATCTCAAAGTTCAATCAATCAGGGATTGATTTATTGCTTTGTTGTGTGTCTGGATTTAAGGTTAAGTGGCAAACAAAATTCATAATACAGATTAAACTTAAAAATGTATTCTGTCTGTCTTTCCCCCTCAGAGAGATGGTTGTTAAACATTTACCAAGCAAAACACAGAAGGGACCTTAGAAGTCATAAAATCTATGTGGCTAATTTTACAGGTGAGTAAAGTAAAGCTAACAGGTAAAATGATTTTCATAAGTTCACACAGGTATTCCGTGTGTGTGTGTGTATGTGTGTGTGTGTGTGTGTGTGTGTGTGTGTGTGTGTGTGTGTGTATGAAATTCTACAAAATACTCAACTGGCTCAGAGGCTGGTTAGAAAGGATAGTGAGGGCACAGAGCCAAGATGGCAGAGTAAAAGCACAAACTTGGAGTGGGCCTCCAGCTTCAACCATTCCCAATACATACATACATACATACATACATACATACATACATACATATATACACATCTATCAATATATAAATTACTCTAACAAACTTTAAAGCTACAGAACCCAAAAAGAGACAGAGAGAAATGAATCTCCTGCTGAAGGCATCCTGGCAGGGTGAGAGAAAAGGTCTATTGCAGCAAACTGGGAGTTGAGTGCAGTCCCCTGTGAGCCAAGGTTCTAGCCCCAGGGCAGCCCTGACAAGTAGCCAGACAGCCAGAGCAAACTTCAGGAGAGTGAATCACCAGCAGCTGTGATGGTTTCTAGACTCCTCAAATCATAAACACCAAAGAAAAAATAAAAGTTTAGTCTGGAACTCTGTTGTAAGGGTGAAGGAACAGTGGGTCTGGCCCCTAATCTAGGAGTGAGACACAGCAGGAGGAGTGGAGGTGCCTTGTGGCTGCTTTCAGAGCTCCCGGGCTGCAGATCCTAGTGGGAGCAAGTGACCATTCAGAGGGTAATCTCTCTTGCTTTAATCTGCCAGGATTTGGATCACTGTCTTGGGTGGTGGTCCTTGGGTGTGTGGCTAGTGAGCTAGAGCTTGTGGGGGCAGTAGAGAGCATGCCCAACTGCTATCAGTTTTTGTTTTTGTTTTTTTTTTGCAGCTGAGAAAACCACAGCAATTTGGGACAAAGCTTTCTCCATTCTGTAAGCAGAGTTCTACTGTGCCAAAGACCTCAAAAGTCAAGTAATTGACAAGATGAGGAAGCACCATCAGACCATACAATCCTTTATTGGGCACAAAAAGGATCAAAGCATGGAACTGGAGGAGGACAATGAAGTTAGAACTCCTACATCAAAAGCTTCCAAGAAAAATATGAATTGGTTACAAGCCAGGGAGGAGCTCAAGAAATATTTTGAAAATCAAGTAAGAGAAGTGGAAGAAAAATTGAATAGAGAAATGAGAATAATGCAAGAAAATCATAAAAAGAGAGTCAACAGCCTGCTAAAGGATACCCAAAAAATTCTGAAGCAAATAACACCTTAAAAAATAGACTAACTCAAATGGCAAAAGAGGTCCAAAAAGCCAATGAGGAGAAGAATGCCTTAAAAATCCAAATTTGCCAGATGGACAAGGAATTTCAAAAACTCACTGACGAGAATAATTACTTCAAAATTAGATTGGGGCAAATGGAATCTAGTGACTTTATGAGAAATCAAGCTAATATAAAACAAATCCAAACAAATGAAAAAGTAGAAGGCAATGTGAAATGTTGCATTGGAAAAACCACTGACCTGGAAAATACACCCAGGAGGGATAATTTAAAAATTGTTGCACTACCTGAAAGCCATGATCAAGAAAAAAAAAAGAACCTTGAAATCATCTTTCAAGAAATTCTCAAGGAAAATTGCCCTGATATTCTAGAACCAGAGGGCAAAATAGAAATAGAAAGAATTCATCAATCACCTCTTGAAAAAGATCCCAAAAAGAAAACTTCTAGGAATATCATAGCCAAATTCCAGAGTTCCCAGGTCAAGGGAGAAAATATTACAAGCAGCCAGGAAGGAACAATTTTACTATTGTGCAAACACAATCAGGATAACATAAAATCTAGCAGCTTCTACATTAAGGAATCAAAGGGCTTGGAATATGATATTCTGTATGTCAAAGGAGCTAGGATTAAAACCAAGAATCACCTACCCAGAAAAACTGAGTATAATGCTTCAGGAGAAAACATGGTCCTTCAATGAAATAGAAGACTTTCAGTCATTCTTGATGAGAAACCCAGAGCTGAACACAAAATTTGACTTTAAATTACAAGGAACAAGGGAAGCTAAACAGGAAAAAGAAACAATAAGGAACTTATTAAAGTTGAACTATTTACATTCCTACATGGAAACGTGATAATTGTAAATCATTTGACTTTTCTCAATAATAGGATAGTTGAAGGGAATATATATGTATGTCTAGGAGGGTGTATGTGTATATAAATATATATGTGAGTCTGGGCATATGTGTGTGCATGTATACCTAGGCAAAGGGCACTGGATAGATTGAATATGAAGGGATGATATCTTAAAAATAAAATTAAGAAGTAAGAGAGGAATATATTGGGAGAAGAAGAAAGGGAGATATAGAAGAGGGTAAATTATCTCATGTAAAAGAAGCAAGAGAAAACTGTTACAAACAGGAAGGTGAAAGGGAATGGATCAACCTTACTTTCATTGAATTTGGCTTAAGGAGGGAATAACATAGACATTCAATTGGATATCTTACCCTACAGGAAAGCAAGGGGTAAGGGGATAAGAGGGGGGTTGATAGAAGGGAGGGCAGATTGGGAGAGAGGGTAGTTAGAAGCAAACAGTTTTGAAAAGGAACAGGGTCAAAGCAGAAAACATAACAAGTGAGTTGCTGGATAGGATGGAGGGAAACATAGTTAGTCTTTCACAATATAACTACTATGGAAATGTTTTGCATAACTACACATGTACAACCTATGTTGAATTGTTTGTCTTCCCAGTGGGGGTGGGTGAGGAGGGAAGAAGGGAAAGACTCTAGAACTCAAAGTTTCAAAACACAAAAGTTATTGCATGTTACATTCTACTGGGAAATAAGATATATAGACACTGGGGAATAGAAATTCATCTTGATCTACTAGAAAGTTATAGTGGGAATATGGGGGAGGGTATAAGAGAAAGCAGATTGGGGGAAGGGGTATGTAGTAGGCTTGCAATTTTGGGGTGGGGGTAGGGGATAGACAGGGAGAAAAATTTGTAACTCAAAATCTTGTGGAAATGAATGTTAAAAACTAAAAATAAATAAATAAATTTGAAAGAAAAGAAAGGATATAGAACCATAGATTTAGAGTTGCAACAAACCTTAGAGGTCACCTATTCTAATGTTAATCATTTTACAGATGAGGAGCTAAAACCAGGAGGTTCTTAACTGAAAGGTTGAAGAATAGTAAATCTAACTTTTATTTACCTTTACAATGAAGGTGATTTAACTTGATAGTTATATAGCTTTTCAAGCTTCTTCTAGCTCTAAATCTATTATAAAACACATCAGAAGCAGGATGGGAAAGAAACAAGGTTCTCTGATTTCTGTTTTGGTGATTTTTCTATTATAAAAATAACATAACTATTTATTTGCTCTTAACATTAGAAGATTGGAATGAAAAACATCTATATCATATTTGTCTTTTTTTAAAGGAAATAGATTATTTTTTATTTTAATTAATTTTTTCAGTTATCAATAATTTCCCTCTCTCCCTCCCTTCCAAATCCAATACCTTGGGGAGAACGCAATGGAGGAAGAATAAAAAACTTGAAACTTTATAACAAATCAGCATAGGCAAGCAAAACATTGGCCTGTATGTTTTGGCCACGTCCATTTTTCATTGCCGCTGTCAGGAGATAGCATTCTTCCTCTCGAGTCCTCCGCAATCATGGTTAATCACTGCATTGAACAAATTGAGTCCTTAAGTCTTTCAAAATTATTCATTTTTAAAAATAATATTGATATTGTAGTATAAATTGTTCTGTTGGTTCTTTTCACCTCATTGTACCTTACTTTTTACATGTTATCCCAGGTTTCTCTGAAACTATCTCTTCATTTCTTATAGAATAATAATATTCCATTTCATTGATGTGTCATAATTTATTCAGGCAGATCCCAATCACAGGGAAAGGCAAGTCTTAACTGTTCTCTTTTCTTTTAAAATCCTCTTCATGATCTCCTCTTTAAACTTGTTTGTTTCACTTATGGCTGTTTCCTAAATCTACCCTATCTCTGTTTTTCCCCTTTCCTTTCTTCCTGGTTCCTCCCAATTCCATGTTGAATTGAATATTTCTTAAATTCCTTTTGTGTGTATGTATGTATGTTCTACCTTCTTTTGATGATAATCATAAAATGATAATTTACATAGTAGTTAACTTAGTGTTTCCAAGTGCTTTACAATTATTATCTCCTCTGATTCTTACAACAATCCGGGGAGGTAGGTGCTGTTATTATCACCATTTTACAGATGAAGAAACTGAAGCAAACTGAAGTTGTGACTTGTCCAGAGTTACAGAACTAGTTAAGTGTCTGAGATCACATTTGAACTCAGGTCTTTCACATTCCTTGTCTGGTACTCTGTCCATTGTGCCACCTAGTTGCTCTTTACTCCCATGTTTGTATTTCAAAGCTTTTATTCAACTTTGGTCTATTCATCAAGATATTTGGAAGTCCTATATATCCAGCTGGGCAAGTTATGCCTTGTTGTGTGCCTATACCTTTTATCTTTTTGATATGCTCTTTGCTCCTTCTAAGAGTAGAGTACAAATCTTTTGTCATCTTGACTATGATTCATTTGTACTTGCACTTTTTTTTCCTGTTTGTAGTATTTTATTTTCTTTGATCTGGAAGTTCTGTATTTTAGTTATGACATTCCTGGGAGATTTTATGTGGGAATTTCTTCCACAAATTCCAAGAGGTAATAGGTGGATTCTTTCTGTTTCTACTTTGTCTTCTATCTCTTAGAGGGCTGGGTAGTTTTCTTTCGAGACTTCTTGAACAAAGTTATCCAGGCTTTTTGGTCATGCCGTTCAAGTAGTCAGTGATTCTTAAATTATCTCTTTGATCTATTTTCCAGGCCATTTGTTTTTAATATCTGGCATCCTACATTTCCTTCTTTTTTTGTCCTATGGTTTGTTTTTAATATATTTTCTCATCTCATGAAGAAATTAACTTCTCTTTGGTCCAACATAATTTTTGCTAATTCTTTTGCTAAGATTTGTATGACTTGTGCTAATCCTTTCATTCATTTTCTAAATCTCTTCTCTGTATTTTTACTTCTCCCCTAATCTTTCTTCTAAAGCTTTTGTTTTTGTAAAATTATAATTTATTAACTGAAAATCTCTTATAATTTCTTTAGTAAATTCCAGTGATCTGAATGGCAGTCTGTGTTGTTCTTTGAGGTGTTGCTTGTAGATATTTTGGAATTATTCTCCTCTTCTGGGTTTGTTTCACAGACATCCTTGGCACCATAATAGTTCTTTATAATTTTTATTTGTTTACTCATTTTTATACATTGTTCTGCTCTCAGCAAAATGGTATTGCTGTCCCCATTTCAAACTCTGTCATAAAGTCCCTGTTCTCAGTCTCTTTTGGTGGGACAGTGGTGGTGCTGAGTCTTTGGTTCTGAGCATCTTCATGCTGCTGTTTTGCCTTGGAGTTCTGAGCACTGAGTTCCAGTTTCTAAACTATCTAGAAGTCCCACACTACTGAACTGGGCCTGAGATTAGGCCTATGATCAGCTCTGCAACTTCCCTAGTCTCCTGGCCTGGTTCAAAGCTCCTAGTTCAAAGCTTCATGATCTCACCTCACCCCTTTCCCATTTTTCCTCCCTTGATTACTTGCCTGTAGTCTGATTTTGTCATCTTGAGTGACAAGATAACCCACTATGATTTTCCTTCATTTTTCCCATCACTGCTAAGCTCTACTTAGTTTGTTATTGGAGATGTGGTGTGGGAATTTGGATGGCACTTTTTCTTCTTAGTCTGCCCTCTTGACTTAGTCTCCATCATGTTGGTCAGACTTGAAAAACTGCAAAAATATAGTTGATTAAAGAAGCAGGTTAATTAAAATGTAAATAATGGAATCCCTAAATATATTCAACAGATCTTTATATGTATAGTTTTATTTTCTATTTCACTTGATTTCTATCTCAGCAACTCCATCTGATACCAATATCCTCACATTTGTATTTTAATTGAAAAACTAAGGACCCCTAATATTTTACTTCAGTGATTTCTTGAATGGAGATAACTTTTTTTTGCTTTTTGGAGGACAACTGGGGTTAAGTGACTTGCCCAAGGTCACATGGCTAGTAAGTTTGTCAAGTGTCTGAGGCCCAATTTGGACTCAAGTCCTCCTTACTTGAGAGCCAGTGCTCTATTCACTGTGCCACCTAGCCACCCTGAATGGAGATAACTTTTTGCTCAAGGCCATTGTGTGTGAATGTGTGTGAAGAAGCTCCTGATGAACCATTGGAACTTGTAAAATTTCAAGTGTGGGTCAGTAGTAGACTATTTTTTGGTTATTTAATGAACTTTTCTCCTCAGGGTAGAGAGGCTCATAGTTTCAGATGATGGTTGTCAACTAGGTGATTTAAAATATAATCATCATCATCATCATCATCATCATCATCATCATCATCATCATGATTATCATTTCTAAGCTATAGCAACTCATGAAGAATAACCATGGAGGAGAATCAATCTGCATCAGAAGAAGGACTTTACACATCAATGAAATTGTGACTCTTTGGATACATAGCATTATTATTAACTTGCTTGCAAAGTACCTTACAACAATTATTTAAATAAACTACCTCTTCATTTGAAAATCTGAGAATAAAAGGAGGATGCGACAGAGGTCATTTTATTTCATTTTCTTTTGCTTCCTTATCACTTGAACCACTTCATCTCTCTTACCTTCTCCTCCTCCCTCCTTCTTGCACATTCTCATTCCAGTGAAACCACAGAATTTTTACCTTTTCATATCAGTCTGTAGGACTGAGATGGGGAAAAGAAAGAAAGAATGCAGTGACTTGCAACATCTTGATGCTCTGGTTTTATTCTATTCTGGTAAGATACTTCTCTACAGACCTGACCTGCCTCCCACTAACTAGCTGTTTTCAGCTAAGTTCCTGCTGTGGCTTTAGTCCCTTAATTAAGTCTCCATAGCAGGGTAATCTGAATAGGGCATGGGGTGGGGATGAAGAAGGAGGAATCAGCCTAAAGAATTTACCAAGATTTTAATAGCATCATTTCTGTATAATGTGCTAAGCATTCTGTACAGAGTGAATCTCGTAAATGAATGCCCTGAATCTCAGTGAAAACAAAGCTGAAGTAATAACAGACAGCCTCCTTTAAAGGTCCAGGTATTTTAAAACTGTTTGGTCAGTTGCATCCTGCATACCTCGGGAGAATTCCCTGTGATAATATTACAATGGCTTTTCATAAACGTGTCTACATTGCTGCCTATTCTGATATTCATTAAACTTGACAAGTTTCAATGTTACTTCAGGTCACTACAGGCTAGATATAGTACAACTCTGGGAATCTCAGTCTGAAGCAAAGCAACTGCTTTTGACATACACTCATCCCAAATGAAATCAAAGTGAGCTTGACCTGGAAAGAAAGGACTGATTCAAAATGAATCAGAAATTATGATATTTGTAGCAATTTCTCTCTCTCTCTTTCTCCCTCCTCTCCCCCTCTCTCACACACACATTGGCAAAAAGAAATATATTTTATATTCCATGGTCTAAATATTTCATGGGGTAGTAAAATGAATGATTTGGGACTTTCAGAGCATTGTTGTTAAAATAAGTCAAGGTCCTTTTGAGATTTGGTGGAACTGCTGTCTAGAAAGTGAAGTAACAAATGTCATGAATTGAAATATGTCACAGGATATTCCAAGCTGATAAAAGACAAACTTGACAAAATATCTTCAAGGCTTAAAAGAAGAAGCAGAATAACAACAATTAGAGTGGAGTGCATCGAATTAGTGTTCATCAAATTACCTTTGTGTAAGATCCATGTTTGTTCATCTAACTTTGACCAATGGACTTTCACCTTTCTACATGTGATGGGCACAAAGCTTGATGAGACAGTGATCCTACTCCATCCTTACCAGCATTAATCTAAAATCATCTGCAAATTTAGCACAGCTTGGAAAATGGGGGAATCTAAGTTCTAAGTTACTCTCCTAATTGTAATGTAAGTGGACAAGTCTTTTATTCTTTGTATCTTCCCATTCCCTTTGTAGTCTAGTGAAGGCAATACCTTCCTCTGTTTACCTTGCTGGGATATTGAAAATGTAAAGGAAAATAGTTTGGATCAGTTTTAGATGTCTTCATAAGTATTTCTGTTGTTTATGTTGTTATCATCCTAGTTATGCAGGCAATAAAGCTTAAGGATCATTCTTGATTCTTTTCCTTATATCAAAGACATCAAAACTATGGCTAGATGATGGAGTAGGTAAGTGCTGATATTAGAGTCAGGAGTACCTGAATTTAAATTTTGCCTCAGACACTTATGGTATTAATCTGGGCAAGTCACTTAACCTCTCTGAATGTGTTTCTTTATCTATCAAATCCAAAGGATAATAGTTACCTTCACAAAGTTGTTGTGAGGGTCAAATGAGATAGCACATGTAAAGCATTATATAAATGCTAGCTTTTATTATTGTTAATACCCTGGAATCTATCCCTTAATGTCAATTTCCAATGTTATCAACCTTGTTCAAATTTTAATTATATCTTACCTAAACTATTATAATAGATTTCTGACTCGTCTCCAGTGTGTTCAGTCTCTCCCCTTCCAATTCCTCCTTCATCCTACTTAATGTCAAAGTTAACTTCCTATCGAACAGGTCAAATTACATTGTTCCTGTGCTCTGAAGTCTCCATTGGCTGTCTATTGCTCAGAGGATAATATACAGTATTTTAAGATTAGTATTCAAGTCACCACATAATCTTACTCCCACTTCTCTTTCTAAGCATTATTTCATATTACTCCCTTCAGACACTTTTATTCCCCCTTTCAATTCTCATTTCTACTGTTTACCTCCATTAATGAAGATAAGTGGGAATTGATGGCCAATTTCCACCCTCATTCACAGATATTAATTTGTTCATCAGTAACACACGGGGACTCTCGTTTCAAACAACAATCTTTGAGATATTATTATTTCATTGGTGTGATTTAACTCAGTAGAAATTATAACTGATCAATTTTGATACTGTTGGGGTGAGAGTCACTAAAGTTTGGGGAAAAGGAGGTAAAGTTAGCAGAATTGTTTGGAGAGTGGGAAGGTTTAATGTTCAGCTGCTGGGAAGAAATAATGCACTGAATACAAAATAGCTTTTCCAGACTGAGGAACAATGCCAATGGGAAGGGAATTTGTAGTCTACTTTTTGTAGACATTTTTAGTAAGGAAGGAAATGAAGAGATAAGATATTGTTTTTAGATTTGAGGTAAAGACATAAGAATATATATTTTTTTGTGTCGGAGCAGAATGAGACGATGATGATGATGACGATGATGATGATGATGATGATGATGATGAAGAGGAGGAGGAGGAAGAGGAAAATGAAGGAGGGCAGGAGGATTACAATAGCATTTATATAGCACTTTAAGGTTTTCAAAGTACTTGACATACATTTTTTCTCATTTAATCCTTATGACAATTTTTGTTACATAGGTATTACATTTTACACAGGAAGAAACTGAGGCACAGAGAGGTTAAGTGACTTGCCCAGGATCCTACAGTTGTTAAATATCTGAGGCACAATTCAAATTCAGTTCTTTCTGCCACTGAATCAGCACTGTGTAAATTCCTGAATACAGGCCAGCCTAAGCTCATTTTCCTATGCATTTTCGAATGTATTTTATTGCCCATCTTTAATTATATATTTAGCTATGATCATTAATATTGAAAGTTGCTTGTTCAATGCTTTATTATAGTTTGGACAAGAAATATTGTTCATTTGTTTGTTTTTACCTGTGTGGCATATTTTTTTGATTGGTGATGGTTCTTGTTGAAGAGGTCGGGTTTGCCAGATAGCAAATATGAAGTTGGGTGGAGGGAGATAGAGGGATGTAGTTATTTTATAGAAAGGTGGAAATTGAAAATATCATAATTGTATGAATTGTTATATCATTTTATGGCTCAAGCATGCTGCAATAGGAGAAGCACTGGACTTGGCATCAGAAAATTTGCCTTCATGCCATGGCTCTGACCGTTATTACCCGTGGTCTCTTCTGGCTGTCATATCCTACAAAATATCTCTGTCATTGGACCTCAGCTTCCTCATCTTTAAAATTAGAGGGTTATAGAATGATAAGATCATTAAAGTCCCTTTGTAAAATCTAAAATTGTTTGATCCTTATGATGAAGTTCCATGTATATATGTATGTATAGTGTATGTACATGCACACATATATGTGTACACATGTGTACATATGCCTGTACTTGTTCATGTATGTGTGTGTCTGTATTATGGGAATTAGACCTTTGTTCTGATTTCCCTGTTGTATACTATACTTTACACCAGGGCTTCTTAACTTTTTCCACTTGGCGACCCCTCCAGTGATTTTTAAACTGGGGCATATGATCCCATATGGAGTTGCAATTTACAGTTTAAGAAGTGTTGCTTTAGGCAGAGACTATTTCCTTTTCTGTATTTGTATCCCACATACACAGCACAGTGTCTGGCAATAATAAATGCTTAATAAAAGTTCTTTGATTGATTGGTTGAACTAGACCTTCTCTAAAACCAGTCCCTCTTCTCAATGATCCTAAGATTTGAAGTATAGCATGATGTTCTATAATTTCAATAACTTGGGGAAAAAAACAACACTTCCATTATACCTACATTTTTGAATCAATTAGAGCAGTATGTTGTACATCTCGTTCCCCTTCATCTCTTCCACTTGCAGGTTTTTCTGGAATTATGGAGTACAAAGAACCTCTGAGAGTCTATTTCTATAGTCATTGTACAAATCATTATTTATCTATATATAAATTAGTCCACAGGCCAAATGAGATCCCAAATATCCATGTTACAGCCATACCATACTGCATGGAGCAGAGATTTAGGATTTTTCCAAATAATTACAAAACTAATGTAGGTAGCCAAATTGGATTATTCAGAAACTGACTGAACTTGAATCCTATGGTTATTTATGCTGGTTTTAATAAATAGTAGGAAACAATGTCATTTTTTTGGTTAGAGTCTTGGCATGCATATGGACAGCTAAGGGACACAGTGGATAGAGCACTGGACCTGGAGTTAGGAAGACCTGAGTTTAAATCTGGGCTCAGAAACTTATGAACTATGTGACCTTAGGCAAGTCACCTAACCTCTGTTTTAATTAATCCACTGGAGAAGGCAATGGCAAAACACTCTTTTGGGGCCAGGTAGGTACTCCTATGGATAGAACACTGGCCTTGGAATCAAGAAGACTTATCTTCCTGAATTAAAATCCAGCCTCAGGTACTTACTAGCTATGTGACCCTGGGCAAGTCACTTCACCTTATTTGCCTCAGTTTCCTCATCTGTAAAATTAACTGGAAAAGGGAATTGCAAATCACTATGGTATATTTGCCAAAAACAGAAATAGACCAACACAAAATGTGATCACAGTCAGGCACAATTGAAACAATTGAACAACAACACTGATAATAACAAAGCCTTAATGGTCTTAAACCATATCCAACATTAATTTTTTCACTAAATGATTATAAAGTCCAATAATTTAAGGAAATATATAAATAATTTTGTGTGTTAATAAATTCAGTGGACTGAATATAAATTAAAGTGGTGTAAATATTATCCTTAATCTAAGTCAGTGAAAATAAGATGGGCCAACCTCTGTAAGGAAAACAAATACATGTTGCTTCTTTATGTCAGTGTGGTGTAGGATTATCTGTTCATCCCTCTTATCTCATAGATTTCAATAATGCTGGGAAGTATTTGACTCTCTCACCCAAGCAGTTGACACTGGAGGGATTTTTGGGGCTTGAGAAATAATTAAGGACATGCTATTTTATTCTGCCAAACTTCAGGAGCCATCTAAAACGCTGTCAGGCAGGAAGCATATTTGGTGCCTAGGGGAAAAGGAAACATCATTCCAAGTGTGTATGTATATAGAATATGTATTGTGTAATATATGCATACATGTGTAATATATATGTGTGTATGTGTGTGTGTGTGTGTGTGTGTGTGCAGTGATACACATACACACACACAATTTCCACCTGGTGTCAACAAGAATGATCACCTCAGAGGTCAGAAGAGTGGGTGTCCATGACTCCTGTGCAGTCTTTTATGAGAAGCTAAATGCAATTGGGCATTTGGAGTGGAAGAACCCTAGAGTGAAATTGTATTTGAGGTATAACAGAGGGAGAACCTATTTAACTTCTCGCAGCAAGGAAACTAAGGCATTTTTCTCTGCTCTACTGCAACAGGGCTTGTCACTAAAAGGCTTTTTCTCTGCAAAAAAAGATCCAGGAAATCTGTTGCTAGGAGCTGCAGAAAGCATCAGTGAGAGGAGCAATGCTGCCTGCTGGGAGCTATGGAGAGTTGCAGGAGGAAGGAGAATTAACGCTATCAGCTGGGAGCTGTTGAGGGGTGCAGGAAGAATGGAAAAGCATTTACTAAGTGTTTATTATTTTCTAAAGCCATTATGTTGAAGAGGTATCATATTCTGAAGAGTGTCATACCTCGTGTATGATTCTAAGTGACTAAGGCTACTCATCTTTGGGGACAGAGTTGCTTAGTATCAGGAATTCTTACTTTCTAAGAGCTCTGATATATTTTCTGCTCATTTTCTTTGATTTATAAATAATATTTTTTTCTTTCGGATTTTTTATGAACTTTGTTTGCAAGGGGATTTTGTGGTGGAAAGGTGGTTTATATATTTAAATTCCAATTGTTTTTGGGTCATGCAATGAACTCAGAGGTGGATCAATTTCCCTCTGTGTACTTCTGGACCCTTTATGTCTGACGACAGCCACTGACTAAGAGATAAATTAACATCAAAATTTACATTTTGAACCAAAGGTATATTAATTATAGCAGTAGCTGCTTTACTAAGACATTTTATAATTGGAGAGGGACACATACTTTTGTAGCTAAAATATGCATGTTAAATTAGGCCCCTTTAGACAGATAAGACAAACAGACTTGCTATGTACCATAAACTATGCTAAGTACTAGAAAGGCAATAGAAGCAATTAAGATAACCTATCCCCTCAAGGGTCTTACATTCTAATAAATATTACATTCAGGTGTGGTAGAATGGGCTATGTATGTGGCAGCATGATCTGGAGATGTCCAGGGAATAGTATAGAGGACTTGTTCTTTGCAAAATAAGGCAAAAATTTATTTGTTAGAACTGGAGGATTCAAGGTCAGAGTCCAAGTTTCCATGGTGAGAGGGAAATGAGGATATATAGATAGAAAAAAACAAAATGCCTAATGAGTCCAAAGGCATTCTGCCAACCACTGTGTTCATCATTTCCTATCTTATGTTTGTTTGTGTTTGTTATTCAAAGGTGAATGGTGTTTAGGTATCCTATATTGGAATATTCCTAAATACCTTTAGCTCCTTTTGTCCTCCTTAGTATAAAAGGATGCTAGCTTTAGACATCAACTTTCGGGTTGGTAAATCTAGATATGTCTAATCCCTCTTAGGACTTGTACAATGTCACTTCAGATAATTTATGGCAAAGAAATGGTTGGTGAAATGCATCATCAATATCCTTTCCCGATGAGATTTGCTGGTATATTGTTAATAAACCCAGATAAATTGGGTTCTGTATCTATTCCTTAAAATCCTGGATTGGACTAGCAGAGTCGAGCAGGCATCAAATCACACTCAGCTTTTTTTTTTTTTTTACATGCGCTATAAGGCTATTAAAAGCTTAAAGATACCCTTAAAACAAATCTCTTTCTGTAGACTAAAAGTTCTAATAAACCTATGTTGCTTAGTGATAGCAGTCTTTTGTTCCAAATAGCAAAGCTTCCTCTGGTGCATCTGTGATAACCCCACAATAAAAACATATGTATACACACATATTAACATATGTATGTAAGTATGTGTATATATTCTTTAAGACTATAACTTACAGAATAGTTGCTGACTTACATTAGTAACTGCAGTGTCCTTACCAGTAAGCTCCCTACATTGATAAAAAGTCTGGAAGGAAAAAATTTTGACCGAAGTCTCATAAGGAGAATAGAACTGAAAAAAATCCCATGAGATTCATTGTTAAATTATTTCATTTAATTAGTTCTGCATAAAATACTTAAACAAACTATAGGAATATTGTTCACATCTTTTATTTTACATATGAGAAAACCGAGGCTTTGAAAGTTAAAATGACCTGCCTAAGGTCACACAACTATAAGCAACTCTCTCTACTTCTAAATCTTGGCTATTTGCCCAGCATTGTGACTATCTGACTCCTCTTTCTCTCTCTCTCTCTCTCTCTCTCTCTCTCTCTCTCTCTCTCTCTCTCTCTCTCTCTCTCTCTCTCTCTCGTCTCTCTCTCACTACACACATATACATTTGTGTATAATACAAATCATATGGGGGCAGCAGAGGCAAGATGGCTGAGTAGTAACCTCATTTCCACACAGCTCCTCCTCCCACCACTTCCAAATTTATGTAAAAGGGGACTCTGATTAGACAAAATAGTAACAAAATTTATTTGGAAGGACAAACTGTCTAGAATATCAAGTGAATTAATGAAAAGAAATCTAGGAAAGGTGGACTAGCTATATCAGATTTTAATCTGTATTATACAGAAGCACTCATCAAAACTGCTTGGTACTGGCTGAGGAGTAGAGTAGTGGATCAATGGAATAGATTGGGTGCACAAGATCCAGCAATTAATGAGTATAGTAATCTATTGTTTGATAAACCCTAAGACCCCAGTTTTTGGGATAAGAATGCACTATTTGACAAAAACTGCTGGGAAAACTGTAATACAGTATGGCAGAAACTGGGCATAGACCTTTATCTAACAACACATACCAAAATCAAATCTAAATGGGTGCATGATCTAGCTATAAAGGATGATACTGTAAGCAATCTGGGAAAGCAAGGAATAGTTTACCTGTCAGATTTGTGGAGAAGGAAAGACTTTAGGACCAAACAAGAATTAGAGAGCATTATAAAATGCAAAATGGATAATTCTGATTACATTAAATTGAAAAGCTTCTGTACAAACAAAGCCAATGTAACCAAGATCAAGAGGGAGGTGGGAAATTGGGAAAGAATTTTTACAACCTATGTCTCTGATAAAAAACTCATTTCTAAAACATACAGAGAATTGAGCCAAATCTATAAGAATACAAGTCATTCCCCAATTGATAAATGGTCAAAGGATATGAACAGGCAGTTTTCAGAGAAAGAAATTAAGGATATCTGTAAGCATATGAAGAAATGCTCTAAATCACTATTGATTAGAGAAATGCAAATCAAAACAATTCTGAGGTAGCACATCTCTCCAGTCAGATTGGCTAAGATGACAAAACAGGAAAATGACAAATGCTGGAGAGGATGTGGGCAAATTGGAACACTAATGCATTGCTGGTGGAGTTGTGAACTGATCCAACCATTCTGGAATTATGCCCAAAGGGCTATAAATAATTTCATACCCTTTGACCCAGCAATACCACTTCTAGGGTTATATCCCAAAGAGATCATAGAAGAGGGAGGAAGACCCATATGAACAAAAAAAATTTATAGCAGCTCTTTTCATGGTTGAAACAAATTGGAAATTAAAGGGGTGCCCATCAATTGGGGAATGGCTATACAAGTTGTGGTATTTGCATGTAATGGGATATTATTGTGCTATAAGAAATGAGGAGGAGACGGTTTTCATATTTACCTGGATAGGCTTATACAAACTGATGCTGAGTGAGAAGAGTAGAACCAGGAGAAATTTGTATACAATCGCAGACACAACATGTGTGATGACCAACTATGACAGACTGGACTCTTCTCAGCAATGCAGTGATGTAAGTCAATCCCAAAAGACTCATGAAGGAGAGAGATGTCTACATCCAGTGAAAACTAGAAAGAACTGTGCTTGAATCCTGATGGAAGAAATCTAATTGATCTTTTTCTTTTCATTGTTTGGTTTTATTTCTTCCTTAACATTTTTCATCCCTTTTAGTATAATAAGCCTTTGTAACCTAATGTCTATTGTGAAAGTATTTGAAGATCCTATACTGGACTATATGCCATCATGGGGTGTGGGGGGAGGGAGGGAAGGGAAATTTAACACTCAAGGAACTATGGAATTTAGTAAACTAAAAATAAACAAATTAAAAAAATGGTAACTAAGAGTTAACTCTGAGATCTGGGAAAAAAGAAATCTAATGAGATAATGAACATAAAGCATTTTAAAAATTTTATTTATTTTTAGAAAGCATTTTTAAACTTTAAAGTACTATATGTATCAGTGATTATCATTATTATTTTAATTATATATTTATTTTTTCATTGTGCCCTATATTCGTATGAGAAGCTGTACTTATTCATCTTTACCATTTCATGCCCTTCAATACCCTATTCTTCAATTACCTCTTCCAGGAAGCTTCCTTTAACTAATAAAATAAAAATCTGATTATTCTTAAAAAAAAAAAAAGCGGACTCTGAACAAACTCTAGAGCTAGAGCTACAGACCCCACAAAATGACACAGAAAAGCTAATCTCCCAATGAGGACAGCCTGGCAGCCTGGCAGGGAGTGACACAGCACTCTGGGACCCAAGCCCAGGCCTGTGTGAGTTGAGGCTTTTAGCCGCAGGGTGGGCCTGACCAGAAACCTGCTCTAGGGACTCCAGATCACCAACAGCTGTGGCGTTTCTAGAATTATCAACACATAGATGCCAAGGACAAAGTGAGAGGTCAGTGTGGTATGGAGTTTGGGACCAGTATTTGGAAGCATGTTGGCCTCTTCCCCAGGGGGTTAGAAGCCACTGAGTAGCCACACAGTGCAGCCTGGCACATTGCAGCTTCAGCTCCAGCCCTGCAGACTGTAGGGGAATATAACAACCAGTCTGGGAGGTAATAGCTCTTGCTTTAACCTTCTTGGACGTGGATTATGGTCTGGGGTGGAGGTCTTGGGGTGTGTGACCAGCTTGCCAGAGTGTGTGGAGGCTTTAGAGAGGGAACCCAACTAATACCTCCAGCAGCTGAGAAAACTCCAGCGTTTGGACAGAATCTCCCCTGGCTGGTGGCAGAATCTTACTGTGGCAACAACCGCAAAAGTCAAGTAATTTAGTGGAAACATACCCAGGCAAAGGAAATAAAATAAACAGAAAAAAATCAACACTAGACTCCTATTTTAGGGGCAAAGAGGATCAAAGCATGGAACAGGAGGAGAACCAGGAGGTCAGAACTCCTGCACCAAAAGCCCCAAATGAAAATACAAGCTGCTTACAGGCCATAGAGGACCTTAAGAAGCAGATAACAGAAGTGGGGCAAAAATTGGGAAGAGAAATGAAAAAGATGCAAGAAAAGTATGAAATGAGAGTCAACAGCCTGACTGAGGAAAATAACACCCTAAAAAATAGACTAACTCAAATGGCAAAAGAGGCTCAAAGAGGCAATGAGGAGAAGAATGCCTTAAATGACGAATTTGCCAGATGGAAAAAGAATCTCAAAAGATCACTGAGGAGAATCATTGCTTCCAAATTAGACTGGAGCAAATGGAAGCTAGTGACTTTATGAGAAATCAAGATGCTGTTAAGCAGATCCAAACAAATGACAGAATAGAAGGCAATTTGAAATATCTCATGGGAAAAACCACTGCACTGGAAAACAGATCCAGGAGAGATAATTTAAAAGTATTGGACTACCTCAAAACCATGACCAAAGAAAGAACCTAGAAATTATCCTTCAAGTAATTCTCCAGGGAAATTGCCCTGATGTGTTAGACCCAGAGGGGGAAATAGAGGTTGAAAGAATTCACTGATCACCTCCTGAAAAAGATTCCAAAAAGAAAACTCTTACAAATATTATAGCCAGGTTTCCAGAATTCCCAGCTCAAAGAGAAAATATTAAAAGCAGCCAGGAAGAAACAATTTCAATACTGTGGAAACAGAATCAGGATAACACAGGATCTGGCAGCTTCTACACTGAGGGATCGAAAGGCTTGCAATATGATATTCCAGAGGGCAAAGGAGCTAGGATTAAAACCAAGAATCACCTACACAGCAAAACTGAATATCATGTTTCTGGGGAAAATATGGTCATTCAGAGGAATAGAGGACTTTCAAGCATTCTTGATGAAAAAACAGAGTTGAATAGAAAATTTGAAATTCAGATACAAGAAGCAAGAGATGCTTGAGAAGGTAAACAGGGAAAAGAAATCATAATGAACGTATCAAAGTTGAAGTATTTACATTCCTACATGGAAAAACTATTAGTGTAACTGATGAAACTTTTCTCAGTCGGAAAATATATATATATATATATATATATATACATATATATATATATATGTTTACAGGTATACATAGATAAAGGTCACAGGTCATATTTAATAGGAAGGGATGATATTTAAAAGGGGTAATTAAGAGGTGAGAGAGGAATACGACAAGAGGAGAGGTGGGGAGGGACAGAATGGGGTAAACTCTCTCATAGATTATAGGCAAGGGAAAATGGTTACAAGGGAGGGGAAGAACAGGAAGGCAAAAAAGCAAAACATTATTCTCATTGAATTTGGCTCAGGGAGAGAATGACATACATACTAAATAGGATATCTCAACCTACAGGAGAGTAGGGGGTAAGGGTATGAGATGGGGGATGATGGAAGGGAGGGAGGGAGGGAAGGGATGGCGGGACCTCGGAAGCACCCACTTTTGAAAAGGCTCAGGATCAAAGTAGGGAATAGACCAAGTGAGAGGTGGGATGAAGGGAGGGAATATATCTACTATGGTAATGTTTTACATAGCTACACATGTACAATATATACTGAATTGCTTATCTTCCCAGTAAGGGTGGGTGACAAGGAAGGAAGGGAATGAATCTGGAATTCAAAGTTTTAAAATCAAATGTTTAAAAATATATAAATACTATTATTAATACTGTTTTACAAATAATTGGAAAATAAAATATACAGGCATTGGGTCACAGAGATTCACCTTGCCCTACTGAAAAAGTTGAAGGGGGTATGGGAAAAGATATGGGAGAGTGCAGATGGGATGAGAGGATATCCTGTGGGACTGCTCTTCTGGGGTGGGGGATAGGGGAAAAAAATGGGCAAAAAACTATAACTAAAAATCTGATGGAAATGAATGATGTAAACCAGAAGTAAATAAAGCATTTTGGAAAAAAAAGAAATCATACGTATACGTGTATGTGTATGTATATATGTATATGTATATATGTATAATATACATATATATAATATACATATATACACACACATATAATATACGTATGTATATATATACATATATATACATATATATATTTATGTGATGGGGTATATTCATATTTATTAGTTTCCAGGATATATATGAGACTCATCCCTTGATATATTAAATTTTAAATATAGCTTTCTGATAGCTTACTTTAGAGTTGCTTTTAAAAAAATAATAGTCAATAATCACAGCTAGCATTTAAGTAGCGTTTTAAGGTTTGAGATACATTTTGTGATTATTGTCTCATTTTATCACAAAACCCTGAATAGGTGCTATTATTGTCTTGTTTTTCAGATGAGGAATCTGAGGCATACAGAGGTTAAGTGACTTCCCCATGGTGACACAGCTAATAGATAAGTGCCTGAGGTCCAATTTGAATTTAGGTCTTCTAAACTCCAGGTACAATGTTGTATCCACTGCACCAGGTAGCAATCTCTTTTCAACCAAAAAATTTCAAAGTTTATTTCAATTCATCTTTTCTAAATAAAAGTATAATGCCATGCCAAAAATCTGGCACTGTGACCTAAGTGAATGCCGATGCTACAGCTGTATATAACACACTTTCTGGGACTTTATCCAAATGAAAGGTGTGTGTGGAATGAGAGTGGGAATAGGAGGGAGAGAATACTTGTTTTTTCTTTTAATTTCTCATGAAGCTACACTTTCCTCCTTTACTTTGGCAGTGAATTCTTTTGTTCCTAATGCCTTTGACCTAGAAAATGCAGACTCTTACAGAAGAAGAGTATATGAAGCAAGATGAGGTCCTATCAATGTATCATTTTAGCCAATATTTGAAATCTCAGCAAATTTTCAAGCAAATGCTGTTGTCCCAGCCAAAAAGGCAACTCATGTTTTAATTGAAAGGCTTTTCCATCTGCTGCTGTGAAGACATTTGTTGGTACAGTTCCAAAAAAGACAACTTGTTTAAGACAAAGAAAGAGAACTGTGCCAGAAACAATCAATCCATTTTTTTTCTCTCCCCACCTCCCTCCTTGCCCTGTTCCCCTCTCTGGTTTTATGGTGTATTTACCAAGTAGAATATGGAGAATTTAACAATCAGGCTAAGAGAAGAACATCTAATTCAGCTATAAAGGTTTGGATTTCAGAATCTCTGAAGAAAAGGAATCCATTTCTAATTGCTTGGTCGGAAAAAAATAAAAAAAATATGACAAATCATATATTTTTTTTTAAAAAAAGGATTTTAAATAGAGGAGAGTGACAAACTATATCCCATTTCTCTTGAGGATAGAAAAAGATGAAATCAACAAGAAAGATTTAAGTTAGACTGAAGTAAACATTTTGTAAAGGAAGGAGCTAAACTTTGCTGTAAGCTATGTAAGAACTTATTGAATTTTGTTCCCTGGAGATTCCTAAAATTAGGACCTAGAGCTTTCTGTGTAGAGGCTGAAGTCAAACTGTTGGGAGGCAGTTGGATGGTCAAGCATAACCATCTTACTATTTCTATGGTTCTACAATTTAATAGCCTCACAAACTTGACAGAGGGAAACTTCTCTTACCCTCATTTATTTTCTGCCTTTAAAATGCATCCGTATGCAAAAAATAGAGTAAAGATGAAATAGGATACTTATGTTCGGTCCATGTTGTTGTTAGACTACCAGAAGTTCTGATTAAATTAAGGTCTCTCTTTGGAATCACATTTTGTTAGTAAGACACTGTTGGATGGGGCTGTAACTTAGATGTGATTTAAGATACTTGAGCTGGACCTTATTCCCAATCCTAAGCCCTCCAATTAGTAGAATAAAACTAATATTTATCTAGTACTTTAAGGTTAGAAAAATGATTTATATATGTTATCTCATTTGATCCTCACAAATGCCCTGTGAGATAGGTGCTATCTTTATCTGAGACTAAGAGAAATTAAATGATTTGCCCAGGATCACACAAAAAGAAAATGTTTGGGGTCAGGGGGAGGAATACAAAGCCAGGTCTACCTGACTTTAACCACTCAAAGCTACAAGGAACCCAGTATAAAGTAGGTGGCCTAGTAGATAAAGTGCTGGACCTGAAGTTTGGAAGCTTTGAGTTCAAAACCAGCCTAGCTGTGTTATTCAAGACAAGTTATTTAATCTCTGTTTGCTTTCTAATTCATAAAAGTGTAATATTAACAGCATCTACTTCTCAGGGTTGTTGTGATGATCAAATGAAATAATAATTGTAAAATCCTTAGGGCAATCGCTGGCACATAATGAGTACTATGTAAATTTTGACTATTATTAATTAATTCATATATAGCATAAAAACTAACAAATAACAAATTCTTGTTTTGGATTACACGTTTATTAGGATTTAAATTTCTAGAAAGCAGAAACTTTTTGTCATACAGTAACAGAACATTAGAATTGGAGGTAGGAAAAGCATGTTTACTAAGTCTGTGACCTTGGACAAATAATTTCACTTCTCGGTCTCACTTTGTTCATCTATAAAAATGGAGATAAGAATATTGTTAGCACCTGCTTTGTAGGTTTGTTATGTGGTACAAATAAGACACTGAAAGTAAAAAAACTTTGCAAAGATTAAAAGCACTATATAAAAGTTGACTGTAGGATAATCTTATAAAACATAAAGAAGATATATGGAAGCCACTTTGGCTTTCTTCATTCATGGAAATGATGGGGTGCTTGGGTGCCTGGGCTTGACCCTCAGTTTGTAAAATCACATTTCTCCCTAACCTCAAACCTCCCCAGCCTCAGAGTATTATCTTCACCCCGCCCCACTTCTCCCTTGCCAATACTCTGACTAGCAACCATTCAGGATCAAGCCCCAGAGGAATGTTTATCTCTACTTGTTACAATAACCAGCTGCACCTATGAATCTTTTACTAGATTATCTATAAGTAATCCCCTAGCCCATTAGATACATCCTGAATCCCTCTTAGCTTGGGACATATGTATACTCCCAATATCCATCTTGTCAAACATGACATTGATGATTGGCAGATTGGGCACTTCTTGGTCCACCCTAAACACTAGTGACGTTTCAAGCCTAAAACCACACCTGCATGCAGCCCCTGCCCCGCCCCGGGCTATTTCCCAGTGAATTCTGGGTAATACACCTGTGCAGTAGATATTAAAAGTTCATGTTCCTTTAAGAATTTATTACTCCTTAACTCCTCCCTAATCCCACCCTGACTCACCTAGTTAGCATAACTGGCATATATTTTACTACAGTTATCCTATATAAATTTAAAATGTACCTCTCTAAGGTTGCAGATTCCCTAGGAACTCTTGTCCACTGTAAAGTGTAACAATAAACCTTTGCCACCTTGACACAGAGAGTGCTTGAGTCTGTGAATTCCTTCCAGACTGCTTTCTGGGGACACTGGTTAATGGGTTTCTTGGGCTCACTGAACTCCTTGACCCCTTGACCCCTCACCAGAAATATTGTAACCTAGTTTGGTGAAAAAATGGACTCTTTTAAGGGTAATTTTTGGTCCTTATTCAGAAGTGATTTAAAATCCTGATTATTACCAAGGAATATTGATCAGAGCTTGGTGTGATAAGTTCCAATCACTTGTTTATAAATCATACATTTTATTGTCATGTGACACTTAATATGAAAAGTAGGATGTGGATGTTCTTTGTGTTCTTTTCATGAACCTTTATGGGTTTGGTCTTCCCTCGAAAATATGTCATAAGTAGTGGTTGATAAACTTAATATGAACATGTACAAAATTTAAGATAAACACGAGGCAAGGAGTCTTAAATGGAATGTTTCTATTTAATTAAGTTCAGAAGGTCTGTGGCTGTCTTCTTGAATTGGTACATCAACATGTTAATTAAGCACTTTAGGGATCTATCCTAACCATTTGTCCTTTCCTTGATTTCATTTGCAGACCAATTAAGTGTTTTGCTAAAACTGAGGTTAGAACATCGAAGGGTAGCTTTTGAGATGGAGGGAATTGAGACAACAGAAAAATTTTACTATAGATTGTTAGGTAATTAGTCTCTGAGATTCATGTGGGATACCATTGTATCTTTTCATTCATTTTATACAAATTAAATTCTTTTTATAGGCAACTTGTTTGATGGTGTCTTGCATGGTGCAGGCACATAGTTGGTGATTAATAAATGCTTTATGGTGGATTGATAGTTTTCAAAGAGATGGAGACCTTAACTTGTACTTAAAGTCATAATTTTATTTTTCAACCTAAATAATGACTGAAATTTGTCTAGAAAATTAAAAAATGCTTTACATGCATTTACATATCTGATATTCATAATAATCTGAGAAATAAGGAGGCAAGATAAATATTATATTCCCAATTTTTCAAGGGAGGAAACTGAGGCAAGAGAAGTAAAATTATTTTTTCAGGATCACATAGAGAGTAAAACGTAAAACAAGACTGCAATTTAGGCTTCTGAAATGTGGCCCAAGAACATATGATATTTTTGTTGTTTCTATCCCTGTTTTATCTAGTGTATCCCATTCTAAGGTGAAGGATATCTAGAGAATGATCTTGGGGACTTTGAAGGTGGGAGCTAGCATGAGTCCCAGAGGCCATAAACTCCATACCCCTAAAGAATGATCTTGGTCTAGTCTAGCAGGATTGACCTTGTAACTGAGGTCTAGTATACTATAAGCAAGGGAATGACTTATCCCTTAGATATCCCACACACAGAAGGGAGCTCAGTGGAATGGAAATGATGGCAGCCACCACTTTAAGTTTGATCTCACTCTCTCCAGGAACCACAATGTAGAGGGGAGAATGTACTCTCAGTTTGCAGGAATAGGTCTTTCTATGTCATTTCAGTAGATATTCTTTAGCAAAGGATATTTTATATTAGTAATCTATGATATTGAGGAAATATAAACTGATTAATTTTTTTTAAGCAATTGGGGTTAAGTAACTTGCTCAAGGTTACACGGCTAGTCATGATTTATGTGTGGGTGCTCATTTTCTGAGGCCGGATTCGATCTCGGGTCATCCCAACTCCGAGGCCGGCGCTCTTACTCACTGCGCCACCTAGCCGCCCCTAAACTGATTAAATTTGTGGTGGGATTCTAGTTAATTCTAACTATGATGTTGAAAAGATATTAACTGGTAAATTATATTGAAAAACTCATTAGAATGAAGACTTGAGCTCACACCATTAGCAGGACACCCCTGGAGCCATCAGGGGTACTCCTAGAACACTGAGAGGAAAGTATAACTGCCTTCTGGGAAACTTACTTCCCATTATGAATAATAATAGGGATAAGGAAACCTGGAATCTATAGACTACACATGGAATTCTAAAATTTAAAAATAGCCATAACTCAAGTGTTCTTCATAGTAGCAAGTAACTATCACAAGCTTCTTCTAAGTAGTGAGGTTTCCTACTGCATTTGATTCACTAGAATGCAATGCATAGATATTTTTTACAAGAGTACATTTTTTACTTAAAGTGAGGTATGCTAGCATCCTTTTCCTCTAAAGAATAATGTTGTTTTGCATCTCTTTCTTAATCTTAATAAAATAATCTGTATATAATATTTGTGCTAACATCATATGTCAGATGTGATGATATAGCTTAAGAGAATAATCTATTTCTATAAATCATTTTTCCTTATTTCATGTTAATAACACTATTCATGCATGGCTAAACATTGAAAATGACAAGATCCCTCCATATTTTATTCTGTGTAAGAGCTGTATTTTGTTTGGAAAATGTCATTTTGGAAAGTCACCATTATTTTTAATATCTTACTAAAACCTATTTACTGAATTTCTCAAGGATGCAACATCTAAGTATGAATTAAGATTTGTTTTGATATTGCATAGTTATAACAAATGGTTTTTCTTAAACGTTCAGTTCTCTGTATTTCTGTATAAGTTATAATTTCTAATTCTCTGATTAATTTCATGCATGTTTATCATACATCTGACAGCTACTAGATACATGTCCTTAGGCAAGGCACTTAAAGGTACCTGAGTTTTAGTTTCTTCATTTCTAAGATGGGGATGAAACCTGTAGTACGTGTCTCCTTGGGGTTGTTTTTAGATGCAAATAACATAATGTGACAAACACATACAAGTAAATGTCTACTATTATCATCATTATCAGAATTCTTTATTTTAGTTATTATAACCTATTATAGGAGTATGGTTTATTATATTATACATCATTATTTATTATATAATATAATAATTATATAATAATAATTTAATTAATAAATAATATTATTATATATCATTATTATAGTTATTAGATTATAGAATATACCATAGTTAATAAATAGTGTCATTATAGTTATTTCTTTCCATCAATCTATCCTATACCTCACTTTCAAATTACTTTAAACACTCAATTCCAAACTTTTTTTTTTTTGGTGAGGCAATTGGGGTTAAATGATTTGCTCAGGATCACACAGCTAGTAAAGTATCAAGTATGTAGTCAGAGGTCGGATTTGAACTCGGGTCTTCCTGATTTTAGGGTCAGAGCTCTATCCACTGTGTCAATTAGTTGCCCCGAAACATTTTTTAGAAAGAATAGTAGGTGTGCTGCAGTGAATAAAGCATTGGCCCTGGAGTCAGGAGGACCTGAGTTCAAATCCAGCCTCAGACACTTAACATAAAAACTAGTCGTGTGACCTTGGGTAAGTAACTTAACCCCAATTGACCTCCAAAAAGCAAAAAAAAAAAAAAAAAGAATTGTAGCTCACATTTATGTAGCACCATCCTTTACAATAACCTTGCAAAGTAGTTAGTGCTATGCAGGCCCAAGCCTCTCCCCAAGGGGAGAGGAGGGCAGGAGAGAAAATTTAAAACTCATAAGCTTATGGAGCTGAATGTCATAAACTAAAAATGGATATTTTTTTTTAAATTCAGTTAGTGCTAGTATCCTCACTTCTCATCTTTTGTATAAGGGAATCAAGGCTCAGTATTAGTGGCTTTCTTGGCTGAGAGTTTAAAGTTGGGACTGGATCTAAAGATTTTTATATTTGTTTACTATTTTTTAACTTACAAAAGGCACAATAAAATGTTCAATTCCTCTTTTAATCCTTACCCTAAACTTGTAAGTATAAGTAGTATAATTATGATTTTGAAGCTTTAAGACTTGGTAAGTCCCTGAGGAATGAAGGAAACAAGACTGAAATAAAGGGTCTTTGGATTCCAAGGACAAGGCTCTTCCCACCATATTGTGCTGCTTCATGGTGTCACAGCCACTTACCCTGTCTTCCTTACTAAAAAAAAAAAAATCATCATGGTTTCTCCTAGCTTATTGGATCAAGTGCTCTTCCCAGCATTAAGGTGCTCCACAAATTATCTCTTATCCACTTTTCCAAACTTATTTCTGATTCCCTGCTAACACATTTCCTCCATTCTAGCCAGGGTGATCTATTCATGTTTCTTAGAGAAATCTTATCCATTTCTACTTCTATGACTTTGCTCATTAATTCACCTGCCTGCAATATTCTTTCACTTCATCTGATAATAATGACAGCTATTATTTACATAGCACTCTGAAGATAAACTTGTCTTATTCTTACAACCTGGAGAACTAGGTGCTATTATTATCCAATTATACAGATGAATAAACTGAAGCATTTAGAAGTTAAGTGATTTGCTTAGGATCATACTGTTGAGAAGTATCTGAGACAGGATTTGCACTTAGGTATTGCTTAGTCAAAGTCCAGCTCTCTATCTTCTATACCATCTAGTTGCCTCTGTTCTTGTTGGGTTCCTAGCCAGATTACAGGGACAGATCCAGTACTTCCTGCTTCACAGTCTTTTTTTTTTTTTAACCACTCCAGCCCACGTCAGAACTCCTATAGCATCCATTGTTTGTACCTCTCCCTTTGAAATTGATCAATATTGTATTAACTGTATTTACAATTGGAGTTTGGAAGAGTTGGGTTCAAATACTACTTTTGAAATTTACTAATTAGGTGAACATGGACAAATCAAAACTTCTCAAAGTCATAGGAACTTTGCAAGATATGGATTCCTGGAGGGAGTTCCCACACCTGTGAAATCACAGGTTCTTGACTTAATAAAATCTGCTCTAATTTCTATATGTTCATCTTGTCCCTTCTATTTTTTTTTTAAAGCAATTGGGGTTAAGTAACTTGCTCAAGGTTACACGGCTAGTCATTATTTATGCGTGGGTGCTCATTTTCTGAGGCCGGATCTGATCTCGGGTCATCCAAACTCCGAGGCCGGTGCTCTTACTCACTGCGCCACCTAGCCTCCCCTTTAGGGCAATTGGGGTTAAGTAACTTGCCCAAGGTTACAGGGCTAGGTTTTTTGTTTGTATGGATTAAGTGTCGGAGGCCGGCTCCGAACTCAGGTCCTTCTGATTCCAGGGCCGGCGCTCTATTCACCGCGCCACCTAGCCGCCCCATTGTCCCTTCTATTTTTGCTACCTTTTCTTGTCATTTGAAAAAAGAGTAAATGTGAAGTATGGAAAAGAGACCCCAGGGGTAACCTGATGGTCATCTTCAAGTGTATGAAGGGCTGTCATATGAAAGAAGGATTAGAAATATTCTCTTTTGCCGCAGAGGGATGAGTGAGGAGAAATGACTGGAAGTTATAAAGAGGTGTTAATATCAGGAAAAACCACAAATTTCCTAACAATATAGCTATCCAAAAATAGAATAGGCTATGTATCATTCTTCCTCTATGGATATCTCACAGACTCTGGATAATGAGGCACATTGTAGTGAGTGTTTCTTTCATGTACTGAATAGACTAGATGACCATTGAGGTCCCTTCCTACAATTAAATTTCTGATTTTGTGTTAGGAATATAGATTCAATCTAGGACTTCATTTGTATAGGGAAGTTCCAGATAAGGGGATTCCTTTTGTCTTGGCAGGTTCCCATGGTATTTACAACTTGTTCTTAGTGAGTTACCTATAGCACTGAGAAATTAAATGACTTGCCCTCATACAGTAAATGGGTATCAGTAACAGGCACTGAATTCCAATGAAGAAATTAAAACTATCTATAGTCATATAAAACTGCTTTAAATCATGATTGATTAGAGAAATGCAAAACATTTACTAAGGTGGAAGAACTAGGAAATATTTTCCCCTTAAATCTACGATGCATTTTTTTTGGAGGGGGAAGAGGCAAGGCAATTAGGGTTAAGTGACTTACTGAAGGTCACACAGCTAGTAAGTATCAAGTGTATGAGGCCTGATTTGAACTCAGGTCCTCCTGACTCCAGGGTTGGGGCACTATTCATTGTGCCATCTAGCTGTCAGCATTCTTTTTACAAATTACAATATCTGTGAGAGGATTGGGGACAAATTTAAAGTATAATGTTGGGAAGTTACACATATAGGTAATATATGAGGCCATGGTAACTCATGTCTCTGGTACTTTGGGGCCTCCATGTTCTTTGTCTCTTTATGGAATTCTCTTTACAACTTGCTTTTTATAATCAGAGAGTGAAGTCTCCCTTGAATGACTCCCTTTTAATTAAAGAAAAACATGTGCTCACAAGTAATGTGGGGCTTCATCTTTACAATTAATTAAACACCTAGTTATCTGCTCATAATATTCTGTAACTGAATCAATTGAGGCTGGGAGATAATTGGTCAGAGACCAATGTAGGAGGTTGCACTTATACTGAACCTTGGAGGTAGCTTGGGCTTTTTAGAGGTAGAAGTTAAGTGGGAAAATCTTCCATTCAAAGGAATGGATATGTGAGATGGAATGTTAATGTCCTATAGCTGTGGTAGGAGCAATATTTTAACTCCTGCCCACATAGGCTAGTTATCCCTTAAAAGGTATTGACCTTAAGCTTGACACTTAATTGAGGAAGGAAACTAAAAACTCAGGCTATTGAAATACCTTTCTGTTCATATGGGTACAAAACAATCATGAGGAGTCCTGACGTCCCTCTGCTGCTTGGGTGGTAGAAAATGATGGGCTACTCAGGCAGAGGAGTTTCCCTCAGCTAAATTAACTCAGCATGCCATCAATGCATGTTTTTGTTGAATATCTTTCTCCTCCCATGGACAAGTAAATCTCCTTATGACTCCTGTAAATCTCCTGAAGTTTGATGTAAATTGATGTAAATCAATCTCTTTGTCTCCATATCTGTCTCTTTCTGTCTCTGTCTCTGTCTCTGTCTCTACCTCCCCATTTCTATTTCTCTCTCTAAAATATAAAACATAAACTACCAGGTTAACTGATCTGACACAGGTCTATCCCAGAACAACAGGAAACAGCATGTATGAAAATTTGCCTGAAATGTAGAGGATCTGATCATCTCATCTTGAGTAATGGGAAATGAGTCCAGATGTACAGGTCAGGGACAAACTGACCATGTCAAAGCATGTTGCCTTTCACAGAATCATAGAATCTCAAAATGAGAAGGATCTTGATAGTTAAGTTGATTTTGAACTCTGCTAGTTTGTTGCTATTATTCAAATGGTTTCTGTGTGTATATAACCTAATTATTTGATCATAAGAGAATTTCTGGCCAGCTAGGTGGTACAGTGGATAGAGTGCTGGTCCCAGAGTCAGGGAAACTCATCTTCTTGAGTACAAATCTGGCCTCAGCCACTTACTGTGTGACTTTGAGTAAGTCACTTAACCTTGTATGCATCAGTTCCCTCATCTAGAAAATAACCTGGAGAAGGATATGGAAAACCACTCCAGAATTGCAAAAAACCAACCAAACAAACAAAAAAACCCCAAAAAACAAACAAACAAAAAACCAAATGAAGAGTCAAACATGATTGAAAAATGATTGAACAATAAGATAATTTCAATAAATGAGGATTTTTCATACATATTAAGGTCTGATTCATCTCTTTCTGAGTTTACAGGCAAGTTAGTAGTCAAATTCTGACATAATTTCTCACCTCCAAGTTTTCCAGCTTGGTGTTTGTCACATGATTTACACTATTCCTGAATTACTACTCGTCTAAGTTTTTATACCGCTTTACCTTTCAAAATACTTATTTGATCTCTAAGTAGCATCACGAAATAGTGCAGTTAAGAAAAATTAAATTTTGTGAAGAGATGTAATGGCTAACTTAATGATACATGGCCAGCAAATGACAGAGCTGGTGATTCTAACTGAGCCTGAGGAACCTTGAGGCCACATGTGGCCTTCTAGATCCTTGGGTGTAGCTTCTTGACTGAGTCCAAGTTTTATAGAACAAATCCTTTTATTAAGGGAATTTGTTCTGTGAAGTTTGGATTCAGTCAAAGAGCTGCACTTGAGGACCAAGAGGGTTACATGTGGCCTTGAGGCTAAAGGTTCCCTACCCCTGTAAGCTAAAAGGTACCTTAAATCTATTATCCAACTTTATATTAATAAGTGATATTATTTAGATCATTACTATATGGTCTGATGGTTTTCCCCATGTCTATTTATTATTTGGGCTTAATTCAAATTTTCTTTCATGAGATTTTTTCTTTTAGCACACATAACCTACTATTAGAATCTGATGTTTTGTCATAGACCTCTCATTTCAAAGAACATGGGTGCATTTTTCAGGGCTCTTCTATAGAGCAGTATGGTATTCAAGAATGATTGTTAGCACCTAGAGCAATGTTGTTCCTTCAGTGATCAAATATCAAAAGACATTGAATTCATTTCACAGGTTACAGAAGTGAGCAATATCATTAATCATTAAAATATGACCTGAAACCCTCTTAAAGAACAATTACCAATTTAATTACCTTGAGTTCACTCTTTCTGAGATCACATTTGTCTTATAAATGCTGTATAAGAGACCCAAGATCAGAAGTACCATATGTTTCAGTAAAAAAAAAAAACAACAACAACAACAACAAAAAACAAAACTATTGGATTCCCAGGAAAGACTATTCACAAGCTCTCCTCACATTGTTTAACATATCAAAGTGTTTTACAATAAAGATATTCATTCCCACTGATACCAATTATCAATTTATAAAACTAGCCTAATCCCCAGGAAGTAGGAATGACTGCAGCATAACAATTTGATTTTATTTTTTACCTATAATTACATTAGTTTAGAGAACTTCTGATGAGGAAACTGCCATCCAAACTCCTCCCCACCCTCCCTTTCACCTCTGTAGTTTGTCACTGAGAGTTTAAAGTTTTAGAGAGTTGCCTGGGAGCAGTTGGGTTAAATGATTTTCCCACTGTTACATAGCCAGAACTCCCCAAGGGTGGAACTTGATCTTAGGTCTTCTTGGCTCCATAAGTGGACTCTATCCACTGTGAAATGCTTATACTGCTGCCTCAAAACCCAACAATACTACCCTTAAAAAAGAGACTTCAGTCTCTTGAAAATGTGAATTTTGTTCAATGTGAGTTGAATTGATTTATATTAGGCCTTTTAAGAAGGGAATCATCTTCAAATCTAAAATATCTGGATCTTAAAGTGGTGCTTTCTAAAAGAAAGCAACTCTTGAAGAATATTAACACATATTCTTGGCACTTTTTGCAAATTGCCATTTGTGTTCAGGTCTGGAGTTCACCAATCAGTTTTTTTCATTAGACTGTTGTATGTTTTTGCTAGTTAGTCATTTGCAATAAGCAGATTAATTAGATGAAAAAAAGAATCATTCATCTAGTGGACTCTCCTGTAAAATGCTGCTCAGAAACAGATGAAAGGTTACAATTAAAAATGAAATAGCTAAGATTAGTTATTCTTCATGAACCAATCAAGTGGAAATTTCACTTTCTTGAAATTTCATGCTGAAAAATAAAAGTTTGCCAGGAATCTCTGCTGTATATTACTCAGATTTCTTTTGAATAACAATATATTTCATGTTTAAGACTAGAATATCATTAAATTTGTCCTGCACAAACTGGGTATCATTGAACTATAAGTAAAACTGGCAGGTATATTCATTGGGATGCCTATAGGTCTTCAAGATGACGTTTTATCTGTTTATGTCTTTTCATAGGCTCTCCCCATATGTGGAATGCACCTTTATCCTAATCTCCACCTCTAAGAATCTCTAGCTATCATCAAAGGACAATTCAGAAGTTATTTACTCCATGGGGCTGGTTTTTTTTGATGCCCCCAGTTATTAGAACTTCCTCCATTTTCAATTTATTTTACAAATACCTTGTACTTCCTTCTATGCCTACTAGTAGAATGCAAGCTCCGTGAGGGAACAAACTGTTTTCTTGTAGTCTTCTTATCCCCAAATCTTAACAATGTGCCTGGAAGTAGCTGACCGTTAATTAAGGTTTGCTGAATTGAATTGGTTTATGTTTTGTGCACACTGAATCAGTGCATACATTTTCTATGATGTAAGTAGTGGGTGATTTTCTAGAGCTATTGTGCCTGAAAATTTACGACTCTAAGGCTGACCTGGAAATGAACTTTTGTGAATTAAGCTGGTCTGCTCCTTAGATAATAGGCTTACAGCCAGTTCATCACCTGATTCAGATTCAAAGCATTTCCTTCTGGGTAAAAACTTTCAGAGATTGTAATCCACATATATATCCTTTGAAAAGTCATGGTCTTCTTGCTATGATGAAATATCAGAGCAGGACTTGAGTGGAAAACTGCCATGGCTGTTTTTGTTTGGCAGTTCATTTCAGTTAATTATATTCATCTATTGGCCCTTTGAATAGAGACAGGTAAAATACAAGCTCATCTTTTTTTTTTTTTCTTCAGGCATGGAATATGCTATCTCACTGCTTCTATAGTTACTGCTTCCCATTATAAATTAATACAATGATAAATGTTCCCTGTGATTTTCTTCCATGTCTTTTCCTCCTTCTCCTTCTTATAATCAGGTGTGAATTTTATTTTGAGTGAACAACTTTCATTTACTATGAACTGCTTTTGCAATTGAAAAACTTAAGTTCTGGTTTGACTTATTTCTCAGCTGAGGATAAAACATGACCACTCCTGTTATTTTCATGTTTTCTTCAAGGTTTTAAGATATGCTTTCAGGCACATCTCTCTTGCCTTCAGGTAAATTTGAAAGTTCATGCTAATTTTGTTAGTATCTGGTTGTTATTAAATCAGAGTTTTAGTTTTTGAGAATCATTTCTCCCTTCCCTATCTCCTAGGCACTAAGTAAGCTATTTTTTCACATCCTCAGAGTCAGTTTGAATAAAACTTGAGGAGATAAAAATGAATTGATGGAGAAAGAAGGTCTTGACAATAATACATATAGAAGGATCATGTTATTGAATTGTGAAAGAGAGATATCAAAGTATAGTAGAAAGAAGCAGAGCAAGTAGTATACTTCAGGGGTTAGAAATTGTGGAACCATAGATTTAGAGATGCAAGTGATCATGGAGGACCCTGAGTCCAAGTCCTTCATTTCACAGATGAGGAAACTGAGGCAATGAAAGTTTTTTTGCCTTGCCCAGAATCACATGGCCAGTAAGTTTCTATGACAGGATTGAAATCATCTGCCTGCATCTGACTCTACTACAGAATCTACTAAAATATTTATCTGCAATCAAGATTCACAGAAGGCATAGTCAATGATATAGGAGCATAAAAATTAAAGTGTAACTTAATGGAAGTCAAGGGATAAGAAGGTATCAGGAGAAAGAAAGGGTGCCCCACAATATCAATGACACAGATGCATCAGAGAGGATGAAAAATTTTTAAAAGGGCCATTGATTTTAGTGGTAAAGTCTTCAAGTTTTTTCTCATTGCAGATTAGGCTTGCTCTTGGTTTTTAGATAGATACTATTTATCATTTTAAAAAAGGTTCCATTTATTCCTATGCTTTCTAGTGTTTTCAATTGGAATGGGAGTTGTATCTTGTCAAATGTTTTTTCTTTTAATCTATTGATATCTTGTGAATTTTGTTGTTTCTGTTATTGATAAGGTCAATTATGAGACAGTTTTCCTAATATTGAACCTGCTCTGTTTTCCTGATATAATTCCTACATCTCTCTATCTCTCCATCTCTCTATCTATCTATCTATCGCTCTATCTCTATCACACACATATAATTCATAGAGTATGATTTTTATAATATATTACTGTATTCTCCTTGTTATTACTTTATTAAAATTTTTGAATTGGTATTCATTAAGTAAATAGGTTTATAGTTTATGCTTTCTCTCTCTCTCTCTTTCTTTCTCTCTCCCTCCCTCCCTCTTTTTTTGTTTCTTTCCTCATTTAAGTAACAAAACCATATTTGGGCCAAAAGAGGAACTGGGTAGGTTTGATTCTTTACCTATTTTTTTCAAATAGTTTATATAGGATTGGAATTAATTGTTCCTTAAAGTTTTGGTAGAATTCACTTGCAAATTCCTCTAGTTTTGGTGGATTTTTCTTAGGCCTCATTGATGACATTCAGTTTCTTTGTCCTAAGCCTGGGTTATTTAAGTATTCTATTTCCTCTTCTCTTAATCTAGACAGTTTATGTTTGGATATATGCATACATTTCAATTATATTGTTGGCTTTACTGGAATGTAATTGGGCAATATTATTCTTAATTGGTTTAATTCCATCTTTGTTGGTGCTATATTCAACTTTTTCATTTTTGCCATTAATAATTTGGTTTTCTTCTTTTTTTAAATCAATTTAACCAATAATTTATATATTTTATTGTTTTCCCCCACAAAACCAGTTTCTATTTTTATTTATTATGATGCCTAGAGTCTTTGACCATGCCTTTCAGCTAGTCCAAGAATTCTTTAATTATCTCTCCTTGATACATTCTCCAGTTCTTTTTTTAGGCCAAAGAGATATTTCTCATATTTTTACTTTCATTTTTTGACTTTGATGGTTTCTTGATGTCTCACAGAATCTTTAGTTTCTACTCACCCAATTCTAATTTTTATGGATTTTTTTCCTTCAGTGAGTTTTTTCAATTTGCCTAATTCTACTTAATAGTTATGTTTATCAGTGAAATTTTACACCTTTTCTTTTAAACCATTTAAGTGATTCTTTTATTTTAGGTTATTATTTTCTTCCATATTTTGTGTCTCTTTCCCCAAGCTGTTAATTGTCTTTTCATGTTTTTTTCCTTTACTCTCTTTTATTTACTCAATCTTTCTCGGCTACTCATATTTGATTTTTGAAATATTTTTTGTTTGTTGAGGAATTCTTGTTGAGCTTATGCCCAATTTGCATTTTCTTTGATGCTTTGCTTGTACTGGTTTTCATGTTATTGTTTTGATTCTTCTGAGTTTGTGTCTTAATCTGTGTTACTATACTAGCTTTCTTACGATCAGGTTAATTTTAATTTTTTGTTCTTTTTTTCCAGCCTATTTCTTAACTTTGAACTTCATGTTTAAGTTGGGTTCTGTTTCCCTGGGAGTGGAAATGGAGATAGCTTTGTCTCCAGCTTATGCAGTGTGTGTGTGTGTGTGTGTGTGTGTGTGTGTGTGTGTGTGTGTACTGCTGTTTTTAGAACTAGTTCTGGGGAACTGAAAGTTGTTGGTGTTTCCAACATGGTGTCATCCAGAAAGAGGTTGGTCACTGCTCTCCTGGTATGTACTGTAGTCCTTAATCAGGAAGGGCCCCTGCTTCCTTTTGCCTGAAAGTGCTACTGCTTCTCTGGGCCTCTGTTCCCTTTTGATCAAAAACTGTCCTTTCTGTACTGCAACTATGACTTAGAAGTGATTATGAACAATGGAACAGCACTTGGTTCTCTACTCATTGCTAGAACACAAGTGTTCTGTCAACTTTCTGACCAATTTTCTAATCTCCTTAACTGTATCTGAGCTGAGAGCTCTCGATACTGCTGTGGCTGCTATCACTGTTGCCAAGGCCCACAGATGGTGTTGCCACCATGTGTGCTCCAGGCCAACTTCCATCCCAGTGGAGTGGAGTGTAACAGACCTTGCCTGACCTCCTGTATTGTCTTATGCCAGAAAAATTTCTCACTCTGATCTTTTTTGGTTGCTAATCCAGAATTCAATCCGAGGCATTATTTTTAAAGTTGTTCCATATGAAATGTTGGGGAGCTTGGCTGTAATGCTTCTTCTACACTGCTATGTTGTATCTACCCTCACTTCTTTAATTTGTGATGTGAACCTTTTATACTAGGTCATGGATCCATTTTGGGATTTTGTGTCATATGGTTTGAGATATTAATATAAACTTAATTTCTGTCAGATTACTTTCTAGTTTTCCTATTATCAATTAGTGATTTCTTATTCTAGTAGCTGAAGCTTTTGGGTCTATCAAATACTATGCTCCTGGATTTGTTTCCTGTATGTTGTGTAATTTTACTGTTACACTGACCAGTTCTATTTTTTTAAAAGAAACTAGTAGCAACTAATTTTGATGATTATTACTTTTTAGTATAGTTTGAGATCTAGTGTGTCCAGGCCCCTTCCTTCTCATGTCTCTATTCCTAAGGTCCTTTTTGGATGAACTGATGTCTAGCCATGCTTCTTCCAATCTATAATTATTAAGTCAGTTACTTAAATTCAAGAGTAGATTTACTGCTATTAAATGCCACTTTTATGATATTTGATATGATCTTTTAGTTTTTTGAAATCTTTTGGGAACACGAAGGTGTCATTTATTCTCTAAACTCTCTCTTCTTTTTCTTTTTTTTTGGTCACTTGAAAATTTGATATGAAAGCTTTTTATGCCCCCAAGTGACCTACCAGCTACTGCCTGTACATGACAATCCACCTCCTGTCCTTTATGTCTAATACAAGTAGTCCCAATGTTCGTAATGCATTTTCCCCTCATCTCCTCCATGTAGAATCCTTAAGCCTCCATCAGATAGTAGCTTGGGGTACATTTGCTACATGTAACTGCTAATTACCATGCTCCCTCTTGAATTACTTTTTATATAGCTCAGGGATTCATAACCTCTCATGTGGACTACAGCTTTAGCTTGCTAATTGGCTTCCTGCTTCCAATCTTTCCACTTTCCAATTTATCTTCCACAGAGAAACCAAAGTGTTTGGAGTATCTTTGTAGTGGACCCTATCAGTACAGCATTGTTATTTCCTCCAGTAGTTTTTAGTCATTCAGGAGTAGGAGCTGAGAAGATACAATTTGTGATGAAAGTTAGGAGGGGTGGAATAGTAAAAGGCCAAAGGGTCAACATGTTCAAGGAAAGAGGTTTTTACTTTTTCCATTCATAGCATGGTTCTGAGTCCTGACTCTGCCATTTGCTAGCTGTGCACTCATAGAGACAGGAGTTCAACTCAGTGATGGGAAAGTGAAATGACAGGAATGAAATAACTAGTAAATGATCAAAATTAAAAAGTTCTAACTTCAATTACAGACTTCTTGCTGCTTACTATGCTGCCTATAACAATATACATTGCTATAGAGCATTTTTACTATGATTTAATATCTCACATTTTCTATAATATATAACTGTTAGCATTTTGTGTATATTTCTCAAACAAAATATTTTGAATATATACTTAATTTCAGTTTGACACAACTTCATACTTTCTAGTAATGTCATTAAGAAAATGGTGATTTTTCAGGTTATATACAATCAAAATAGATAGACATTTAGTAATTTTTTTAACATACCCATATGATTAAGATGAAAATTAAGGAAAGATGTCATCATTCTTAAAAAAATCATCTTCTTCTTCTGTTTAGATATATCCAGATGTTAAGTGTTGCATACATCTGATGAGGGGCCAGAAATATTGAGGGAGAAAGCCCCAAGGCTACAGGGATCCCTAGAACAGAGTTCCCAGGGTAAGGTCACCTGTAATGAATTCATGAAATCAAACATTCTTTAAGTCAAGTGGCAAAGATTTATTGTTAACAGTATACAGCTGGCAAGAGTTCTTAGGGAACCTGCAACTTTAGAGAAGTACAGTTAAAGTTTATATAGGATATATATACTAAAACATGTGCCAAATAAGCTAACTAGGTGAGTCAGGGCTGGATTAGGGAGTGATTAAGGAGTGGTCAGTTCCTAAAGGAACATGCACTTTTAATGGCTACTGCCCAGGTATTTTACCCAGAGATCACTGGGAAAGGGGGGCTACAAAGAGGTATGGTTTTATGCCTGAAACATCACTAAGTCAACTAATGGGTCAGAGCAGACTGAGATATACCCAGGCTGCCCCCATCAATGTCTTGTTAGACAAGATAAATTTAAGGGAGTATACATATGACTAAGTCTAGGATATATAGGATAAGTCAGTGAGTAGTAAATATCTTTATGACCCTATATACAGTCAGTTCAGTCAGTACACAGATGATTAATACTAATAAATTCTATAGTGAAGCTGGCTATACTGTATCAGGAAGAGAGATAAGTATTTTGTTAGGACATGCTGCCCTTGAACTGGAGAGAAAGTGCCTGAGACAGTGTTTTGAGGCTAGGGAGATATATGCTTTTGGAGCTGAATGTGATTTTGGAACTGGGGTTCAAGCACAGGCATCCAAGCACCCCATCACATCCACTTGATGGATTAAATTTTTAAATGTAGAGGAATTTCTAATGTACCTTGAATATGCCTAAGTATTACAGAAAGGGTAGCATTCTCAATTAAATGATTAAAAAATTGTCTATTAATAAATCAAAGCAAGGTGTTGCAGTCTATTTTAGAATATAGTAATTATTAAAGTTATTCAAACGTCTTCAGCAATGTAATTAAATTGAAAATTGTTTCTCCATTTCCTTTCATTCATTGCATAGGACTAAAAGGGGAAAATGAAATAAAATCAAACAGGTGTTAATTGAATTTCAGTGCACACAAAAGGTAAAAGTTTTGTTTTAATTCGAACTTAACATGATTTTATTGATATCATTTGATTTTTTGTTCACAACCATTTCTGGACGTATTATGGACAATGACAAGGATAGGTTAGGTACTTTCTTAAATACCCAGAGATTGAGATACAGAGAATATGACTATAAATAGGATCACCAATTGGATGAAACAACTGGAGATGAGGTGAAGAGGTTGAGAATGAACAACCATAAGTTCTCAGAGATATCTTCCCAGGAGACATGTTGGGAAGGAATAATGTTTCTCAGTCCACTTTCAGAGAAACTTGGGGCCAAAAGAGATGCCCTCAACACTTGCCTCCAGGAACATTCAAAGTAAAATAAAAATGTATCCCAGGAAATATACTATTTTAAGAGACTTATTAATTGCCTGAATGAGGGTGGAACTTGCCTGGCCAAACTCATTTTTCATCACAGTTTTATAATGTTAAGTGGCAGTCTTTGGGGTTCTTAATGGAAATGATGCTTATCTCTCTAACTGGAAGGCAAAAGTTACTGACCAATTATCAGCCCTTTGTTGCTTATTTTAATTCCTGACATGAATGTTATAGACCAGTTGACATTATTCATTTCCCCATTAAAATTTTTATTACTCTCAATATGTCTGTCACAGGAACCCACTCCAGTTCATTTCTAAACAAGGATCTCCTATGCAATGTATCTGAAAAATAGTTATTCTGTATTTGCTTGAAAGTATCTAATGAGAATAAATAAGTCAACTAAAATCATTAGGCACTAACTGTATTCCACAAATTGTACTAAAAGGTAAAGAATGGTTCTTACTATCAAGGAAGACACAATGTCATGGGGGAGGAGAAAAGAAGCAAAAAACTATGTATGAACAAGATATAGGTAGTGTAAATTGGAGATAATCCTAGAAGAAAAAACAATAATATTAATGAGGCCTGGGAAAGGCTTCTTGCAAAAGGTGGGATTTTACTGAGACTCTAAGGAAATAAAAAAAGCCAAGAGGTAGAGGTGATAAGGGAGAGTTCCAGGAATGAGAGGCAGTTAGTGAAAATTATTGGAGTCAGTTGATGGATTATCTGGTACAAGAAATTGTCTCGTAGAATCCTAAAGCAGCCTGTTATATTTTTGGGATGTCTCTAATTGTTAAGAAGTTTTTCTTGCATCATGTATTAATCAATCTCCCCAATTCCAACCATTATTTCTAGTTCTGCCCCTAGAATTAAGCTGTACAAGTTCAGTCTTAAACTTCTTGAAGTGCCATATGACAGCTGTTCAAACATTTGAAGACTGTTATCATATTTTGAAATCTCTCCCTCAGGCCTAAAATTTTCAGTTCCTTACAATCAGTCCTTGTAAAGCATGTTTCCTGGTCCTTTTATGATCTTTTTTTTTGAGCCTATCCTGATCACACTCCATATCTTCTCTCCCTTTTCTATGCAGTGATATCTTGTTTTGGTGCCAAACACAGTATTTGTTTTGGATGTGGTTTGACCCATTCAGACTCAACCTCTTTTGTTTCACTTCTCTTAATACAGGCTAAGGTAGAATTTGTTAATTTTGAGCAGGTGCTAACTGTTCTTTCTCTTTTATCCCAGTCCTTACTTCTCCCCTCCTCCTTGAAGTTGCTCTCCTGCCCTCACCTTGGAATGAATTTTTCAGGATCAGTTGCTTGAATTGATATGGAAATTATCTGGTCAAGCTCATTTATTGTGAGATGTCCAATGGGAATTTTGTATGTTTCTCACCAAGAGGTTAATTTTAACATTAGAAAGACCAGAATTAAATAATGTCTCAAAGGACAAAGCTGCATCAATTGTTGCTGTGTTTTTCCCCATAAGACAAAGAGAATAGGGAGTAGGGTAAAATTTTTATTTCAAAATAAAATTATATTATTTTTGTATAATGCTTGATACCTCTAGTGTTAATCTGGAGTACACTAACCATCAAAGGATCCCTTGATAGATTTCAGTGTGTCTATTAAAATTCTTATGGGAAAAATAATATGTTTTAAAATTCTATGTTTTATTTTTTTTATTTAAAAACATTTTCCTGAAAAGTGACCCTTAGATTTTATTAGACTGCTAAAGATATTCATAAGAAACACAAACAAAATTAAGAACTTTCGGTTCAGTGAAAAAGCCAGTCACTGGATATTTCATAGTTGGTCATTTATTTCTCTTCATTATTCTTTAAAGGGGAGGTGAAAAGTAATAAATTAAATTAAATGTATCCTGATTCTTACTATCACTGGCTCTGCTTCTTCTGATATACTTTACTCAAAGTATGACATCATGGTGTTAAGACAGTAAAGATGAAGCAGCTCTTCATGTAATGGTTACCTTCCTGGAGAGATTTGTGCATTAAAATTAACTTCTATGCTTGGCAGGATGGATTTGCTCAAGGCTTTTCTAAAACAATTAGACTGTGAATTCCTTAAAAGCATAGATTGATTTTTTGTTTTTGTTATTGCCTTTATTTGTATCCCCAGTGCTTAGCATAGTACTTGACATAGAGTAAGCACTTAATAAATGTTTGTTGACTTGATTTGACTTGAAAAAAAGAATTTGAATATTGCAGATCACAAAAGAAGTCAGGGGTTTCAGTCATCAGGGATAATAATGAACACATACAAATATGTGTATGTATACATATATATGTATCTACACACATGTATATGTGTTTGTGTGTATATGTGTGTGTGTGTGTGTGTGTGTGTCCCTTGATGTTTATGGCTTCCATAAGAGTGTGAGAGATGACTCACAGTGAAGTTTCCTCATTTTTTAAACTCCCTGTTACATACCTATATCTTCTCCATACTTTGTAAGCCAGTTGTAGCAGCAAGCACCCCAGCATCCGCAGGGTGGCTACCAACACAGGTTCTTAGATCTGCTTTTCTAAAGGAAAGTAATTCAAAATAGGTTGACAATATTGCTTTAATCAATCAAACATATTATTTACCTAGTTCAGGGGGAAAAGGTCAGCACCCTGACCTTCAGAGTATACAGACAGAAGTCGCAAGAAAACAGAAAAACATATCAAGCATACAAGCCTCCAACTGTCTTGACAATTACAAGGGGGGGGGGGTCCCTCTACAACAGCTGCCCAGAGTCTCATCATCTGGTCAAATCACACAACACTTCTCAAAGTGAGTCCCAAAACAGTCTCACATTAGGGATTATATATCCTTCTCCTGGGTCAGAGAATGTAACTACCCTCTTGACCTACTGCCCAATCACAAAGCAAAAATTTGTGGGCGTTCCTGAAAAACAAGCCTCCCACCACAGGCTCCAGGTGCACTTAAACTAGGGGCAGGGAAGATCTTAAAAATTTACATTCCTATAACACCAGTTCAGTCTCTTGAGTAACTCATGATTTCCCTGAAATGATGTAATTTGAAAGAAAACCATATGAGTCCACTTCTGATTTGGCACTTCCAAATTTAGTGAAAGAAAATGCATAATGAAAGATTGAAATTGCTTGCTGATTAGTTAAAACTAGTAAGAGATTGTGAGCTTGCCTCACCAGCCAATGGTGAGGTAGGACAGGTGTTAGAGGTGGAAGTAGGATCAGGACAAGAGAAACCTGTGAGCTTCCTCATTTTGCACTCCCTGGCAGACTTCATTTGAGTCACTGGGACAGTGCCTTTTCTCATGAGAAATAATAAAGACCTTTTCTGATCTCAGACTCAGACTCTAAACTTTTTCATCTCACACAAGAGGAATGAGAAAAGAACAAACTGTTTTGAAAATTACAAAAGCTATTTCACTCATTTATTCAGTCTAATTGAATGTTCTCTTTCAAACTGCTATAGTTTTTATTAAAGAAGTTTTTCACAGTTCAAGGACTTGATGCAATCACTGGTATGCGGTCTACAAATAGAAACATTTGGAGAGCCTTGCCATCAGTAGGGCATACATTAATTAAGACATCATTTAGAGGGGTGGCTAGGTGGTGCAGTGAATAGAGTGCTCGTTCTGGACTCAGAAGGACCTGAGATCGGGTCCGGCCTCAGACACTTAACACATACAAACAAAAACCTAGCCTAGTGACCTTAGGCAAGTTACTTAACCCCAATTGCCCTCCAAAAAGTAAAAAAAAAAAGACATCATTTAAATATATTCCATGACAGTGGAAAACACTTTACATAAACATATATCTTCAAATTTGATCACATTGTACTATATCCATAGTTGCATCTGTCAGAATTGTGTGTGACTTTTTTTTAAAATTAATTTATTAGTTTAGTTTCAGTTAACAAGATTCAATTCCATAGTTCCTTGATTTTCAAATTTCCTTTACTTCCCTCCTCCCTCCCCTCATGACAGCATATAGTACAGTATAGGGTCTGCAAATGCATTCATATTAAACATTATTCCAATTACAAAGGCATATTGTACTAGGTGGGATGAAAGATGATAAGGAAGAAGTAAAACCAAACAATGAGAAGAACAAGATCATTTACTTTGCTTCCATCAGGATTCAGGCTCAGTTCTTTCTAGTTATATCTCTGGATGGCGCATTTCTCACTTTCTTGAGTCATTCGGGATTAACTTATATCACTGCATTGCTGAAAAGAGACCAGTCTGTCATAGTTGGTCATCACAGATATGGTATGTCTGTGATTGTATACAAATTTCTTCTGATTCTACTCTTCTCGCTCAGCATCAGTTTGTATAAGTCTCTCCAGGTAATTATGAAATCCGTCACCTCCTCGTTTCTTATAGCACAATAAAATTCCATTACATTCATAAACCACAACTTGTTTAGCCATTCCCCAATTGATGGGTACCCCTTTAGTTTCCAATTCTTTGCAACCACAAAAAGGGCTGCTAAAAATATTTTTGTACATATGGTTCTTCCTCCCACTACTATGATCTCTTTGGGATATAACCCTAGAAGTGGTATTGCTGGGTCAAAGGGTATGAAATTATTTATAATCCTTTGGGCATAATTCCAGATTGCTCTCCAGAATGGTTGGATAAGTTCACAATTCCACCAGCAATGTATTAGTGTTCCAATTTGTCCACATCCTCTCCAGCATTTGTCACTTTCTTGTTTTGTCATCTTAGCCAATCTGACTGGAGAGATGTGGTATCTCAGAGTTGTTTTGATTTGCATTTCTCTAATTAATAGTGATTTAGAGCATTTCTTCATATGCTTATAGATATCTTTAATTTCTTTCTCTGAAAACTTCCTATTCATATCCTTTGACCATTTCTCAATTGGGGAATGACTTGTATTCATATAAATTTGGCTCAATTCTCTATAAATTTTAGAAATGAGTCCTTTATCAGAGACACAAGTTGTAAAAATTCTTTCCCAATTTCCCACCTCCCTCTTGATCTTAGTTACATTGGCTTTGTTTGTGCAGAAGCTTTTCAATTTAATGTAATCAAAATTATCCATTTTGCATTTTATAATGCTCTCTAATTCTTGTTTGGTCCTAAAGTCTTCCCCTCTCCACAGATCTGTCAGGTAAACTATTCCTTGCTTTCCCAAATTGCTTACAGTATCATCCTTTACACCTAGATCTTGCACCCATTTAGACTTGATTTTGGTATATGGTGTTAGATAGTGATCTATGCCCAGTTTCTGCCATACTGTATTCCAGTTTTCCCAGCAGTTTTTGTCAAATAGTGCATTCTTATCCCAAAAACTGGGGTCTTTGGGTTTATCGAACAATAGATTGCTATATTCATTAACTGCTGGGTCTCCTGCACCTAATCTATTCCATTGATCCACTACTCTACACCTCTGCCAGTACCAAGCAGTTTTGATGACTGCTGCTGTATAATACAGATTAAGATCTGGCATAGCTAGTCCACCTTCCCTAGCATTTCTTTTCATTAATTCCCTTGATATTCTAGACCGTTTGTTTTTCCAAATAAATTTTGTTATTATTTTGTCTAACTCTACAAAGTAGTTTTTTGGTAAATTGATTGGAATGGCACTAAATATATAATTTAGTTTGGGTAAAATTGTCATTTTTATTATATTAGCTCGACCCAGCCACGAGCAATTGATATTTTTCCAACTATTTAGATCTGTTTTATTTGTGTGAGAAGTGTTTTGTAGTTGTGATCATATAGATTCTGGGTTTGTTTTGGCAAGTAGATTCCCAAATATTTTATAATGTCTACAGTGACTTTAAATGGGATTTCTCTTTCTATCTCTTGCTGTTGAGTTTTATTAGAGATATACAGGAATGCTGAGGATTTATGTGGGTTTATTTTATTTTATTTTATTTTATTTTATTTTAAATTAATTTATTAGTTTAGTTTCAGTTGACAAGATTCAATTCCATAGTTCCTTGATTTTCAAATTTACTTTACTTCCCTCCCCCCTCCCCTCATGACATCATATAGTACAGTATAGGGTCTGCAAATGCATTCATATTAAACATTATTCCAATTACAAAGGCATATTGTACTAGGTGGGATGAAAGATGGTAAGGAAGAAGTACAACCAAACAATGAGAAGAACAAGATCATTTAGTTTGCTTCCATCAGGATTCAGGCTCAGTTCTTTCTAGTTATATCTCTGGATGGCACATTTCTCACTTTCTTGAGTCATTCGGGATTAACTTATATCACTGCATTGCTGAAAAGATTCCAGTCTGTCATAGTTGGTCGTCACAGATATGGTATGTCTGTGATTGTATACAAATTTCTTCTGATTCTACTCTTCTCGCTCAGCATCAGTTTGTATAAGTCTCTCCAGGTAATTATGAAATCCGTCACCTCCTCGTTTCTTATAGCACAATAAAATTCCATTACATTCATATACCACAACTTGTTTAGCCATTCCCCAATTGATGGGCACTCCTTTAGTTTCCAATTCTTTGCAACCACAAAAAGGGCTGCTAAAAATATTTTTGTACATATGGTTCTTCCTCCCACTACTATGATCTCTTTGGGATATAACCCTAGGAGTGGTATGGCTGGGTCAAAGGGTATGAAATTATTTATAATCCTTTGGGCATAATTCCAGATTGCTCTCCAGAATGGTTGGATAAGTTCACAATTCCACCAGCAATGTATTAGCGTTCCAATTTGCCCACAACCTCTCCAGCATTTGTCATTTTCTTGTTTTGTCATCTTAGCCAATCTGACTGGAGAGATGTGGTATCTCAGAGTTGTTTTGATTTGCATTTCTCTAATCAATAGTGATTTAGAGCATTTCTTCATATGCTTATAGATATCTTTAATTTCTTTCTCTGAAAACTGCCTGTTCATATCCTTTGACCATTTATCAATTGGGGAATGACTTGTATTCATATAGATTTGGCTCAATTCTCTATAAATTTTAGAAATGAGTCCTTTATCAGAGACACAGGTTGTAAAAATTCTTTCCCAATTTCCCACCTCCCTCTTGATCTTGGTTACATTGGCTTTGTTTGTGCAGAAGCTTTTCAATTTAATGTAATCAAAATTATCCATTTTGCATTTTATAATGCTCTCTAATTCTTGTTTGGTCCTAAAATATTCCCCTCTCCACAGATCTGTCAGGTAAACTATTCCTTGCTTTCCCAAATTGCTTACAGTATCATCCTTTACACCTAGATCATGCACCCATTTAGACTTGATTTTGGTGTATGGTGTTAGATAGTGATCTATGCCCAGTTTCTGCCATACTGTATTCCAGTTTTCCCAGCAGTTTTTGTCAAATAGTGCATTCTTATCCCAAAAACTGGGGTCTTTGGGTTTATCAAACAATAGATTGCTATATTCATTAACTGCTGGGTCTCCTGCACCTAATCTATTCCATTGATCCACTACTCTACACCTCTGCCAGTACAAAGCCGTTTTGATGACTGCTGCTGTATAATACAGATGAAGATCTGGCATAGCTAGTCCACCTTCCCTAGCATTTCTTTTCATTAATTCCCTTGATATTCTAGACCATTTGTTTTTCCAAATAAATTTTGTTATTATTTTGTCTAACTCTACAAAGTAGTTTTTGGTAAATTGATTGGTATGGCACTAAATATATAGTTTAGTTTGGGTAAAATTGTCATTTTTATTATATTAGCTCGACCCAGCCACGAGCAATTGATATTTTCCCAACTATTTAGATCTGATTTTATTTCTGTGAGAAGTGTTTTGTAGTTGTGATCATATAGATTCTGGGTGTGTTTTGGCAAGTAGATTCCCAAATATTTTATAATGTCTACAGTGACTTTAAATGGGATTTCTCTTTCTATCTCTTGCTGTTGAGTTTTATTAGAGATGTATAGGAAAGCTGAGGATTTATGTGGGTTTATTTTATATCCTGCAACTTTGCCAAATTTATTTATTGTCTCAAGTAGTTTTTTACTTGATTCTCTAGATTCTCTAAGTATGTCATCATATCATCTGCAAAGAGTGAGAGCTTGGTCACTTCTTTGCCTAATTTGATTCCTTTGATTTCTTTTTCTTCTCTAATTGCTACTGCTAACGTTTCTAGTACCAGATTGAATAAGAGGGGTGATAGTGGACACCCTTGTTTCACTCCTGATCTTGTTGGAAAGGCTTCTAGTTTATCCCCATTGCATATAATACTTGCTGATGGTTTTAGATAGATGCTAGCAACTATTTTAAGGAAGGCTCCATTTATTCCTATACTTTCTAGTGTTTTTAATAGGAATGGATGTTGTACTTTGTCAAAAGCCTTTTCTGCATCTGTTGAGATGATCATGTGGTTTTTGCTAGTTTTGTTGTTGATATGCTCAATTATATTGATGGTTTTCCTAATATTAAACCATCCTTTCATTCCTGGAATGAATCCTACCTGATCAGGGTGTATTATTTTTGTGATAAGTTGTTGGAGTCTTTTGGCTAATATTTTATTTAGAATTTTTGCATCTAAATTCATGAGGAGATTGGTCTATAATTTTCTTTCTCTGTTTTATCTCTTCCTGATTTAGGAATCAGTACCATATTTGTGTCATAGAAAGAGTTTGGTAGGACTCCTTCTTCACTAATTTTCCCAAATAGTTTGTAGAGTATTGGAATCAATTGTTCTTTAAATATTTGATAGAATTCACTAGTGAACCCATCTGGCCCTGGAGATTTTTTCCTAGGGAGTTCATTGATGGCTTGTTTGATTTCTTTTTCTGAGATGGGGTTATTTAGGTAATTCACTTCCTCTTCAGTTAATCTGGGCAATTTGTGATTTTGTAAATATTCATCCATTTCTCTAAGATTGTCATATTTATGTGCATACAATTGGGAAAAATAATTCCTCGTTATTTTTTTTTTTGATTTCCTCTTCATTGGAGGTAGATTCACCCTTTTTATTTTTGATACTCATAATTTGGTTTTCTTCTTTCTTTTTTTTATCATATTGACTAAGGGTCTATCAATTTTCTTGATTTTTTCATAAAACCAGCTCTTAGTTTTATTTATTAATTCAATGGTTTTCTTAATTTCAATTTTATTAATCTCGCCTTTGATTTTCAATATTTCTAATTTAGTACTAAATTGGGGATTTTCAATTTGTTCTTTTTCTAGCTTTTTCAATTGCATGTCCAATTCATTGACCTCCCTTCTCTCTGCTTTAATTAAGTATGCAGTCAGGGATATAAAACTTCCCCTGAGAGCTGCCTTTAGTGCATCCCACAAATTTTGGTATGTTGTTTCATTATTATCATTCTCTTGAATGAAATTATTGATTGTTTCTATAATTTCTTCTTTGACCCACCAATTTTTTAGGATTAAATTGTTTAGTTTCCAATTAGTTTTTAGTCTATCTTTCCATGGCCCTTTATTACATATAATTTTTATTGCATCATGATCTGAGAATGATGTGCTTACTATTTCTGCCTTTCTGCACTGGATTGTGAGGTTTTTATGCCCTAGTACATGGTCTATTTTTGAGTATGTACCATGCACTGCTGAGAGGAAAGTAAATTCCTTTTTATCCCCATTCAGTTTTCTCCAGAGATCCATCATATCTAGTCTCTCTAAGATTCTATTCACCTCCTTAACTTCTTTCTTGTTTATTTTGAGGTTAGATTTATCGAGTTCAGAGAGGGGGAGATTAAGGTCCCCCACTAGTATAGTTTTGCTATCTATTTCTTCCTCTAATTCCTTTAATTTCTCCTCTAGGAATTTGGATGCTATACCACTTGGTGCATGTATATTAAGTAGTGATATTGCTTCATTCTCAATGGTGCCTTTTAGTAGGATGTAGTTTCCTTCCTTATCTCTTTTAATTAGATCTATTTTTGCTTTTGCTTTATCTGAGATAAGTATTGCTACCCCCTGCTTTTTTTACTTTAGCTGAGGCATAATAAATTTTACTCCAACCTTTTACCTTTACCCTGTGGGTATCCCTTTGTTTCAAATGTGTTTCTTGAAGACAGCATATTGTAGGATTATGGTTTTTAATCCATTCTGCTATCCGCCTGTTTTATGGGAGAGTTCATCCCATTCACATTCACAGTAATGATGACTATCTGTCTCTTCCCTTCCATCCTATTCCCACCCCTGTTTATATTTTTGTTTATTCCTTCTCCCTTCCCCTCCTTGAAGTTTTCCCTTTTGACCATCCCCTCCCTCAGTGTTCCCACCCAGTGACCCCCCTTCTTAACCTACCCTCTCCCCTTACTACTATTTCCCTCCCTTCTAATCCCTCCTTTAGTCTCCTCCTTTTCACCCCCCCTTACCCTCCCACTATCTATAGGACACAATAAATTTTTATACTTATCAGAGTAAATTACTCCCCATTTGATTCCAAACCAATGAGAGCAAATTTCAAACAGTGCTCCTCTCCCTCCCTCCAATTCCTCTATTTAATGAATTTATGTGTCTATTCATGTTAGATTCTTAAACTTCACTGATTAATTTGATCCTTCTTTGAACCAGAACCAGTGAGAATAGTGTTTAAATGATGTTCCTCTCCCTCTTACTTTCCCTTCTTCAATAGTGTGTTTTGATGCCTCTTCAGATGGCATATTTTACCTTTTCCTAGCTCATCCTTTCCTTTTTCCCATTACAGTACCATTGATCCCCTTAATAGTCTTTTTTTTTTAGACTCCATGTTAGTACATTCATACCCACACCCTCTAAGTATAACCCTTTTGCAGGTCATGATAATCATAGAGATTTCAAATATTGACAGTTATCAGCTCCACATATAGGGATGTGAACATTTTGCCCTTGTTGCATCCCAGGTAATGAGCTTGTGTTTGTGGGTGTGTGTGTGTGCACTTCTGCATGTGTGAGTCTATGTTACCCTTGTTTACCTTTTTATGTTCTTCTGGAGTCTTGTAATTGGAGATCAAATTTTCCATTGAGCTCTGGTTTTTTCATTAGGAAAGTCTGGAAGTCCCTTACTTCATTAAACGTCCATCTCCTTGCCTGAAAGATTATGCTCAGTTTTGCCGGGTAGTTAATCCTTGGTTGTAGTCCCAGCTCTCTTGCCCTACGAAATATCAAATTCCAGTCCCTCCGCTCTTTTAATGTAGAAGCTGCTAGGTCCTGTGTGATCCTAACTGTAGTTCCTCGATATTTGAATTGTTTCTTTTTGGCTTCTTGTAGAATTTTTTCTTTAATCTTATAATTCTGGAATTTGGCTACTATATTTCTTGGAGTTTTCAGTTTGGGATCTCTTTCAGGAGGAGTCCGGTGAATTCTTCAATAGCTATTTCATCTTCTGATTCCAGGACCTCAGGACAGTTTTCTTTAACAATCTCTTGGAGGATGTTGTCTAGGCTGCTTTTCTCATCATGGCTTTCTGGTAGACCAGTAATTCTTAGGTTGTCTCTCCTGGATCTGTTCTCTAGGTCAGTTATTTTTCCAGTGAGATATTTTACATTTTCTTGTAATTTTTCGATCATCTTGTTTTTTTCGATTGACTCCTGCTGCATCATAGAGTTCTGAGTTTCAGTTTGATTGTATCTAATTTTTAGTGAATTATGATCTTCAGTTAGTTTTTGAAGTTCCTTTTTTAGGGAGGTATTTTCTCCAATTACTTCACTCAGACGTTTTTCCAAGTTGGTCACTGCCTCCCTGATTTGGTCTTTAAAATTTTTCTTAAGCTCCTCCAGGAATGCTATTTGGGTTTGAGACCAGATCATGTTTCCTTCTGTGGTCTCTGGTGTGGGCAGAGAGTCTATATTGTCCTGTGTGTTTTGTTGTTCTTGCCCTGCATAGTATGCTCGAATAGACTTTCTTGCCTTCCCCTTCTCCTTTTCAGCTTCCTTCCTTCCCATTGTGACTTCTTGTTTCTTAGTGTCTCAGGCTTTGAGTTTGGAGCCTGATCCTTGACTTTGAATACCTCTGGGTGGCTAGTTTATGGCTAAGCCAGGGAAGTCAGTGAGGAATGTAGATGTGTAGGTGGGGATGAGTCTGACCACTTCAGATTTCTGCCTCTATACACCTGGGCTATAAGTAGGCTTTTGTTGGTGAGGTGAGGTGGGGCTTGTTGGGTCCCCTCCCTCTCTTCTCTTCAGATTCCTGGCTGTCTCAGTTACACCCTTTCTTGGAGATTCTCAAGCCTGAGGCTATTTCCATTAATTTGGGATTTCAGTCTGGGTGGGAGACTTATCTTTGGGTTTTCTGCTTCATGAAGGAGGGATGGGAGGATCTGAGCAGCTAGAATTTACTTTGCCATTCCAGCCCCTGTATTATACAGGCAGGCAGTTTCTAAACTTCCAGGCTGGGGCCTGAATGCAGCCTGAGAAGCCACTCTCTCCACTGGGGGCCCGACTCTCCTACCTGGCTCCAATGATCCGTTCCCTCTGCCAGATGACTGTGATTCGTCCTTGGTAAGTCTGCAGGCTGGGGCTTTTTCTCTCTCTGGTGTAGTCTGCTTGCCTGCTCTTAGGTCTGAGCTGTGCAGACCCCACATGCTCTGCGCTCGACCTGTGCGGACACTCTGGGCAACCTCCTGGGCTGGATTCTGCCACACTTTGTCTTCCACTGGGCTCCATTACTCCGGAATCCGCTCAGATTTACCCTTTTGGACTTAGTGACAGAGGAGCTCAGCGAGGTTACTGCTTCCTTTCCGCCATCTTCTGTGTGACTTTTTTTACATGCATGAGAAATATCTCAATGAAAGAAAAACTATTTTTTCCCTTTCAAGTCAAAAGTGTTTTTTTTTAATAATTCAGCAAAAGTTAACAAATTGGGACCTTATATGCTCAGGAATATATGACTGAAGACATGTGACTTAAGATGTGAGTTGGTGTAGAAAAAAAATGCAAGATTATTCATCCGTTATTATGCTTTTTATCAAGAAAATCCTTGACATATATGTATGCACACACATATAATTCATTCTCATAAAGATTTTATAGAGGTGGCTGATTTTTTTTAGTCACCTCTTCTTAGGAAAAATATCATGTGGGTTCAGAAGTTGAAAAATGAATAAAATGTACATTTACCAGATTATGGCATGTAGCTTGAATGGCAGCTCACTGACTTATTTCATCGGTATACAAAACTAATAAATAATGGGAGTAGTCAAAATTAATGGAAGGAAAGGATTTGGACATGTCACATTTGGTTAAAACAACAACAAAAAAAATGACAACCAAAAAACCCAAGACTTTCCTAATAGCAATATTCTCATGATAATGTTGTGTAACTTCAAGTTAGAGGAGACCACAGTCTCAAATAAGAAAATAAGTAAAAGTGTATATGACCCAAGTAGCCATAGAAAGATAAATGATGGGTGTAAGAAGGCTATTGGAGAACTTCTTGTATACAAGAAATGACAACAAAGACACTAGTGAGGACATATATAGTGCGACTGGTAAAGGCGATAGGCCAATTTCATGTATAGAATATTCTATCTTTTCATCTCTGACTCCCAACCTTCATCAAATCCCAGCTAAAATCTCACCATCGACAGGAAACTGTTCCCAATCCTCCTTAATTCTTGTATCTTTCCTCTGTTGCTTATTCATTCTATATATAAATTGTTTGCACATAATTATTTGCAAATTGTTTTCACTGTTAGATAATGAACTCTCCTGTAGCAGAACTCTCTTTCGCCATCCATTATATCCCTAGTATTTGGAACAGTGCCTGGCACATTGTCAGTGCTAAGTAAATGTTATTGACTGACCAAGAGTGAAGAATGAATTGTATGAATTTTATTTTACTATCTAAAAACGTTAAAACAAACAAACAAACAAAAAAGCTATCCATTATATTGAGTGGTTTTTCTGGAAAAATCTTCAAAATGATATCTTTCCAAGATTTTAGTCTCATGGATCTTCTAGTACCCCTTTCCAAATACTTGGATTCCTTCTCAACAAGTGGCAGGGTTAAATCTATTATCTTTTATGAAGAGCAAATATGATTATTCCACTTCTGATTACTGAAATACTATTTTTCATTGTCAAAAAATTGTAGCGAAAAGAAGATTTATCATAGTACTTATCACTCTCATAAGGCTTTGGCTACAAAAACCTTGAAATTTCCATGGAACACACAGTCTTTAACCTTCATACATAATAGAGGATTAATAGGCAGGTGGTACAGTGGAGAGAGGATGCATTTCTGTAGTCATTCCTCTATATCATCCTTACTTTTTTTGACATTCAGAAGGTCTATAAACATGGATCAGAAAAAATACCTTTATTTTAATAAATTAAAAAAAAACTATTGTCATTAGTTTCAAACATTATTCTCAGAAGAGGTGCATTAATTTTACCAGACTACCAAAGAAGTCCATGACACAAAAAAGACTAAGAACTTCTGCCTTAGTCTGTCTAGAAGACACTGTCATTCAATCCTACTTCACTCCATGCAGATTCTATTTTGACCATCACCTCCAGCTCTGTTCCACTGGTAATCTGGACTCTACCCTCTGTTCCTTGACTCTGATAGGTTAGATTTTGCTTATTTGCCAGAGCTAAGTTCTCTAGGACATGAATTGTTACAGAACATGCCTTCCACTTCTTCCTCACTAGTAACTTCAATTCTACCCTTGAGTTTCTTTAATATCTTATTTCATTTTATCTTTTCAGGGCCCAGGCCTTCCTGTTTTCTTACTCTTTGCCATGTGGCCTAGTACCCTTCTTCTCTTTCCAACTCTCCCTTATGACTTTTCTTCCCTCATTACCATATAAGGACATTGAGAAATACTGTCGGAGTAGGCTAAGATGGTGGAAAGGAAGCAGTAACTTCACTAAGCTCCTCCATCACTAAACCTTAAAAAGTGAATCTGCAGGCTGGGGCTTCTTCTCTCTATGGTGTAGTCTGCTTGTCTGCTCTTAAGTCTGAGCTGTGCAGACCCCACATACTCTGCGCTCGTCCTGTCCAGATGCACTGGGGAATTTCCTGCACTGGATTCTTCCACACTCTGTCTCCAAGTGGATTTTGTCACTCCAGAAGACATACTTAAATGTGTGTGTGTGTGTGTGTGTGTGCGCATGTGTGTGTACATACACACACATATTTATTTTTTTATAAAAGTTTACAGACCTCAGGTTAAAAATTCTTGTCTAAGATCATGTTACTTTTTGTGACGATCATGTTGCATTTTTTACTTATATTGAGTTTTTTTCACTAAAACCTTCCTCCTCTTGAATATTTTATATATATATATTTGTTTTTTGGAGGGGGTAAGGCTGGGCAATTGGGATTAAGTCTTTGTGTTAAGTGTCTGAAGCTGGATTTGAACTCAGGTCCTCCTGAATCCAAGGGTGGTGCTCTATTCACTGTGCCAACTAGCTGCCCTTGTGATATTAATATTTTTGAACCAAGCAAAAGACTCTTTTCCCCCCAAATTGATTCTTATGTAAAAATTTGACCCAATGTTTTACCTTACCAAGATCTTTTTGCATCCCAGCTCTTTCACTCTGTGCTAGCTATCTTTCCTGGCTTTGTATCTTCTCTTATACTAAGGTAGGTGATTTGGTGGATAAGATACTTGTCTTAGAGTCAGTATTTATATCTTTCCAGAGCTACTCAGCAGCTATATGTCCATGAGGAATTTATTTGTCTTTCCCTAGTCTCCTCATCTATAATGTAGAAATAATAATAGCACTTATCAGTTTGTTGTGAGATATAAATGAGAAAATTTTTGTATAAAGCTTTGCAAATTTTAGAGTACTATTTAAATGTTACCTATTATTCTTCAAGTTAATGATAAACATGGATAGGAGTATCAGATACTTTGAGTTATACCTTTAAGACTTCATTCCAAGATGACATCAAACCATAAATTTTCTTTGGGTCTATTCATTCAATCAGATTCATAACTGCTTAATTGCAGTGACATCTATCACAATTCATGTATCTTTTCTACAAAACTAGCTTATCTTGTTATATGTTTCATATAAATTTTAATAAATTAGCCAACACCTTATACCATATGAAAAGTTATAGTAAAAATGGATGCATGATTTAGACATAAAAAGGGATATCTTAAGCAAATAAGGGGAGTGCAGAATAGTTTACTTATCAGATCAATGGATAAAGAAGAACTTATTACCAAAAAGAGACAAAGAACATTACTGGATTTTCAGTGGATAATTTTTATTACATGAAATTTAATTTTTTGTACAAACAAAACAAATTCAGGCAAGATTAGAAGGATAGCAAAAAACGGGTGGAAAATTTTTATACTAAATTTCTCTGATAAATGCCTCATCTCTCAAATATATAGAGAACTGAGTGAAGTTTATAAGAAAACATGTCATTCTCCAATTTATAAATGGTCAAAGGATATAAATAGGTTTAAAATTCTGCACATCCCTTTGTTGAGAAATACCCCAACTAGGTTTATAACCCAAATAAATTAAATAAAAAGAAATAGGACCAATATGTACATAAATATTTGTAGCAGCTCTTTTTGTTGCAAAGAATTAGAAATTAAGAATGTGTCCATCAGGTGGTGAATGACTGAACAAGTTGTGGTATATAACTGTGAGGAATACTATTGTGCTATAAGACATAATGAGCAATATGCTTTCAGAAAAAGTTGGAAAGACATATATGAATTGATGTCAAGAGAAATAGGCAGAACCAAGAGAACATTGTACACAGTAATGGCAATATTATATAATGATTGACTGCAAGTGATTCAGCTATTTGCAGAAATACAAAAATCTAAGGTAATTTAGAAAGTCTTATGATGAAAAATGGTATCCACATCCAGAGAAAGAACTGATAGAACTTGATTGCAGGTCAAAGGATACTGTCATTTTATTTTCTTTATTTTTCTTGGAGTTTTTAAATCTGTTTTCTTTTCTAACATGACTGAACATGCATAGCCTTTATCATATTGCTTAACTTCTCAATGGTGGAGGAGGGGAGAAATAGTGGAAGAGAATTAGAGGTCAAAATTACAAAAGAAAAAGATTAAAATAGTTTTATACATAATTGGGAAAAATATCAAAATTAAAAAATTTAAGTAAACCACATGGAATGAGTAAGTGTGATGCCAGATTTATTAGAGCCTTGATGGTGAAGCTAAAGAATTTAATTTATACCCAGGAGACAACAGAAACCACTGAAGTTTTATGAATATGGAGATGATGTGAAATATTGTTTCTATAGTTATAAGAAAGGTGAGTTAGGAAGAGAAGAGAACAGAGGCAGGAAGTATATATTGGGAAGCTATTGCATTTGTACAAGCATGTGGTAACAAGAGTCTATAAGTACTGTTTCAGTGTAGATGGGAAGCAGAGGTAAATACAAAAGATATTGAAGACGTAAAATTTGTCGTCCTGGGTAACCATTTGTTTATCAGGAATGAGGTCTAGGAAAGAGTGAAAAATGGACCCAAGGTTTTGAACATGATATAACAGTTAAATGATGGGGTCACAGACAGAAATAGTCTATGGAAGGCAGAGCAAGTAAGAGGAAAAAGATTAAGTTCTGTTTTTTTTTTTACATATTGCATTTAAAGTCCTCATGGTTCAATCAGGTGGTGGTGATGTCCAGTAGCTGGTAATGCAGTTCTGGAGGTAAGAAAAGAGGTAAGATCTAAGGTAGAGATTAGAGAGACAGAGCTATATAGAGATGATAGTTCAAGTTACATGAGAGGATGTAATCTCCAAAGAGGGAGAAACAAGTGGTGAGCAATTAAAGAAAAAGAAATTTAGGTTGTGAGGCATTTGAATTTCTTGCTGAGGATGATTTGTGAAAAACACTGGCCTTATAGATCTTTTAGAAGAGGAAAGATATACAACTTTGTAGATTGGATTGGGTAAAATGCTCCTGGAGACAAAAGGATGAATTTAAATTAGTTCTGGTGGTATGGTACTCTAAGCCCCAGTGTTTTGTGACTCTACTCATACCAATTTCCTTAAAGATCCTGCCAGTTCTTAACTATATTCCCAAAAGATATTCAGTGCAAGAAAGGATATGAATAAATTCGAGCAAAGGGAAAAGATGTTGCAGCATTAGTTGTTAAAAGATCATAAAAGCAATACTTTTATTTGGACTGAAGTCTAAGAAGTTCATTAAATCTTTTGCTTCTGACTTCAGTTTCTGTATAATGAAAAGAAACATTTCCAAGCACTGTTAATATGCTGTAAGACTTCTTATTTATTACGAAAGGGAATAGGTTTAGAATGTGTATACACACATACACATGTACATACATGTATATATTCATCACTTGCATATGCATACATATATACACACATGCACACATATGTATGTATTGATTTGACTACATATTGTTAAAATGTTATCTTTTAAAAAAATTAGGCTTGAGTACTAAAACTTAAATGCATAATAAGAAAAGAAAAAGGAGGTGGAGGCAAGATGGTGGAGTAGAAACAGTGTGTCCAAGACACTCTCCCCCCAGATCACTTCCAAACTATGTAAAAGGGGACTCTGAACAACTTCTGGAGCCCCAACACCCACAGAACGACACAGAGAAGCTAACCTCCCACTGAGGACAGCCCAGCAGCCCTACAGGAAGGACGGGCACAGCACTTTGGGAGCTGGCAGCACAGTGTGCAGCAGGCAGAGAGCCGAGCCCAGGTCCAACTGAGCCACAGTTTTAGCCCCAGAGCAGCCGGGCCAGCAGCTGGCTGGAGGGCCCCAGAATACCAGCAGCTGTGGTGATTCCAGCATTATCAACTCAGATATGTCTAGGACAAAGTGAGAGGTTAGTGCCCTATGGACTTGGGGACCAGTATTTGGGGAACGTGTGGGCTTCCTCCCCTGGGGGTTAAAAGCCACTGAGGAGAGACTCCATTTTCTAGTTCTCAGTGGCAGCTCCAGCTCCTGGCCTGTGAACTGTAGGGAGATCCAGTGATCAGTCTTGGGGGTTAATCGCTCTTGCTTTAACCTCCCTGGATCTGGATTGTGATGTTGGGGGGAGGTCTGGGGTGGATATCCATCTTGCCAGAAAGCTGTGAAGACCCCAACATTCGGGAAGAAAGCTTTCCTGTCTGGTGGCAGAGTTCTACTGTGGCAACAAACCCAAAAGTCAAGTAATTAAGAGGCAACATGTCAAGGCAAAGGAAACAAAATAAAGAGAAAAACGCAACCTTAGACTCCTATTTTGGGGGCAAAGAGAATCGAAGCATAGAACAGGAAGGGGATTGTGAGGTCAGAAATCCTCCTCCAAAAGCCCCAGGGGAAAACATGAGCGGGTTGCAGGCCATAGAGGACCTTAAGAAGGACTTTAAAACTCAAATAAGAGAAGTGGAGGAAAAATTGGGAAGAGAAATGAGAAGGATGCAGGAAAAGTATGAAATGAGGGTCAACAGCCTGACTGAGGAAAACAACACCTTAAAAATAGACTAACTCAAATGACAAAGGAGGCCCAAAAGGGCCATGAGGAGAAGAATGCCTTAAAAAGTCGAATTTGGGGGGGCGGAGCCAAGATGGCGGAGTAGAAACAGCTCGTCCAAGCCACTCTGCCCCCAGATTCCCCCCAAACTATGTAAAAGACTTTGAACAACTTCTGGAGCCCCAGCACCCACAGAACGACACAGAGAAGCTAACCTCCCACTGCGGACAGCCCAACAGCCCTGCAGGAAGGACCAGCACAGCGGTCTGGGAGCTGGCAGCAAGCAGAGCTCAGGGAGCCAAGCTGAGTCCAGGTCCGAGTGAGCCGAGGTTTTAGCCCCAGGGCGGCAGGGCCAGCAGCCAGCTGGAGGAACCCCAGAACACCAGTAGCTGTGGTGACTCCAGAATTATCAACATAGACATGCCTAGGACAAAGTAAGAGGTTAGTGTCCTGTCATCCAAGTATGCTGTGCTAAGGACAAATCCAAGCTTATAGCTCACTCCTCCAATAATGATAATTATAACTAACTCTAACTATTCCCCCTGAGTTTATACCACCACTTTCTCATCTTTCCACTGGGCCTTGAGAATCCATCTTCCAACCTTAATACTCATCCCTTCAACTGGGACCTCTTCCTTATGTACTTATCCTGTCTTCTCAATTACCTGCAACATGGCACTGAGCCCTTCCAAACTTTAGCTGGCCACTCCAACATGCACCACTTTTATTAGTAATATCTTGCCTATATCACAAGAATTAACAGTAGATTTACTACTAGGCCTATTCTTAATTTATTGTGTGAGAATAATAATAATTGCTAACATCTATATAGTACTTTGAAGAGTGCAATGTACTTTACAAATATTACCTCATTGGATCCTCACAAGGAGTCCTGAGAAGCAAGTACTATTTTTGTCCACATTTTGTAAGGGAATAAACTGAGGCTGAGATAAGTTAAATTATTTTCCTAGGATCTTACTTCTAGTATCTGAATCAGTGCCTTCTTGACTCAAAGTTCAGCACTCTAGCAGTTATACTGACTTTGACCTTGATAGAACACTTTAAAATCTGTGAAGCACTTCACAAAGAGGAGAATTTAGAACTCCATGGCTAGGTTGGCCATAATCTCACTTGTTCTTCACAATAACTTATGATATAAGTGCTTTCTGAATTTTAACCTCATTTTTTTCAGTTGAATAAAATGGGTTTGGGAGAGTTTGTGTGACTTGTTCATGTTCACACAGTCAGTAATTTTTTGAGGCATCTTCTAAGTCAAGTCTTTCTGACTCCAAGTTCAATTTTAGGTCCATTGTGACTCTTAGATTCTCCTATTTCACGTTGTTATATCCAGATCTGGCATGATAAGAATGACTGGACAATGTCTCCTTTGGGATTCATGATATCTGAGGGATTGAATTATACAGTGGAAAGAACCCTTGCTGTTGGTGTCACATTACTTGGATTCAGAATCTCACTTCTGATACTACCTGGCATTGGGTAAGTCATCTAATTTCTTTGGGCCTTGATTTTCTTGAGGGGTCTGGATTACATTGCATCTGAAGTCTCTTTCAGCTCTGGACCCTAATCTTTGGTTTCTGTCTGGTTAATCTCTTAGTTTTCTCCATAATTCTAGGATCTGACTCAGTCTTCCTCAGTGCCAGTTACATTTACAGATATTTCTAGGTTTCATCAAGGTAGGAATGTAGGATTCATTGTTGTTCTTCTTTCTTGAAGAGGAGTAACATGACATCACTATGTTGGTACCAATGTACAGTATTGTACATTGTGAATGATTGGACCAATAAGATTTAGGAAGGTTCTACCACAGGTCTGGTACAAATATTTCACATCAACATTTGGAGTAGAGAAGTCTCTAAATTTGCAAATATCACTTGTTTTTTGAGCTACTGCCATTCTCCTTTGCTCAAAGAGCACAATGCTTTCTTTGATGTAGATACACTGTGCTAGATGGTCCTTTACCATAATCTCCCATGTCACACAATTGGTTCCAAAATTCTTCAGAGAAACCTTGAGAGTGTCCTTGAATCACTTCTTCTAAACTCACTATAAGCACTTGCCCTATGTGAATTCTCTATAAAATAGTCTTTTGGGCAACCATATGTTTGGAATTTGAACAACATTTCCAGCCCATCAAAGCCAAGCTCTATGTAGTAGAGTTTCAATGCTTGACAGTTTAACTCAAGAAAAGTACTTAGTGTCTGATACCTTATCTTGCTAGATGATCTTCAGAATCATCCTAAGACAATTCAAATGGATCTGATTCAGTTTCCTGGCATGTTATTGGTATACCATCCAGGTTTCACAGGCATACAACAATGAGATCAGCACAACTCCTCTGTAGACCTTCAGTTTGATAGTCTAATACCTCTTCCTCTGGAGTCTCCCAAACACTGAGCTAATTCTGGCAATGTGTACATCAACCTCATCAGCTGTATGTAAGTCCCTGGAAATTATACTGCCAAGGCAAGTGAACTTATTTACAGCATTCAATATTTCTCCATTTGTTGTAATCAATAGTTCAATGTATGGATAGTGTAGTGCTGGCTGTGTTTTTTCTAGTGTTAACTGTTAGGCCAAAGCTTAGCGCAAACAGTAGAGAATCAATTGTACTTTGTTGCATCTCAGCCTCATGTGCTTCATTGAGTGCACAATAATCTTCAAACAAAAAATCATTTACCGGGGGGCGGAGCCAAGATGGCGGAGTAGAAACAGCTCATCCAAGCCTCTCTGCCCCCAGATTCTCCACAAACTATGTAAAAAAGGACTCTGAAAAACTTCTGGAGCCCCAGCACCCACAGAACGACACAGAGAAGCTAACCTCCCGCTGAGGACAGCCCAGCACCCTGCAGGAAGGACCAGCGCAGTGGTCTGGGAGCCGCAGCAGAGCGCAGGAGCCGAGCCGAGCCCAGGTCCATGTGAGCCGAGGTTTTAGCCCCAGGGCGGCAGGGCCAGCAGCCGGCTGGAGGAACCCCAGAACACCAGGAACTGTGGAGATTCCAGAATTATCAACATAGACTTGCCTAGGACAAAGTAAGAGGTTAGTGTCCTATGGACTTTGGGACCTGTATTTGGGGAATGCGTCAGCTCCCTCCCCTGGGGGCTAGAAGCCGCTGAGGAGACACGCCATTTTGTAGTTTTCAGAGGCATTTCCGGCTCCCAGCCTACAAATCGTGGGGAGATCCAGCGATCAGTCTTGGGGGGTAATCACTCTTGCTTTAACCTCCCTGGATCTGGATTGTGATCTAGGGCGGAAGTTGTGGGTGGGTTTACAGCTTGCCAGAAACGGAAGTTGCCCCCACACGTTCGGGACGAAAATTCCTCTATCTGGCCTTAAAGCCATAGTGTGGCAACAAGCCCAAAAGTCAAGCAATTAAGTGGCAACATGCCAAGGCAAAGGAAACAGAAAAATGCAACCCTAGACTCCTATTTTGGGGGCATAGAGCAGGAAAAGGACTGTGAGGTCAGAAGTCCTGCTCCAAAAGCCCCAGGGGAAAACATGAGCGGGTTGCAGGCCATAGAGGACCTTAAGAAGGACTTTAAAAATCAAATAAGAGAAGTGGAGGAAAAATTGGAAAGAGAAATGAGAAGGATGCAGGAAAAGTATGAAATGAGGGTCAACAGCCTGACTGAGGAAAACAACACCTTAAAAAATAGACTAACTCAAATGGCAAAGGAGGCCCAAAAGGGCAATGAGGAGAAGAATGCCTTAAAAAGTCGAATTTGCCAGATGGAAAAAGAATCTCAAAAGTTCACTGAGGAGATTCATTCCTTCAGAGTTAGACTGGAGCAAATGGAAGCTAGTGACTTTATGAGAAATCAAGATGCTGTTAAGCAGATCCAAACAAATGAAAGATTAGAAGGCAATGTGAAATATCTCATGGGAAAAACCATTGACCTGGAAAATAGATCCAGGAGAGATAATTTAAAAATTATTGGACTACCTGTAAGCCATGATCAAAGAAAGAACCTAGAAATCATCCTTAAAGAAATTCTCAAGGAAAATTGCCCTGATGTTTTAGACCCAGAGGGCAAAATAGAGGTTGAAAGAATCCACAGATCACCTCCTGAAAAAGATCCCAAAAGAAAACTCCCAGGAATATTATAGCCAGGTTCCAGAATCCCCAGATCAAGGAGAAAATACTACAAGCAGCCAGGAAGAAACAATTTCAATATTGTGAAACACAATCAGAATAGCCCAGGACCTGGCAGCTTCTACACTGAGGGATCGAAGGGCATGGAATATGATATTCCAGAGGGCAAAAGGGCTGGGACTGAACCCAAGGGTCACCTACCCAGCAAAACTGAGTATTTTGTTTCAGGGGGAAAATATGGTCATTCAGTGGAATAGAGGACTTTCAAGCATTCTTGAGGAAAAACCAGAATTGAATAGAAAATTTGACACCCAGACACAAGAAGTAAGAGATGCCTGAGAAGGTAATCAGGGAAAAGAAATCAAAAGGAACTTATCAAAGTTGAACTATTTACATTCCTATATGGAAAAGCAATAACTGTGACTGATGATATCTTTCTCACTATGAAAATAATGGAAGAAGGGGGTGTGGTCATATGAATACATATGTGAATGTGTGTGTATATGGTCACAGTTATATATGGATAGAGGGCATAGGTTGAATTTATTGGGAAGGGAGAATACTCAAGGAATGAAATTATGAGGTGAGAGAGGAAAGTGGCAAGAGGAGATGGGGAGAGACATGGTAGTGTAAACTATCCCATGTAGGGAAGTGGTTGCAAAGGAGGGGGAGAATAAGGAAGGCTAAAAAGGCAAAACCACATTCACATTGAATTTGGTTCAGGGAGAAAATGACATACATACTAAATGGGATATCTCAACCTGCAGCAGGATAGGGGGAAGGGGGATGAGAGGAGGGATGATGGATGGGAGGGCACCCTTGGGGTGAGGGGAGGTTGGAAGTACCCACTATAGAAGAGGGACAGGATCATGTAGGGAATGGACCAGGTGGAGGGTGGGATGAGTGGGAGGGAATTATAAGCAGCCTTGTACAATATATCTACTATGATAATGTTTTGCATAGCTAGACAAGTACAACATATACTGAATTACTTATATCCCAAGAAGGAATGGGTGACAAGGGAGGAAGGAAATGGATCTGAAATTCAAGGTCGTAACATTAAATGTTTCAAATATATATATAAATAATATTATTAATACTCTTTTGCCTATAATTGGGAGATAAGATGTGCAGGCATTGGGACACAAAGATTCATCTTCCTCTAATGGAAAAGTCGATGGGGGTATGGGAGAAGGTATGGGAGAGAGCAGATTGGAGGAAGCGATATCTTGTGGGACTGCTATTCTGGGAGGTTGGGTAGGGGAATAATGGGGGGAAAATGATTGTAACTCAAAATCTGGCGGAAATGAATGATATAAAACAGAAGTTAATAAAGTATTTGTTTAAAAAAAAATCATTTACCATCTCTCTTTCTACTTTAGTCTGAACTTGTAGCCTTTTCAAGTAAAGTAATTTACCATCAATGTGGTGGCTGACATTGATGCTGTTTTTGTCCTTGTTTAAGGTTTCTGACAATACTGATGAAAACATGCTAAAACTTACAGGAGCGAGCACACATCTCTGTTTTACTCCACTGGTGACTGGGGAAGTGCAAGTCCATTATCCAGAACCCTAACAAACATGCCACCATGAAATTGAAAAACAATATTGATAACCATTTGCAATAAAGGTTACATGTAGTATTTTATGGTTCTGTGATCATAGATTTGAGCTGAAAGGGAAATCAGAGAGCATCTCATTCAATACTATTTTACAAATGAAGCAATTGAGGCCCCAAAAGGTTAACTAATTATTCCAATGTCACAATGATTCTGCATGTCAAAAGTTAGATTTGAAACCAGCTTCTCTGACTCCAGAACCATTGCTTCCTACCCCCCATAACAGTCATGATGTGAAAGAAAATATAGATTAAAAAAAACCTCAAAAATAAAGAAAGTGAAAATAAAAAGTTACTTCAATCTGTATTCAGACATTAACAGTTCTTTCTCTGAGGATGGATAGTGTTTTTCATACTAAATCCTTCAGAGTCATTGTGGATCATTGTATTGCTGAGAATAGCTAAGTCATTCATAACTGATCATCTTAGAATATTGCTATTTCTTTATACCCAGTATATTTCACTCTGTATCAACCCATGTAAGTCTTCCTAGTTTTTTTTTTTCTGAGAGCAGCTCCTACTCATCATTTCTTATAGTATAATAGTATTCTATCATAATTACATACCATTATGTTTTCAGTCATTCCCCAATTGATATGCATCCCCTCAATTTCTAATTCTTTACTCCCAGAAAAAAAAAACTATGCTATAAATATTTTTGTACATATAGGTCATTTTCCTTTTTTCTCTCCTTTGGGATTTCAACCTAGTAGTGGTATATCTGTGTCAAAGTGTATGCATGGTTTTATAGCATCTTGGGCATAGTTCCAAATTGCTCTATGGAAGGGCTTAATCAATTCACAACTCTGACAACAGTACATAAATGTCTTATTTTCCCCACTTCTCCTTCAACATTTGTCATTCACCTTTTCTGTCCTATTATGTAATCTAACAGGTAAAAGGTACTACTTAAGAATTATTTAAACTTGCATTTCTCTAATCAATAGTGAGTTAGAATATTTTTATATATGACTTATAGATAGCTTTAATTACTTTTTCTGAAAACTTATTTTAATCAATTGGCAAATGGCTCTTACTTTTATATTTGACACAATTATCTATATGTTTGAGAAATGAAGTCTTTATCAGAGAAAGTTGCTTTAAATTTTCTTCATAGTTACTATTACATGTATTTCCCTCTATCCTCTTCCCCCTACCCCTTTTTATTTTATGCTCTCTCTATTTTCACACTGTCCCTCCTCAAAAATGTTTTGCTTCTGATTATACCTTCCCCTAATCTGCCCTCCCTTATATTACTTTCCCACCCCCATTTTCTTATTTCTTTCCCCTTCCTTAATCCTGTAGGGTAAGATAGATCTCTATACCCCATTATCTATGTATATTATTTCAAAGTTACACTTAAAAACAATTTTTAAACTTTGTTTTTAAAACTTTGAGCTCCACATTTTTTCCCTTAATCACTCTCCACCCACCCTTAGTGTAAAGACAAGCAGTTCAACATATGTTATACATGTGTAGTCATGCAAAACACTTCCACAATAGTCATGTGAAAGACTGACTCTATTTTCCTCCATCCTATCCCACGCCCATTTATTTTATTCTCTCTTTTGACACTGTCCCTCCTTCAAAAGTATTTGTGTCTGATTGTCCCCTCCCCCAATCCTCCCTCCCTTATATCACCCCTTCAGCCTCTTATCCCCTCCCCCCACCTACGTTCCTGTAGGGTAAAATAGATTTTCATAAATCTTCATAAATTTTCATAGATTTTAAAAAATGAGTATGTATGACATTCCCTCCTAAGCCAACTCTGACGAGAATAAGGTTCACTCCTTGCCTCTCCCCGCTCCCCTCTTCCCATTCACTCTAAAAACTTTTTCTTGCCTCCCTTATGTGAGATAATTTAACCTATTCTACCTCTCCCTTCCTACTTCTCCAAGTACATTCATCTTTCTTACTCCATAATTTTACTTTTTAAGGATCATTCCTTCATATTCAACTAATTCTGTGCCTGTTGTCCATATATATTCCCTCCAACTACTCTAATAATGAGAAAGGTCTCATGAGTTACCAATATCATTTTTCCATGTAGGAATATACACAATACAACTTAAATAAGTCCCTTATGAAGTCTCTTTCCTACTTAATTTTTTTATGTTTCTATTGTATCTTGTATTTGAAAGTCAATTTTATATTTAACTCTTTTTTTTTTTGAAAAATGCACTAAAACCAAATTATGAGTATCAAAAATAAAAAGGGTGAATCTACCTCCAATGAAGAGGAAATCAAAAAAATAATGAGGAATTATTTTTCCCAATTGTATGCACATAAATATGACAATCTTAGTGAAATGGATGAATATTTACAAAATCACAAATTGCCCAGATTAACTGAAGAGGAAGTGAATTACATAAATAACCCCATCTCAGAAAAAGAAATCAAACAAGCCATCAATGAACTCCCTAGGAAAAAATCTCCAGGGCCAGATGGGTTCACTAGTGAATTCTATCAAACATTTAAAGAACAATTGATTCCAATACTCTACAAACTATTTGGGAAAATTAGTGAAGAAGAAGTCCTACCAAACTCTTTCTATGACACAAATATGGTACTGATTCCTAAATCAGGAAGAGATAAAACAGAGAAAGAAAATTATAGACCAATCTCCCTCATGAATTTAGATGCAAAAATTCTAAATAAAATGTTAGCCAAAAGACTCCAACAACTTATCACAAAAATAATACACCCTGATCAGGTAGGATTCATTCCAGGAATGCAAGGATGGTTTAATATTAGGAAAACCATCAATATAATTGAGCATATCAACAACAAAACTAGCAAAAACCACATGATCATTTCAATAGATGCAGAAAAGGCTTTTGACAAAGTACAACATCCATTCCTATTAAAAACACTAGAAAGTATAGGAATAAATAGAGCCTTCCTTAAAATAGTTGATAGCATCTATTTAAAACCATCAGCAAGTATTATATGCAATGGGGATAAACTAGAAGCCTTTCCAATAAGATCAGGAGTGAAACAAGGGTGTCCACTATCACCCCTCTTATTCAATCTGGTACTTGAAATGTTAGCAGTAGCAATTAGAGAAGAAAAAGAAATCAAAGGAATCAAATTAGGCAAAGAAGTGACCAAGCTGTCACTCTTTGCAGATGATATGATGATATACTTAGAGAATCCTAGAGAATCAAGTAAAAATTACTTGAGACAATAAATAAATTTGGCAAAGTTGCAGGATATAAAATAAACCCACATAAATCCTCAGCATTCCTGTACATCTCTAATAAAACTCAACAGCAAGAGATAGAAAGAGAAATCCCGTTTAAAGTCACTGTAGACATTATAAAATATTTGGGAATCTACTTGCCAAAACAAGCCCAGAATCTATATGATCACAACTACAAAACACTTCTCACAGAAATAAAATCAGATCTAAATAGTTGGAAAAATATCAATTGCTCATGGCTGGGTCGAGCTAATATAATAAAAATGACAATTTTACCCAAACTAAATTATATATTTAGTGCCATTCCAATCAATTTACCAAAAAACTACTTTGTAGAGTTAGACAAAATAATGACAAAATTTATTTGGAAAAACAAAAGTTCTAGAATATCAAGGGAATTAATGAAAAGAAATGCTAGGGAAGGTGGACTAGCTATGCCAGATCTTCATCTGTATTATACAGCAGCAGTCATCAAAACTGCTTGATACTGGCAGAGGTGTAGAGTAGTGGATCAATGGAATAGATTAGGTGCAGGAGACCCAGCAGTTAATGAATATAGCAATCTATTGTTCGATAAACCCAAAGACCCCAGTTTTTGGGACAAGAATGCACTATTTGACAAAAACTGCTGGGAAAACTGGAATACAGTATGGCAGAAACTGGGCATAGATCACTATCTAACACCATATACCAAAATAAAGTCTAAATGGGTGCATGATCTAGGTGTAAAGGATGATACTGTAAGCAATTTGGGAAAGCAAGGAATAGTCTACCTGACAGATCTGTGGAGAGGGGAAGATTTTAGGACCAAACAAGAATTAGAGAGCATTATAAAATGCAAAATGGATAATTTTGATTACATTAAATTGAAAAGCTTCTGCACAAACAAAGCCAATGTAACCAAGATCTAGAGGGAGGTGGGAAATTGGGAAAGAATTTTTACAACCTGTGTCTCTGATAAAGGACTCATCTCTAAAATTTATAGAGAATTGAGCCAAATCTATATGAATACAAGTCATTCCCCAATTGATAAGTGGTCAAAGGATATGAACAGGAAATTTTCAGAGAAAGAAATTAAAGATATCTATAAACATATGAAGAAATGCTCTAAATCACTATTAATTAGAGAAATGCAAATCAAAACAACTCTGAGATACCACATCTCTCCAGTCAGATTGGCTAAGATGACAAAACAAGAAAATGACAAATGCTGGAGAGGTTGTGGGCAAATTGGAACGCTAATACATTGCTGGTGGAGTTGTGAACTTATCCAACCATTCTGGAGAGCAATCTGGAATTATGCCCAAAGGATTATAAATAATCTCATACCCTTTGACCCAGCCATACCACTTCTAGGGTTATATCCCAAAGAGATCATAGAAGTGGGAGGAAGACCCATATGTACAAAAATATTTTAGCAGCCCTTTTTGTGATTGCAAAGAATTGGAAACTAAAGGGGTGCCCATCAATTGGGGAATGGCTAAACAAGTTGTGGTATATGAATGTAATGGAATTTTATTGTGCTATAAGAAACGAGGAGGTGATGGATTTCATAATTACCTGGAGAGACTTATACAAACTGATGCTAAGCGAGAAGAGTAGAATCAGAAGAAATTTGTATACAATCACAGACATACCATATCTGTGACAACCAACTATGACAGACTGGACTCTTTTCAGCAATGCAGTGATATAAGTTAATCCCGAATGACTCAAGAAAGTGAGAAATGTGCCATCCAGAGATATAACTAGAAAGAACTGAGCCTGAATCCTGATGGTAGCAAACTAAATGATCTTGTTCTTCTCATTGTTTGGTTGTACTTCTTCCTTACCATCTTTCATCCCACCTAGTACAATATGCCTTTGTAATTGGAATAATGTTTAATATGAATGCATTTGCAGACCCTATACTGTACTATATGATGTCAAGAGGGGAGGGGGGAGGGAAGTAAAGGAAATTTGAAAATCAAGGAACTATGGAATTGAATCTTGTCAACTGAAACTAAACTAATAAATTAATTAATTAAAAAAAAAAAAAAAAAGAAAAATGCACTAAATTCCTCTAAGTCATTGAATGTAATTTTCCTGCCTCATTGATCACACTCAGTTTTTCTGGGTAGGTGATTCTTGGTTTTAATCCTTATTTCTTTGACCTCTGGAATATCATATTCCAAGCCTTATGATCCCTTATGTAGAAGCTGCTAAATCTTGTGTTATCCTGATGTTTCTAATAATACTTGTATTGTTTCTTCCTAGCTGCTTGCAATATTTTCTTCTTTGCCTAGGAACTCTGGAATTTGATTACAATATTTCTGTAGTTTTCTTTTGGGGATATCTTTCAGGAGGTGATTAGTGAGTGAATTCTTTCAATTTATATTTTATCTTTTACTTCTAGAATATCAGGGAAGTTTACCTTGATTATTTATTTATTTATTTAAAGCAATTGGGGTTAAGTAACTTGCTCAAGGTTACACGGCTAGTCATTATTTATGTGTGGATGCTCATTTTCTGAGGCCAGATTTGATCTCGGGTCATCCCAACTCCGAGGCCAGCGCTCTTACTCACTACGTCACCTAGCCTCCCCTTTAGGGCAATTGGGGTTAAGTAACTTGCCCAAGGTCACACGGCTAGGTTTTTTGTTTGTGTGGGTTAAGTGTCTGAGGCCGGATCCGGACTCAGGTCCTTCTGACTCCAGGGCTGGCACTCTACTCACTGTGCCACCTAGCCGCCACTTGATTATTTCTTGAAAAATGATGTCTACACACTTTTTTTTAATTGTGGCTTTCAGGTAACACAATAATTTTAAACTTCTCTCTCCTGGATCTATTTTCCAGGTCAGTTCTTTTTCTAGTGAGATATTTCACATTGTCTTCGATTTTTTTAAAGCTTTTTGGTTTTGTTTGATAATTTCTTAATTTCTCCAAAAGCCATTTCCTCCCATTTGTTCCATTATAATATTGAAGGAATTATTTTCTTCAAGGAGATTTTGGGCCTACTTGGCCAATTTTGCTTTGTAAAACATTCTTCTCCTTGTTGTTTTTTTGAACTTCTTTTGCAATTTGGGTTACCCTATTGTTTAAGATATTATTTTCCTTAGTATTTTGGGTGTCTCATTTACCAAGCTGTTGATTCTGTTTTCATGGTTTTCTTATATCACTCTGGTTTCTCTTCCAAATTTTTCCTCTAATTCTCTTACTTTATTTTCAAAATCTTTTTTGAACTCTTCCATGGCTTGAGACAAATTCATATTTTTCCTAGAGGCTTTGGCCATAGGAGGTTTGACTTTGTTGTCTTCTTCTGAATGTATATTTTGATCTTCCTTATCACCAAAGTATATTTCTATAGTCTGAGTTCATTTTTGCTATTTGTTCATTTTCACAGCCAATTACTTGACTTTTTAACTCTTTGTTAAGTTTGAACTCTGCTTGCAGTGGGAATTGCATATTGCCCCAAGCTTCAGGGGTTTTGTGCAGCTGTTTTGAGTTATACTTCAGTGACCCTATAAGTTTTCAGTTCTTCCAAGGTGGTATGATAAAAGGAGTGGTGTTTATTCCTCTCTTGGTCTGTGCTGTGGTCTGTGACCACAAGCACTGTTTTCTGCCCTGGAACTGTGAGGAGGGTTCCCTCTCCACTGTTGTTACAAGCTCTGTTATACTACTGCCAGTAAATATGGAAAGCTAGGTGGCACAGTGGGTAGAACACTGCTCTTGGACTCAGGAAGACTCATCTTCATGGATTCAAATCTGACTTAAGACACTTAATTAGCCATGTGACCCTGGGTAAGTCACTTAACCCTGATTTCCTTGGTTCCACAACTATAAAATGAACTGGAGAAAGAAATGGCAAACCACTCTAGAATCTCTGCCAAGAAAACCCCAAATGTGGTCATGGAGAGTCAGACATGACTAAAAATTGACTTAAACTCTTGTAACTTCCAAGAGATACACACATAGAATGTATCTTGAATTTAATTGACTCGTGTCTATGATCATACATCTTCTTTTTTTACTTCTTTGTCAAATGTTGACTCATTCGCTGTGCACTACAGAGGTCAGATCCTCATTTTAATATAAACCATGCCCCTTCCTTTACTTTTATGGTTCAATTCTGGAAACACATTTAGTATTATATTTATACCTAATTTAATTTTATCTTATCTGGCCCATTCTTTTAGTCTGAGAAACTATCTTTCAGAACTTATTTTTGCCTCCATTATCTTAACTATCTCCTCAGCTTTATGTAAAATGTAAATTTGATAAGCTTTCTATCAATGTCTCCATTGCTACTAATACCAAGTTATTCCTAAAAAAATGTTGTACAGTGAAAGTTAAAGGAAAGATCTCTTTTGGGCTCCACTAGAAACACATTGACATAGAAGATTTAGACATGATATGGATAATTATTGGGTTTACAAAAGTTAAAAAAAAAACAACAGTCCTTTTTCTCATAGAGCTTCTATTTCCCTTTGGGATACATATATGAAGTTTAAAAAAATATAGGGTGATAATCATGATAACAATGAGAAGAGGATTGGCGGACAGAGCTAAGGTGTTAACCTCTACAAAATCCAATTTGTCCAAATAGGACATTTCATGCCTACACATTAGAATTCAGTTGTGTGTGCAATTACTTCAGTTTCTTGGAGAAATGAATCACTAGAATAGCATCCATGAATAATTAATATACATATATAGATATATTTTTCCCTACAAGCGTTCTCTCAAACAGGTGCTTCTGAGGTATTTCAATTTTAAGTAATGATCTCAGCTTTATTTTTGCTGCCTCTTTGAATTATTCTCCCAGTCCAGAATGATTCAGAGGGCAACTAGAAGAGGCAGTTCTGAGATCCCTTGCAAGAAATGAGTTAACTTTTGATGTTTGTGTGTGTGTGTGTGTGTGTGTGTGTGTGTGTGTGTGTGTGTGTGTGAGAGAGAGAGAGAGAGAGAGAGAGAGAGAGAGAGAGACAGAGAGAGACAGAGAGAGACAGAGACAGAGACAGAGACACAGAGACAGAGAGAGACAGAACATGTAGAATTTTTTGAGGTTGAAAAATACTTTACTGTTACAAGGAGCAATGACAGAATTAAGAGAATGATATTTATTACTGCTGCACACTCTGTTTTCTCTTCTTTTCTCCTCTTCCTCAGAGATGATGGCACAGGGTCTTGAAAGATGGAGGCATGAGTGCTATAAGCATCAATTTATCAAGCAGAAGCTTAGCCAAGACCATCATTGCCTATAATCATCTGAGATCTGTCTGCTACCATGGATTTTTAATTGCCTGCTGACTAGGAAGTTGGTAGAAAACTATCTTTCTCATTTTCCCCTTTAATCCATAATCCCAAGATCATGGACAATGATTGTACCTCCCCACCTTCATTAGTTTTCAGTAGGCTCCAGTGTGTGACAATTCATTTTCTTGTCCAAACTGAAAATGATGAGGGGAGTGGAAAGTGGATCATTGGTAATGACTGTTTCCGGAGAATAGAGTTTGATTGTAACAAGCTAAATACCATGGAAAGGGACCTGAGAGTGTAGAATTTTCCAAAGGAAAGCAGCACTAAGTAAGATATAAATAGTTTATTTTAATATTTTATCATAATTTCATTTTGGCAATTGCTATATTGATGGGATGAGGGGGCTATCAGTTAAGTATATAGCTATTATTCACCCTTTATCTGATAAATTCTCTTCATTAAAGACTCCCTTCCCATGCCAATTCTTCCATTAACTCTTTCCTAATGCCACCATTTCCTATGCCTAGGTGATGTTGAGTTCTTCCTTCTCAAATTTCTCCTAGAAATTTTCCTGAATTTTCCCCACTTCTTCCATTTTTTTCGTAGTAATCTGTGTATTTTTTTCTTATATTTTGAGTTGGGCCTAAAACAGGCCAATATTTCAATAATTTGTGTAATTTAAGAGGATTATTTATATTATTCTTTATCTTTGTGTAAGGCTGGCTACATCCACTTCTTAGGGTGCCATGGACATCCTTGAGGGGATGGTCTTTTCTTAATAACCATTGACTTACGACTCCCTTTGATATGTTTTTTCCCATTGTTAGATACAAGTAACTGTTTCCCCAGTTCCATTTAACCTAGTAATATAAATTAACGTTTATAAAGGGATATTTACATTGAAGATATAGCAATAACAAAAGTACAAAACTCCCCCCTAACTGTCTTAAGGACACATTCTCACCTATGTTACTTTGGGGTACTAGGGTCAGACAGTACTATTTTTATAGTTTTGGTCTCATCAAGTTCAAGTCCAATTGTTTTTCCTGATGGATAAATTCTCATCTCTACTACCATTAGGCTTTGAAGAACATCCCTTAATCCTTGAGGAATTGTAATAGTAATGAAATTTTAAGATTTTGTATGGCTAGCCAAGAGGTACTTAGCACCTAGTTTCAAATTAAGCCTCTGTTAAAGAAAGAGAAGGTATGATCCCCCTGTTGCTGATGTAACAGGGAGGGGCTTAACAGGGAGGAGCTACACCATATTTAAGGAAGAGCACAAGCTGGACAATTAGAATTTCCTGGGGTAAGCAAAGTGGAAGGAGGGCAGCTGGTGCTGTACTGAAGACTGAACTGAAAAGAAGAACTGACAAGAGGATTGAGAATCAGGATTCAAACTCAATTCTTTTTCATTCTTCCTCTGGATGTGAACATATCTCCATCATGAAAATTTTGGGATTGACTTAAAAGACTAAATTGCTGAGAAGAGTCCAGTCTGTCATAGTTGGTCATCACACATATGTTGTGTCTGTGATCGTATACAAATTTCTCCTGTTCTACTCTTCTCACTCAGCATCAGTTTGTATAAGACTCTCCAGGTAAATATGAAGTGCATCTACTCCTCTTTTCTTATAGCACAATAATATTCCATTACATGCATATAGCACAACTTGTTCAGCCATTCCCCAATTGATGACACCCCCTTAATTTGCAGTTCTTTGCAACCACAAAAAGAGCTGCTATAAACATTTTTTGTATATAAGGGTCTTCCTCCCACTTCTATGATCTCTTTGGGATATAACCCTAGAAGTGGTATTGCTGGGTCAAAGGGTATAAAATTATTTATAGCCCTTTGGGCATAATTCCAGATTGATCTCCAGAATGGTTGAATCATCTCACAACTCCACCAGCAGAGAAGTTGTTAAGTTGTGACAGGGTGAGTGTTGTATTTTGATTTTCTGTGATAAGTTGTAACATTCTGAATGCTGCACCTTGATTTTCTGCAAATGTTTTGATCTGATATGTTATTGAATAGAGAGTTTGCTATGCTATGTAATCAGAACCTTGAAAGCTATTCACAGCAGCAGTCCTCTGGAAGGCTGCTTGTGCATGGCTTTACAGGAACATTGGGAGAACTGCAAAAAACAGTTTGGGATTGACTCACACAATCCTGGACCATGGGTAGTTTGTTTTCTTGACCTTTCAAAACTCAAAAAGTAATATTCTCCAATCCCTTTTCCTAAAATAAAAGAACAAATTCCCAAGTAAACAAAGAACCAAAGCCTGCATTCTTGGGAACTCTAAGTTAGCCTCAGAAAGAGAGAACTAAGTTTACTGCTCATATAACATTGTATGAGTAGTAACGGATAATGTAATCTGTCCAACCAAGATGATGATGAGGTTAAGGTCCACAAAGGTCTTTTCAATGCTTTCCTGTTCTCTACTGTCAGTCAAAATAAGCTGTTATCTATCACAGGGCTAGCAGACTAGAATGAGTATAGAATGTCTACTCATATTACAAAATCTCTCCAAATCAGTTTCTTTACTCATCATCTAGACTCCTCCAGGTTCCTCATACTCACCCACAAGGGAAATTGCATTAGCCAATACACTGTTGCATTCTGTACAGGCTCATAAGGACTTTCTTTTGAATTCCCAGTTGCATTTGTTTGATATTGCAACAGAGTGAGGCATTTAATATTGAAAACAAAAATAAATTTACTTACATTGTAGGAGAAGGATATTCAAATAAGATATGCATTGATAATATAACTTGACTTGATTTAGCTGTATGAAACTCCCTTGGCTGAGATGTGCATTGTGGTCTGCCATAATGCATTAGCATTCCTGTAGCTCCTTGAAGCTCTTTTGTCCTCAGGTGACCAGGAAGAGATGGTAATAGTTTGAACCTTAACTCCCCTTAATCCCTTAATCAATCAAATGTTGAGCATGGTTTCAATTAATTTCATGGTAAAACTAACCTAATTTGCACGGGGTGGAGCCTGGACAGGGGTAGAATATTGAGCTTACAACACAGTACTGTGCCACCCTTTTCATTCTTAGTGCTTTGTACATAGAAGTTGCTCTCTCTCTCTCTCTCTGTCTCTCTCTCTCTCTCTCTCTCTCTCTCTCACGCGCACACACACACACACACACACACACACACACACACATACACACACGCAAAAATATCGGAGGATGCTTTACCAACCGTTATACTTGCCCATAGAATTTATGGAGGGGGTAGTTTATAAATATTGGCTATTATGGTTATAAAGAATTAATGCAGGGGGAAAAAAAAACAAAAAAAAAAAAAGAAAAAGAGGGGCGGCTAGGTGGCGCAGTGAATAGAGCGCCCAGCCCTGGAGTCAGAAGGACCTGAGTTCGGAGCCGGCCTCCCACACTTAATCCACACAAACAAAAACCTAGCCGTGTAACCTTGGGCAAGTTACTTAACCCCAATTACCCTAAAGGGGCGGCTAGGTGGCGCTTACTCACCTGCCTCGGAGTTGGGATGACCGGAGATCAGATCCGGCCTCAGAAAATGAGCACCCACGCATAAATAATGACTAGTCCTGTAACCTTGAGCAAGTTACTTAACCCCAATTGCTTTAAAAAAAAAAATGAATTAATGCAGGGACTGGCTAGGTAGTGCAGTGAATAGAGCCCTGGCCCTGGAGTCAGGAGGACCTGAGTTCAAATGTGACCTCAGACACTTAACAATTGGGCAAGTGTGACCTTGGGCAAGTTGCTTAACCCTAACTGCCCTCCAAAAAGCAAAGAAAAAAGAATAAATGCACCCAAATTTCCCCCTCCAGTTCTGTGGTTTGCCAGATAGGAAGTCCTTACTTCCTTGTATAAATGGAAATCTTACTCACAGATAATAAGACTGAATTATTTTAAAAATATATTTTTAAATTTACAGGGAAAATTAAATGCTTAATGAATATGAGAAACTATTGGTTTTGCTTTTCATTTCTCTATAACAGGGAATGAACTGTAGGGAGGTGAGTTCATACTTAAACAAAAATTAGATTTTCCTGAATAAAATCAATGGACTTTGGGGGAAAATGCAGCTATAAAAGGCATGTAAAAGTCCATATAGTTTCTGCTTATTTGCCCTTCCTGGGGTCACATTTCGTTTTTTTTTATTTTTTACATTTATATGTAATGGACTGAGCACTGTCCGAAACAAGTGAGAAGTATTGGTGGAATTGCCAAAATTTTAATAAATTTCCATGATGAAAGACAACAATAATCATATGTATTGCTCCCATTAAAGTCATTGGTTACAATCGGCAAATGCCTTTTTATAATTATTTAATGTTTTGATTAAAGATAAAAAGATACAATTTTCTTTTAAAATGGTATACTACTTTTGAAATATACTAAATTAGCATTTTTTCTTCTCTTGAAGTTCAAACACAAGTTAGTGTTCTCAGCAAGACCTTTTAGCAACATAAATAGCTCTGGCATGATGGGCTAGGGAAGGTTGAAGCTGGTGGATCTCTTTAGTTAAAGAGTTATGAACTGTGACAGGGCTAAACCCAACTCACTGGAATTATGGCAGACTGAGTCTTTTCACTATAACTGAAACCAGGGTCTCTGCTCTCCTCAAGTGCCCATAGCCAGCAGGGTCCCTGCCCCTCTGCTACTGCGCTCACCAGGGATATGCTAGCTTTTTGTCCCTGCAGCCACAGCCCCGGATGCATCTGATCAGCACAGCTGTGCTTGACATCCCTTGATAGTGGAAGGTCCTTTAGCCTTCTCCTCCTCCGCCCTCAGACTCCCACACTATAGGTGAGAAGAAAGTTTCTAAATCTGAGTCTGACTTTCAATCCTAGCTGCCCCCAGGGCTTGTTGTTGGTAGATTCTGCAGAGTTGGATGGGAGGTGTTTGCCTTTCACTCAGGCTGAACTCTGTCCCTGGAGGTCAGATCTTTCCTAGGGTGTTCTTAGGTTATTTAGAGAGAATAACTGCTTTATCCTTGTTTATTTCCACTTCTCTACATTCCATCCTAGGCAGCGTTCTGTCTTTTTCTGTGGAGGAAATTTGGAGAACTTAAAGTTTTCTGACCTATTCTGCTGTCTTTTCAGAAACTTCTTGGGCCTTAAGTTTCAAAGAGCACGTTTATATCTCATCATAGAGACAAAGGGAAATTATTAAAGCTCCTTGAACAGAGTAACTACACATTCAGTCTAATGCCTTAGGAATTGAATATAAGTTCTATGAAGGAGATTGGCAAGGGGAGAGATTGGGTAGAGAGAAAAGACTTAGTATTTTATTAAATCTGCTTAAGTGAGAGTTGATGACTTTACATCATTATGAAGAGTGATGGCAGTGGTGGGAGGAGAAAATGAAAGGATGTGAAAAACACTGAGTAGGACAAAATAAAGAAGATTAGATATGGAGGATCAATGATAGTGAAGAACAATGACTCCTACGTTGCACATGTGGGTGAGTGAAAGAATGCCAGTGTACTTGATAGAAAAAGGAAAATAAAGAGAAAGGGCAGGTTTAGGAGGAAAGAGAATTAGTTCTGTTTTGAATACTCTGGGCTTTGAGATGCCTATGGGGCCTTCAGGTAAAGATGTCAGGCAGGCAGTTGTCTTGAGGTCTAGGGGTGCTGGTGTTGAGGTTTAGGGGTGCTGTGACCCTGAAATAGTGACATTCAGTTCCTGCCTAAATGAATTTGACCCAAACCATCAAGCTCAGTTGAAAGCAGGAGACTTGGCCATGTGGGATAGTTCTAGAAAAGTTCAATTGGGTGGGTCAGTGGGCTTTCCAAGGCCCAGTCAGGTGGAGATTTGGAACTGCATTTAGGAGAGAGATGAGAAAAGGGTATGTAAAAAACAATATGTAGAGAGAAAGAGAAGAAAGGATAACAGCACAGAGCACTCAGTTATACCCATGCATAAAGGGGTAGGACATGGATTATGGTCCTGCAAAGGAAAGAGAAAAGGAGAGGTGAGACTGAGAGGAAGAAAATAACAGAGCAGCATAATGAAAACCCAGGGATGAGAATATTGGAATGAGGAGGGGTGAGATTACAGTATTAAGGAGGAAAAGGACAAAGAAAAAGTCACCAGAATTTGGCAACAAAGAGAACTTTGGTTACCCAGGAAAGAGCATTCCATTGGGTGGTAGAAATGAGAAGCCAGACTTTAAGAGTCTGAGAAGTGAGTGAGACATGAGAAAACTATACTCTTGATAAAATGTGTCAGAAAATTATGAACAATAGTGCTGACAAAAGGGTAAATGAAGATTAGTACTAGCGGGAGGGATGAGGAAAAACCTCATACAGGAGCTGGCATTTGAGTTTGAGTTTAAAAATGAGTAGTATATTGAGGAGGTAAAATTGGGTAGAGAGAAGATAGTGGGGATTATATGAGCAAATGCATGAATCTGAGAGTATATGGAATAGATATAAGACAAGAGAGGTAAGGCAGAATAGTACTGTAGAAAGCCTCAAGTATCAATACCAAATATTTAAGAAATTTTGAACTTGATTCAGTATATAACAGTTAATAAAGATTTTTTGAAGGGAGTATTCTCTGAATAAGGAGGTAAATCCAACAGTGAAATAAAGAATATATTGGAGAGAGGTGGAGCCAAGATGGCGGAGTAGAAACAGCACGTCCAAGCCACTCTCCCTCCCAGACTACCTCCAAACTATGTAAAAGGGGACTCTGAACAACTTCTGGAGCCCCAGCACCCACAGAACAACACAGAGAAGCTAACCTCCCGCTGAGGACAGCACAGCAGCCCTGCAGGAAGGACCAGCGCAGTGCCGGCAGTGTGTGGGGAGCCAAGCACAGGTCCACCTGAGTCACGGTTTTAGCCCCAGGGCAGCAGGGCCAGGGGTCGGCTGGAGGGACCCCAGAACACCATCAGCTGTGGCGACTCCAGAATTATCAACATAGACATGCCTAGGACAAAGTGAGAGGTTAGTGCCTTATGGACTTTGGGACCAGTATTAGGGGAATGCGTCGGCTTCCTCCCCTGGAGGCTAGAAGTCGCTGAGGAGACACTCCGTTTTGTAGTTTTCAGAGGCAGCTCCAGCTCCTGGCCTGAGAATTGTAGGGAGATACACCGATCAGTCTTGGGGGTTAATCGCTCTTGCTTTACCCTCCCTGGATCTGGATTGTGCTCTGGGGTGGAGGTCGTGGGTGGGTTTCCACCTTGCCAGAAATGGAAGTTGCCCCCCCCCACACACACACACATTCTGGATGAAAGTTCCCATCTGGCACCAGGCCATACTGTGGCAGCAAGCCAAAAATCAAGTAATTAAGTGGCAATATGCCAAGGCAAAGGAAACAAATTAAACAGAAAAATGTAACCTTAGACTCCTACTTTGGGGGCAAAGAGGATCGAAGCATAGAGTGAGAGGAGGGCTTTGAGGTCAGAAGTCCTGCTCCAAAAGCCCCAGGGGAAAACATGAGTGGGTTGAAGGCCATAGAGGACCTTAAGAAGGACTTTTAAAATCAAATAAGAGAAGTGGAGGAAAAATTAGAAAGAGAAATGAGAAGGATGCAGGAAATTTATGAAATGAGGGTCAACAGCCTGACTGAGGAAAACAACACCTTAAAAATGACTAACTCAAATGACAAAGGAGGCCCAAAAGAGCGATGAGGAGAAGAATGCCTTAAAAAGTCGAATTTGCCAGATGGAAAAAGGATCTCAAAAGTTCACTGAGGAGATTCATTCCTTCAGAGTTAGACTGGAGCAAATGGAAGCTAATGACTTTATGAGAAATCAAGATACTGTTAAGCAGATCCAAAGAAATGAAAGATTAGAAGGCAATGTGAAATATCTCATGGGAAAAACCACTGACCTGGAGAATAGATCCAGGAGAGACAATTTAAAAATTATTGGACTACCTGAAAGCCATGATCAAAGAAAGAACCTAAAAATCACCCTTCAAGAAATTCTCAAAGAAAATTGCCCTGTTTTAGATCCAGAGGGCAAAACAGAGGTTGAAAGAATCCACCTATCACCTCCTGAAAAAGATCCCAAAAAGAAAACTCCCAGGAATATTATAACCAGGTTCCAGAATCCCCAGATCAAGGAGAAAATACTACAAGCAGCCAGGAAGAAACAATTTCAATATTGTGGAAACACAATCAGAATAGCCCAGGACCTGACAGCTTCTACACTGAGGGATGGAAGGGCATAGAATATGATATTCCAGAGGGCAAAAGAGCTGGGAATGAACCCAAGGGTAACCTACCCAGCAAAACTGAGTATTTTTTTTTCAGGGGAAAATATGGTCATTCAGTGGAATAGAGGACTTTCAAGCATTCTTGAGGAAAAAACCAGAGCTGAATAGAAAATTTGACATCCAGACACAAGAAGCAAGAGATGCCTGAGAAAGTAATCAGGGAAAAGAAATCAAAAGGAACTTATCAAAGCTGAACTATTTATATTCCTATATGGAACAACAATAACTGTGACTGATGAAATCTTTCTCAGTATGAAAATAATGGAAGGAGGGTGTATGGTCATATGAATACATATGTGAATATGTGTATATATGTTTACAGTTATACATGGATAGACGGCATAGGTTGAATTTGTTGGGAAGGGAGGATACTTAAGGGGTGAAATTGTGAGGTGAGAGAGGAAAGTGGCAAGAGGAGATGGGGAGAGACAGGGTAGGGTAAACTATCTCATGTAGAAGAAGCAAGGGGCAGTGGTTGCAAGGGAGGGGAAGAATAGGAAGGCAAAAAGGCAAAACCATATTCTCATTGAATTTGCTCCAGGGAGAGAATGACATACATGCGAAATGGGATATCTCAACGTGCAGCAGAATAGGGGGAAGGGGGATTAGAGGAGGGATGATGGATGGGAGGGCATCCTTGGGGGGAGGGGAGGTTGGAAGTACCTACTATAGAAGAGAGACAGGATCAAGTAGGGAATGGACCAGGTGGGGGGTGGGATGAGTGGGAGGGAATTATAAGCAGCCTTGTACAATATATCTACTATGGTAATGTTTAGCATAGCTAGACATGTACAATATATACTGAATTGCTTATCTTCCCAGAGGGAATGGGTGACAAGAGAGGAAGGAAATGGATCTGAAATTTGAGGTCTTAAAATTAAATGTTTCAAATATATATAAATACTATTATTAATACTCTTTTCTTTGTAATTGGGAGATAAGATGTGCAGGCATTGGGACACAAAGATTCACCTTCCTCTAATGGAAAAGTCGATGGGGGTATGGGAGAAGGTATGGGAGAGAGCAGATTGGAGGAAGTGATATCTTGTGGGACTGCTATTCTGGGAGGGTGGGTAGGGGAAAAACAGGGGGGGAAAATAATTGTAACTCAAAATCTGGTGAAATGAATGATGTAAAACAGAAGTTAATAAAGCATTTGTTTAAAAAAAAGAATATATTAGATTCCAAATAGAGTGGAGGAATAAGTTTAGTCAAGGCATCATTGCAGTGGTGTAAGTAGGTTGTAAAGAGGGCCTCCGCCATGAATAAATGAATGAACAATATTTATTAAGTGCTTACTATGTATTGAATACTAGGCTCAGTGCTAGGAATATCAATAGAAAAATAAAAAGTATCTACTTTTCTGGAACTCATTCTTACAGGAGGAGAAAACATATACAGATATTACAAGAGTTATAGTGCAGTTTTAATCTATCAAATAATTCTTGTTATTAAGCTATGATAATATTAATATTAACAATATAAATATACTATTCATATAGCTGTCAATATTAATATAATTGCTTACATTGTATGAATCTAATACTAATGTTATCTACATTAAGTTATAAATAATATTTAAGTTTAATTGCTTAAAGTTTCACTAAGACTTTTGGGATCCCTTTTATAGGAGGGTTCAGCTACATGGCAGATGGAAAAGCCCAGAGACTCTCTGGGTTTTCTAGCAAAATGATTCTTTTTTTTTTTTTAAAGCAATTGGGGTTAAGTAACTTGCTCAAGGTTACATGGCTAGTCATTTGATTTATGCGTGGGTGCTCATTTTCTGAGGCCCGATCTGATCTCGGGTCATCCCAACTCCGAGGCCGGCGCTCTTACTCACTGCGCCACCTAGCCGCCCCTTTCAGGCAATTGGGGTTAAGTAACTTGCCCAAGGTTACACGGCTAGGTTTTTTTGTTTGTGTGGATTAAGTGTCGGAGGCCGGCGCAAAATGATTCTTAATGAACCTTTTTTTAGTCTCATTTCCTTTGATTCTGACTAAATCATTTGAGGTCAAGGATGTTGTTGGCAAGAACTTTATTTTCTGGGTGTTCAACATCTGTTGCTAGTTATTGGATCCCATCTTCAGAAGGATGGTTTTCCTCTACATAACTTTGGGGTTATTTTTTTTTGGGGGGTGGTGAATGATTGATGTTATTTCTGGGACTCATAACATCAGAATTCTGATCTGCTGCCATCATGATGGTAGTAGAATCAGGGAAGTATCTATAATCATGAGATGAAATGGAGGTAAAAATCAAAAGGATCAGTGATAGCTTGAATATGATAAATTCAGTAGTGGGAAAATTTTTTTTCATCCAGGACTGGTATTTGTCATAGTTGGTGAATGGTTGTGGCATTGTCAGAAATGGGGAATTCAGAAGGATCAAGTTTAGAGGAAAAATAACTATTAGATACAAGGAATATCTGCTGATAATGGAACTCTTAGCCTAGGTTAATAGACACCATTACCCTATCTTGGGCAATTCTTGATGTCACCCAAAGCAGAGAGAAGGTAGAAATCAAGAACTATTGATAATGAATCACCTTCCTCCACATACACTTCCCATTGTACCTGACTTCCTTATCATGCTCTACACACCATGTATCTGGTGATCTACAGAGCATATCTTTCACATTTCACCAGCCCTTCAAACTTTTGTCATCCCTAAATTAAATATCATCATCATCATCATTACATTTATTATTATTATAAACTTATTATTAAACTCTTCCCCTTCTTTTTTCTTCTGGCTTCACTATTTTTGAAAGCGGAGCTATAATTCACCAAATATTCCATGTTTGAAAACTTGGTGTTATCTTTAACTCATTCATCTCTCTTGTTTCTTATCCAATAATTTCTAAAAAATATTGTTGAATCCACCTCAGATCTAATCTTTTATATCTGCCCTGTCCTCGCTATTTATACTGCTACAACACCCAGGGCATGTCTTTAATATTGTTTACCCAGACTATGGCAGTAGCCTCCTCAGGAACATTCTTGCTTGCACTTGGCATCCTGTGTCCATTTCATTTTCACATCTAAGACTCATTGATATTCCTTATGCCTAAATCTCATCATGTCACTCATATAATCTCATATTACTCTTCCTTTACTTAAAACCTTTGATAGTTTTTTCTGCTACTTATTGAATCAAACTAAAATGTAATAATAGGTTGGTATTTTAAACTTTTGATAATCTTGTGATCCCCTACCTTTCCAGTTTTATTTCATAATACTCCTATGAGCTTCATGTTCTAAATAAAATGCCCTACTTTTTCTCACAGACACTCTGTGGCCTTCTCCGCCTCCAGAACATTGTTCATGATTCATGCTAAGTTCATCCGTTTTCTACCTATTAGATCACATCTCTTCTATACTAACTCAATAGTAATAATAACTAATGTTTATAAGGCACTTTAAGATTTGCAGAATGTTTTATAAATGTTTCATTTTATCCTCACAGCAACCCTGGGAGCTGAGTGCTATCATTATTTTCATTTTACAGATGAAGAGCATGATATAGAAATGTAGTAACCCCCCCATGTTGTGAACATACCCTATCTTTCCCCATCAAAGAAGAGCTACCTAGGAAACCTGCCCAAACACAACAAAGCCTGCCTAGGCAGCAAACCTGCCAAGTAAACCTGCCCATTCTTCCTTCTGCCCTTCTACCTGAAGCCCATAGCCCCCCTCTTCTGTTCAGTTCTCAAAATAGATTTGGGAACTTTCCAGTTGGGCAACAAACTGACTGCTGGGCAACAATCATTATGCAATGAACTGATTACTACCTTTTGGATTCTGTATTTTCCCAGCTTGTGTAACAAATGACCAAGTTGTAGCTTCCCCCTGGTAACATCTATGTTGTGATTTTTGTCTATATAAAGCCTGAAATGTTTATGCTCGGAGCTGCCTGATTTGGTTACATGACCCCTGGCAATCCTTGGGTTAATTATGCTCCACAGTTAAAACTTCATTTAAAATGATTAATGGTCTCACTTACTGTCATTCATGTTACAACAAAAAAGAGGATAAATGACTTGTCCTGGATTACATAGTTAGAATGTCTGAGGTTGGATTTGTATTCAAAGGTTCCTTAATCCAAGCCCAGTGATCCATCCACTCTGCCACCCAGCTTCCTCCATTTCATATGTCACTTATTTCAGAAGTTTTTTTTTTACCTAATTCCCTAGTGACCCATCATCTCTATCTTTCATTAAATTCTTTGCATCTCTCATGTACTTATCCATCCATCCTTTCTTCCTTCTTTGCTTCCTTCCTCCCTCCTTCCCTCCCTCCCTCCCTTCCTTCCTTCCTTCCTTCCTTCCTTCCTTCCTTCCTTCCTTCCTTCCTTCCTTCTATCCTTCCTTCCTTCCTTCCTTCCTTCCTTCCTTCCTTCCTTCCTTCCTTCCTTCCTTCCTTCCTCTTTCTTTCTTTCTTTCTTTCTTTCTTTCTTTCTTTCTTTCTTTCTTTCTTTCTTTCTTTCTTTCTTTCTTTCTTTCTTTCTTTCTTTCTCTTTCTTTCTTTCTTTCTTTCTTTCTTTCTTTCTTTCTTTCTTTCTTTCTTTCTTTCTTTCTTCTTTCTTTCTCTTCCTTCCTTCCTTCCTTCCTTCCTTCCTTCCTTCCTTCCTTCCTTCCTTCCTTCCTTCATTGGAACTATGCTTTCATTTATTATTCTGTTAAGGGAAACTTTCCAGGCAGACATTTGCCTTTTCTGAATCTCAGTCTTAGATTGTTGCTTATAACACTTAGAAGTTAAGTGACTTATTGAGGGAAAGGAAGCTATATGCATCAGAGGAAGGATTTGACCCCAGATTTTCTACAGTCTGTGGTCAGCTTTCTAGCCACTGCAAAATGCTTTATTTTATATCATAGTTACCAAGGGATATACTCTGCCTAAACTGTAAACTCCACAAGGTCCAGGATTAATTTCTTATCTAAAGGAAGTATATCACATGGTACCCAGCATAGGTTTCTAAATGTATTATACTCTTAATGCATATTTACTCAATTTAAATTTTAATTGCATTTATTTTGAAAAAAATCCATGTATCTTCATTAACTATGAAGGCTGACCTCTTATATAATTATGATGTGGGCAAATTTTTGCTAGAGCAAAATCTGAAGCCTTGGGTCAGCAACCTAAAGGTAGATGAAAAGAAATGTTTACATTTTCACACATTGAACATACAAAAGATAACTCAAACTCCTCAGTTTGTATATAGCTCAAATTTAATATAAGGGCTTTACCCTTTGAAAAATCTGGCTGAACCAATTCATTTTGAGGAATATTTATTTAGTGCCCATTGTGTGCAAGTCTCCTGCCTAAGGAATGGGAAAAAGATAGTAAAACATATATTTGTCCTGTAATCAAGGGATTTATATTCTACCAGAAGCATGGATTCCACCTGTACATAGATCAGCAAATAAAAAGTATTCCCAGGAGGGGGAGGGCATTAACAACAGGCAAGGACTGTTAAAGGTCTTGGGAAAGAGGGAGTCCCTGAACTATACTTCAAAGAAATATAGGATGCTAATGATTAAGGAAGTTGGTGAGAAGTGTCCTATTCTTATGTCCATTTCATAGATCACTGGATATTAGGTCTAGAGCTGGGAAAGATTGCAGAGGTCATCTACTCTAACCTACTGATTTGTTATTTATAATTTTAAACATTTATTTAATCTATGTTGAAATCTTTAAAAATGATGATTTACTTCTTATAAAACTGGAAAATTATTTTATTTTAATAGTACTTTATTTTCCCAATTACCATGTAAGGACAATTTTAATATTCATTTTAATATTTATTTTTCCCCAATTACATGTTAATTTTTTTTACATTTTTTAAAGTTTTGAGTTCCAAATTCTATCCCTCCTCTCTTCTTTCTCCTCCCCCCTCCCTGAGACGGTAAGCAACCTACTGATTTTTAAAAAAAGGAAAAATGGGATCTAAGGAGAATAAGGGATTTGACCAAGGTCAGCCAGGTAGTAAAATGATGCCAGGGATGAGATTCAAACCTAGTTCCTCTGACTCAGATACTCCCAATATCTGCAAAGGGGTAGAACTTTAACAATTGGGTCTCGAAAAAATTAAAAATTAAAAAAATTAAAAATTAAAAAATTAAAAATTAAATTAAATTAAATTAAATTAAATTAAATTAAATTAAATTAAAAATTAAAAAGCTAAAGAGGACACACTTTTAACTTTGAATTGCTTTCTTTACATTTATCCCACCACCTTCTCAAGCCTAGAGAAAATTAACAATACAATAAATCCAATCTCAGTTTGTCTCATTTGTCATCATCTGAGATGTAAATTTTCACACTAAAAACGTAACAACTGACTCTTGAGAGCTGATTTATACTGGTTTGGGTGCAATCCAGAAAGTCTGACTCCAGATCCAGCTTCATTATACTTTATTGTGTTGCCTCCTCTCATCAATAAAGTCAAATATTTAGTGATTTCTGGACTTCCCTTCCCAACAAAAATAGATATACTGAATTTGAATCTAGTCCTGTGACCTTGGGCAAGACATTTCACCTCTTAGATCCTCAGTATTCTCACCTTTAAAAGAAGTGTGGCTTGTATCTATTGTGCTTTCCTCTGTGAGCTAATCTATGATGCTCCTCTGACATGTAGAGAGCTGAGACTTGACCCTCAAATTTTAAAATCTTCCTTCAGTCCTATTTCCACTATTCCAAGATGTCTCATGCATCCCATTTGAAATATATTTCTATGTTTCAGAATGTTTTTTTTTAATTAAGTAAAATATTAAGACTGGAAACCATCATCCCTTCATTTCTCTGGCTTCAGGCACTTAGGAGGCACATATCATTTCTTAACTATTATAATTTGTTTTATTGTTGTGAGATGAATACTACCTGTTATCATAGCAAATTTATATGTGGAAAAGTAAAGTGCCAAGAATAATAACAATGCCTACTGAAAAAGCTCAGTAGATTGGTCTTTGTTTTAAAATGACCTTGATTCTGTGTCACACTAGAATAGTGTGTAATGCTTTAAGCACCTTAAACAACATTTGCCCTGGTTATGATCTAGACAAAATGTCATAAGCACTGGAGAATTAGTTAGTCAGCACACATGTTCAAGGTGGAAAACACATCTGCTGAGGCATACCTAATAAGCATATGTGTCTTTAAGGACGTCAAGCGTGACCCATCTGCCAGACAGTGCTTGGGATAAATGAACCATGCTCCATACAAATAGCATAAATAATTTTTCATTGTCAGGGTACATTTAAGAATCAGTAAAAGTGTTTGCATGTTACATTTTCCTAAAGTTAGCTATTATGTTAATGCTTAATCAAATTTTAATAATAATTTTGCAAGGCTCTGGATAGAAAATTTATATATAATAAATATGTTATAACACGACATCTGGACTAAAATGACATCCATTGTAGTATTGAAAAATCACTTTATTGTCCTAAAATGGTATGTTGAAAGACATTGTGATGTACAACATATTTCCTAAATGTAAGAAAGAATGGTAGAGACTCACTATAATATATGATTGGATTATTGAATTGCTTTTCTAATCTCCTCTGTTGGTGTCAGGCAGTTTTTCAGACTTAAAACAGCATCTGCAGCATCTGCTAAGTGTAACCTGAGTCCCCATGTACATTTAAAAAAAAATTCATTTGGTTCTTAAAGGCAGATGGGAGTTGCAAATACATCCTGCCTTCAGCACACTGACAGGACTGTTTCCATATTTTTAAACTCAAACTCATTGCCAAATGACGAAAAGAGGAACTGGTTTTTCACACCTGCTCTCAGTTTTCTCATCTATAAATGAGAAGGTATTGGATAGATGAGCTTCAAGGTCTCTTCTAGCTTTTGGTTGATAATCCCAATATCTGCATTTTAGAATCATAATACAAAAACATCTCTTTGACTGAACTCTAAGCATGACCCCCTATATTAAGACAAAAACCACACTCCCTCAAAGGCTCCTGATGTCCTGGAGCTGACTGCTTTCCTCACTGTCTCCCAAGCCCATTTTCTCTTGGAATTCTCTCTTTTGAATGGTATTGAAACTTAATCAACTGTCATGAATTTGTGCTATTGCTCCTGTTTCTCGTTTCACTTATTTATTCAGTTTATCTATTGATTCTCTGTGGTCAGTCTTTTTTTTTCCTTGCCTGTAATCCCTGTAGTGTACTTTGGGGTGCATGGATACTCAGGGAAGGTTAGTACCTCTGGTGTGAGGCCTTGGCAACCCCTTTTCAAGGCTGCTTATCCACTTCTTTTGTTGATCTGTGACCTAACTCTCATTTGATTTCAAGAAGCTGTAGCATGCACAGTGGTCACACTGTCTTGGCAGATAGGCTAAACCAGGTTGAAGGTAAACAACAGGTCTTAAATCCATCAGTGAATCAGGGGGATGTCTACTCCCAGCATGCAAAGAATTCTCTCCCTAGAATGTGTGGATGAGAACAATTTGTTCAAATGGCCATGAAGTAGGTTGAAGGAGGTTGAAGCAGGTGCTGTGGAGTACTTAGAAGTGAACCACATATTGGACATGTTAAGGTCATAGAGGGCATCCCAGGAAATCATTAGGATACATTTTTTCTGGTATAATACTATTGAAGCAAATCAATTTAGGAGTCAGAAATGAAAATAAGGTATCTTTTATGATAAGTGGGAAGATGAACCACATATTAATTTCCCAAAACTAAGGCAAGTATCTAATGGATTCCATAGTAAATCAAGGCAGATAAAAATCAGTTTATTAACAAAGTTTTCTTTGCTTATTATTCAAGGTCCTAGAAAGGTAATGATTTCAGTTTTTGTATTGTTCTACATTACAATAATTCACACAGTGGTTGAGTCATTTTTCTAAATAAGGGCTCAAAGCACATATTACTCCCTCCCCCTTGTTAGAGCCTCTCATTGTCCAAAAATATTTTGTGTTACTTTATACATGTGAAAAAGTGCTTTCAAACCTCAAAGTGCTTTCAAACCTCAAAGTGGTACATACATAAATGTAGCTATTATTACCTTAGCTATAGTTTATTTTAGCATTTACTAGTCAGTGTACATGTAGTGAACAATCTTCCTCTGTCTGTAGAATGTAAATTCCATGAGGGCAGAGACTTTTTTCATGTTTTCTCTTCATATCCTTTGTCTTTTATTTTTGGTGCCTGGCATATTATAGGTGATAAGTGGGTGCTTGTTGAAAGAAATTGAATTGGACATTTTAAAAGAAATTTCAGAAAGTTATCAAAGGAGTGAAATAAACAGAACAAGGAAAATCAACATACATAATGAATACAACAATACTGATAAGAATGATTAAAAAACACCAGTAAAACAAAGCTGATGATTATATAATTTACAATGACCCATTCTTGTTCTGGAGAAGGTTCAAACACTCATTAGAAAGTTGGGCATGGGGAATAGATGAAGGGTGGACACTAGGGCCATATTATATTGCACACTCTTTAAAAAATAATTTCTTTTTAGTTTTCAACATTCAAGGACTGTTTAATCTGTCTCTGTTTTCCTGCAACCAAGCACTTTACCTGTCCCATAGTTAATGACTAATAAATGCTAATTGAATTTAATTGAATTATATTGACTATGTCAAGTGATATAAAAATTGAGAAAAAATTCTCTGAGGTCAAGGTGATTGTTAATACCACTGTCAAACTAAAAGGATTCTCTGTTTCATTAATGTGAGATATTGTTTTCTTCCTTAATCTGTCAGTCAATAAACATTTATTAAAGGTTCACTAATATGCTAGAAGAAATAAGTAAATTCATTTCCCACTAAAACAGAATTAGTCCTAGAGTCAAAAAATTTAGGTTAAAGTCTCTGATCTCCATGGGTCAGAAAAATTCCAGGGCTGATGAGCTCTTTATTCCATAACAAACTATTTTTATCTTCTTTGTTGTTGTTTTATTTTAATTTATTTTTTCAGGGGAAGTCTTTTAATATTTTATTTTCCCCAAGTTAAATGGAAAAGCAATTTTTAACATTCGTTTTTTTTTTAAATGTAGAGTTCCAAATTCTCTCCCTTTCTCTCTCCTGACACACCCTCATTTATAAAGCAAGCAATTCAATATAGGTTATATATATATGTTGTCATGCAAAACTTTTCCATGAAAGTCATGTTGTAAAAGAAAACATATACCAAAACAAAACAAAACAAAAATAAGTAAAAAAAATAAAGAAATTAAAGACAAAAGTGTTCTATAATCTGTATTCATATGCCATCAGTTCTTCCATGGCAACAGAAAGCATTTTTGATTATAAATTCTTCAGAGTTTTTTTGGGTAATTGTATTGCTGAGTCATTCATAACTGATCATCTCACAGTATTGTTGTTGCTTTACACATAGTACATTTTGCTTTGTATCAGCTCATGAAAGTCTTCTCAGTTTTTTTTGAAGATATTCTGCTCATCATTTCTTACAGAAAAATAGTATTCTACCATAAACACATAAAACAGTTTGGTCAGCTATTCCCCAGTTGATGGACAGCACTTCAATTTCAAGTTCTATGTGACCGGAAAAGATCTACTATAAATATTTTTATGTATATAAGTCCTTTTTGGTTTTGCTTTTATAAATTTTGGAAGACACATCTAATAGTGACACCACTAGGTCAAAGGGTATGCATGATTATATAGCACTTTGGGAATAGTTCCAAATTCCTCTATATAATGGTTAAATCAATTCACAACTCCACCACAGTGCATTAATGACTAATTTCCCCTACATATCCTCTGACATTTTTAATTTTTCTTTTCTGTCCTATTAGTCAATCTATTAGGTAGGGCCTCAGAATTGTTTTAATTTTTATTACTCCAATAAACAGTGAGTTAGAGAACCTTATCATATGACTATAAATAGATTGAATTGCTTCATCCAAAAACTGTTTATATATTTTGATCATTTTGCAACTGGGGAGTGGTTCTTATTTAATAAATTTGACTTGATTTTCTATATGTTTGAGAAATGAGGTCTTTAGGGGGGACAGAGTCAAGATGGTAGAGTAGAAACAGGATTTCCGCACAGCTCCAGCTTCCACCTTCCCCAATCCATGTAAATGGAGACTCTGAACAAACTTTGGAGCTATAGAACCCACAAAATGAAACAGAGAAGCTAACCTCCCCCTGAGGACAGCCTGGCAGGCCAGCAGGAATCAGTTAGCACAACACTCTGGGAGCCAAGCCAAGCCCAGTGTGAGGCAGAGGTTTTAGCCCCAGGGCAGGCCTGACCAACCACCAGCTGGAGGGACTTCAGATCAGCTGTGGCTAGTTTTCAGAATTATCAAAACATAGATGCCAAGGACAAAGTGACAGGTCAGTGCAGTGTGGACTTTGGTAGCTGGTAGGTGGGAGTGCATTGGCTTTTGCCCTCAGGGCAAGAAGCAGCTGAGGAGCTGTGGTGCAGCTACCTCCATGTGGCAGCTTTAGCTCCTGGCCTGCAGACTGTAGGGGGACCAAGTGACCAGTCTGAGGGGTAATCACTCTTGCTTTAATTGGATATGGATTGTAGTCTAGGGTGGATGTACTGGGGTGTGTGACCAGCTTGGCAGAGTGTGTGGATGCTTCAGAGAGGGCACCCAATTAATACCTGTGGCAGGTGAGAAAACACAAGTGTTTGGGATGGAAGCTCCCCTGGCTGGTGGCAGAGTCCTATTGTGGCAACAAGCCCAAAAGTCAAGTAATTGAGTGGAAACATGACCAGGCAAATGAAGCAAAACAAACAGAAGAATATAATATTAGACTCCTATTTTGGGAGCAAAAAGGATCAAAGCATAGAACAGGAGGAAGACAGTGAAGTCAGAACTCCTGTACCAAAAGCTTCAAAGAAAAATATAAGATGGTTACAGGCCATAGAGGACCTTAAGAAGCAGGTAAGAGAAGTGGAGGAATAATTGGGAAGAGAAATGAGAATAATGCAATAAAATTATGAAATGAGAGTCAACAGCCTGACTGAGGAGAATAACACCTTTAAGAATAGACTAACTCAAATGGCAAAAGACGCTCAAAAAGGCAAAGTGGAGAAGAATGCCTTAAAAAGCCGAATTTGCCAGATGGAAAAAGAATCTCAAAAGCTCACTGAGGAGAATCATTGCTACTGAATTAGACTGGAGGAAATGGAAGCTAGTGACTTTATGAGAACTCAAGATGCTGTTAAACAGAAGTAAACAAATGACAGAATAGAAGGCAATGTGAAATATCTCATGGGAAAAACCAATAACCTGGAAAATAGATGCAGGAGAGATAATCTAAAAGTTATTAAACTACCAGGAAGCCATAATCAAAGAAAGAACCTAGAAATCACCCTTCAAGAAATCCTCAAGGAAAATCCCCCTGATGTTTTAGACCCAGAGGGCAAAATAGAGGTTGAAAGAATCCACAGATCACCTCCTGAAAAAGATCCCCAAAAGAAAACTCCTGGTAATATTATAGCCAGGTTCCAGAATTCCCAGATCAAGGAGAAAATATTGTAAGCAGCCAAGAAGAAACAAATTTGAATACTGTGGAAACACAATGAGATTAGCGCAGGATATGGCAGCTTCTACTCTGAGGGATCAAAGGGCCTGCAATATGATACTCCAAAGGGCAAAGGAGCTGAGATTAAAACCAAGAATCACCTACCCAGCAAAACTGAGTATCATGTTTCAGGGGAAAATATGGTCATTCAGTTGAATAGAGGACTTTTAAGTATTCTTGATGAAAAAACCAAAGTTGAATAGAAAATTTGATATTCAAGTAGAATAAGAAAAAGAAGCATGAGAAGATAAACAGGGAAAAGAAATCATAAGAAACTTATCAGAGTTGAACCATCTACATTCCTATATGGAAAATGATAATTTTAACTGATTAAATTTTTCTCACTATGAAAATAGCTGAAGGGAATACATACATACATACATACATACATATATATATATATGTATATGTATGTATATATATGTGTGTGTATATATATATATGTATATATATATGTATATATATATATATATATATATATATCGGAGGGCATGTGGTCATAAGAATATATATGTGAATATGTGTGTATGTGTATGCATGTTTACAGGTATACATAGATAGAGGGCAAAGGACCAATTTAATAGGAAGGGATGGTACTTAAAAGGTGAAATTAAGAGGTGAGAGAGGAATATAATGAGAGGAGATAGGGAGAGACAGAATGGGGTAAACTCTCTCAAATAGATATATTGTAAAAGGCTGCTTATAATTCCCTCCCACCCATCCCACCCCCGACTTGGTCCATTCCCTACTTTGATCCTGTCCCTCTTCGAAAGTGGGTACTTCCAACCTCCCCTTCCTGCAGAATGCCCTCCCCTACATCATTTCCCCTCTCATCACCCTTCCCCCTACTCTCCAGCGGGGTGAAATATGCCATTTAGTATGTATGTCATTCTCTTCTTGAGCCAGATTCAATGAGAATATGGTTTTGCCTTTTTTCCTTCCTGTTCTTCCCCTCCCCTGTAGCCACTTCCCCTTGCTTCTTCTACATGAGATAGTTTACCCTACCCTGTCTCTCCCCATCTCCTCTTTCCACTTTCCTCTCTCATCTCTTAATTTCACCCCTTAGGTATCATCCCTTCCCACCAAATTCAACCTGTGCCCTCTATCCATGTATAACTGTAAACATATATACACATATTCACATATGTATTCATATGCCCATATATACTTCTTCCATTATTTTTATACTGAGAAAGGTTTCACTAGTCCCAGTTATTGTTTTGCCATGTAGGAATGTAAATAGGTCAACTTTGATAAGTTCCTTTTGTTTCTTTTCCCTGATTACCTTCTCAGGCATCTCTTGCTTCTTGTGTCTGGATGTCAAATTTTCTATTCAACTCTGTTTTTTTTTCTTTTTCTCAAGATTGCTTGAAAGCCCTCTATTCCACTGAATGACCATATTTTCCCCTGAAACAAAATACTCAATTTTGCTGGGTAGGTGACCCTTGGCTTCAATGCCAGCTCTTTTGCCCTCTGGAATATCATATTCCATGCCCTTCAATCCCTCAGTGTAGAAGCTGCCATATCCTGAGCTAATCTCATTGTGTTTCCACAGTATTCAAATTTGTTTCTTCCTGGCTGCTTGTAGTATTGTCTCCTTGATCTGGGAATTCTGGAACCTGGCTATAATATTCCAGGGAGTTTTCTTTTTGGGATGTTTTTCAGGAGGTGATCAGTGGATTCTTTCATCATCTATTTTGCTCTCTGGGTCTAAAACATCAGGGGGATTTTCCTTGAGGATTTATTGAAGAGTGATTTATAGGTTCTTTCTTTGATCATGGCTTTCAGATAGTCCAATAAATTTTAAATTATCTCTCCTGGATCTATTTTCCAGGTCAGTGGTTTTCCCACGAGGTATTTCACATTGCCTTCTATTCTTTCATTTGTTTGGATTTGTTTAATAACATCTTTGTTTCTTATAAAGTCATCCATTTGCTCCAGTCTTACTCTGAAGGAATGAATCTCCTCAGTGAGCTTTTGAGATTCTTTTTCCATCTGGCAAATTTGGCTTTTTAAGGCATTCTTCTCCTCATTGCCCTTTTGAGCCTCCTTTGCCATTTGTGTCCGTCTTTTTTAAGGCGTTATTTTCCTCAGTCAGGCCGTTGACTCTCATTTCACAGATTTCCTGCATCCTTCTGATTTCTCTTTCCAATTTTTCCTCCACTTCTCTTATCTGCTTCTTAAGGTGCTCTGTGGCCTGTAACCCACTCATTTTTTCTTTTTTGGCTTTTGGAGCAGGATTTCCGACCTCATAGTCCTCCTCCTATCCCCTGCTTCTATCCTCTTTGCCCCCAAAATAGGAGTTTAATGTTGCATTTTTCTGTTTATTTTGTTTCCTTTGCCTAGGCATATTGCCATTACTTGACTTTTGGGCTTGTTGCCACAGTAGGACTCTGCCACCAGACAGGGGAGCTTCCGTCCTGAACCTAGGGGTCTTCACAACTTCCTGTTCTGGCAAGTTGGATACCTACCCCAGACCTCCCCCCAGATCACAATCCAGATCTAAGCAGGTTAAAGCAAGAGTGATTAACCTCCAAGACTGATCGCTGGATCTCCCTATAGGTCGTGGGCCAGGAGCTGATGCTGCTGCTGAAGCTGCAAAATAGTGAGTGTATTGCCCCTCCTTAGAAGCTTCTAGCCCCCAGGGGAGGAAGCCAACATGTTCCCCAAATACTGGTCCCAAAGTCCGTAGGGCACTAACCTCTTACTTTGTCCCAGGCATGTCTGTGTTGATAATTTTGGAATCACCACAGCTGCTGGTGTTCTGGGGTCCCTCTAGCTGAATGCTGGCCTGGCCTCCCTGGGGCTAAAACCGCGGCCCAAGTGGACCCGGGTTCAACTTTCCATGCCTGGCTGTTGGCTCCCAGAGTGCTGAGATGGCCCACCCTGCAGGGCTACTGGGCTGTCCTCAGTGTGAGGTTAGCTTCTCTGTGTTGCTCTGTGGGTGCTGGGGCTCCAGAAGTTGTTGAGAGTCCCCTTTTATGTAGTTTGGAAGTGGTCTGGTGGGAGAGCACCTTGGAAATGCTGTTTCTATTCCGACATCTTGGCTCCACCTCCTTAACCATAATTCTTAGTGTGCTTTTAGAGGTATTATTTTCTTCAGTACTTTTTTGTGTTCTCCTTTACCAAACTATTTTTCATGGCTTTCCTGCATCAATCTCCTTTCTCTTTTCAACTTTTCCTCTATCTCACTTGATTTACAAAATAATTTTTGAATTCTTCCCTATCCTGAGACTAATTCATATTTTTTCTCAGAGATTTTGGTTATAGGACCTTTGGATTTGTTGTTTTCTTCTGAGTGTTTGTTTTGGCCCTCCTTATCACCATAGTAACTTTTTATAGACAGAGATTTTTTCCTCTTCTTTGCTTATTACATGTCTTTTAACTGTTAAAGTAGGACTCTGCATTCAGGATGGAGGGTGCAGTGTCCTAAGCTTCATAGGTTTTGTGCAGTTGTCACTTCTAGGGACCTGCAAATTTTCAGTTCTTTCAAGGTGGTATGATTTAAGGGGAGGTAATTGTTACTCTCCTGGCCTGTACTCTGGTCTATGTGCAATCACAGGTATTCTTTTCTGCTCTGAAACTGTGAGGACGGTCCCTCTCTGCTGTGGTTACATGCTATGTTGTTCTCATGTTTTCCTTTGCCCTGGGATTGCCACCCGGGATTGCAAACCAGATCTGAATATGGGCAAAGCAATAGAGACCTGCCTTAGTGTTGGCAAAAAGAGACCTGTTATCTTCTGACCAGCCACTTGACCCCCTGCCATCTGTTCTATGAGAGCTCCAAAAGCAGACACTGCTGATTCAGTCACTCCCAAACTTGCTGGTTTACTGTGACTGGGTTTCTGCTGATGTGACCTATTCTGGGCTGTGTTCCACTCTCACCCAGGTGTGACAGATCCTTTCTACTGAACTTCTAAGTTGTCTTTGGTTTCTGTAGTCTGAAAAGTCTGGAAATCACTGCGGTTTCTAGTGATTCAGGCACCAAGAGGACCGCTCTGGATTTATTTGAGCCAGGTCTCTACTTGTGCAGCCTGTGCTAGACTAGTCTCCTTTCTCACCCTGTGGCAACAGAACTTTACTGCTCACCTTCCAAGTTGCCTTTGGCTGGAAACCTGTTACTCTCCATCTTTTTGGTTCTTCTGCTGTAGAATTGTGAAGAATCATTTTTAGAGGTGTTTTGGGGAGCTTGCTGGGTGGGAGAGCTTAGCCAAGTCCCTCTCTTTGTCATCTTTGCTCGGCCTCAATATTTAAAAATGTTTATTTGCATTATCAACATTTCTTCTATCTTTTAAAAATTGTGGTCAACCAACAAAATAATAAATTGTGTCCAGTGTGTAGCGTTTGCTGATTTCTGAGGTACAGATACTCATGCTGAGTATTTAACAATCTGTGAGAACCAGTTTATGCTGGCTCCAGCACACCAGCATTAGGGAAAGCAAATCATTTTAAGGTAGAATATAGACACTTTAAGAATTTAAACATAATTTAAATATTACCAGTAAGTCTATTTGTCAAATTTTTACTCTCTAATGGTCTCAGCTCCAAAGCCTAATGTCAAAGCCTTAATCTCATTTCAACAATACCAGGTATTTTTTATGAGCGCCTATGGGACAAGACTTCAGAAGTATCTTGGCATTTAAAATTTTTGATTTGCCTCAAGATTCTCTGCAGTCTTATCTAAGACAGTTTTAAGAAATTTCCTAATCTCCATTTAAGGTGATAGTTAAATGGATATCTATTTCCCAGGATAGCACTTTCATTATATAACAGATTTGCTTTGGGAGACTAAGGAACAAGAATAGTCAGAAGGAAAGAAAATAGATTTCCTGAAATTATCTTTTATGTGGATTTCAGAAATAAATATCCACTATTTAATTATGTATTAAATGATTTAGGAGGCAAAAATGTTATCCACAACTGGCACCCTTGCTCAAATCTATGGACAACATTAGGCATATTAAATAAAGTTACTTGTATAGTACAATCATTTTAACATTATGAATGTTTGCAATGTATTGCAACTTCAGGTAAAAATCTCTTCTTTAATTTTGGTTATACTGACCTAGGAAATAATTTGAAAAGCAATTCTTATTTCAGTATTTCATTCCTGAGCTACTGAGTGAAGCTTTAATTGTCTGTAATTCATTGGCATAAGCTTTAATAATCCAGGGTAATCTTTATAGGCATTGAAATAGGATATTAGTAAAAGCTTATAGGAAATAATTACTGAAAAATCTGGGTGGCATCTTAAGAAATTCTTCCTTGAATTTCCCTTGGGGAGAAAGGAGGATTTAAATATGTTATGGGTTTCCATGTTGAATTTTAGTGTGAAAAGACTAATCAGAAAATATGTAATGATTGTGTCATCTTCTTCCTCACTATAATCACCATCACCACCATCATCATTGTCATCACCATCATACCTAACATTTATAGCTAGCAAATTAAGATTTACAAAGTGTTTTGCATATTTTGTCGCATTTGAGTCTCATAACAATCTAGTGAGATACTTGCTATTGTAACCCATTTTACAGATGAAAAAACTGAGGCTGAGAATAGTTAAGTCACTTGTTCTGGGCCACAATGACTGAATGATTGAGGAAGGGTTTGAATTCATTTCTTCCTGATTCCAAGTATGTCATTTATCAAGGATAAAACCCATTCTTTCTCAGATATATACCACATTTTTGCTAAGTTGCATTACATGGTGAATGCAAGGGTGAATTCTCAGTTAGGAACAATAAGATTCAACAACAATCTCTGACCCACAATGGCTGTGTTTGTGGGCATATGCTAGTCTCTCAGTGATGCAGGCCATTCCCTAGGTTTTCAAGTTACAGATGAGTTGCATTAGTGTGAGAATTTTAATGCTAGGAATACCCTTCACACATCAAAATCATAGGTCCAGATTCCCTGCTCCCCTAAAAATATGTATATTACATAACTAATAAATTACTATAAAGTTACATATTAGTAGTAATAGAGTTATTAGGAGAACCTAACTCTTTGTTGTTATAGAGGGGACGTTGTCAACATTTTTTTTTAAACTGAACAAAGTGAAATTAATGAAGCTATACAGATGTCCAGTTTTTTTTTTTGATTCTTCAAAGATTTTTTATCTCATGTATTTGGATATACCCCTCTACTGACTCAAGATTATAACCCTTCTTTAACCATAGATGGTCTTTAATAGTTGATGACTTAAAAAAGTCAGCATTATATGATTAACTTGATGAGCCTCTCTGGATCAGTCTTGATTATGAGTAAACAGACACATTTTAATCTCCAGATCCTTTGCAAGTTTGTACTACATGCCAGTGTGTCTAAGCATAATGGCATCCCATTAAGAACCTCTACCAGGATGAGACATTCAAGTAGAACTTTAGCACATTTGGTTTTACAAAATACTATCCTAGAAACCTGTATCATTCACTTGATCATTACATATAAGACCATAGATCTAAAGTGGAAAGAGATCCTAAAGGTGTTCTAAACAAATACTTTCATTTTTACAGAATCACTCAAGGTCATACAAGTATTTAGTGCCAAAGCTATGATTTGAACTCATGTAATATGTGTGTGTGAGTCATTGCTCTTTCTACTACCACACTCCTATCCCTATATATGAATTAGGTATCTAACTTATGACAATGTATTAACTTTCAATGTTAGTGTATTTACAAATGTATTAATGCAAAAATTACTGTGGCTAGAAATATATTTATGGACAAAGATGCTATAGTAATTTTTGAGAATGATATAGATCAATTATAGTTATTATAGGATAACATTAGATTCCTACTTACATATAAATTAATTTTAGGAAGATGGCTGATTTTTACTCATCTGTTTCAGTAGAATTATTTCTTCCATAAAGAATAGTTTTCCGGGGGGGGGGCGGGGGGCGGAGCCAAGATGGCGGAGTAGAAACAGCTCTTCCAAGCCTCTCTGCCCCCAGATTCCCCACAAACTATGTAAAAAAGGACTGTGAACAACTTCTGGAGCCCCAGCACCCACAGAACGATAGAGAGAAGCTAACCTCCCGCTGAGGACAGCCCATCAGCCCTGCAGGAAGGACCAGCGCAGCGGTCTGGGAGCTGGCAGCCCACAGAGCGCAAGAGCCGAGCCGAGCCGACCCCAGGTCCTCATGAGCCGAGGTTTTAGCCCCTGGGGGGCAGGGCCAGCAGCTGGCTGGAGGAACCCCAGAACACCAGGAGCTGTGGCAACTCCAGAATTATCAACATAGACATGCCTAGGACAAAGTAAGAGGTTAGTGTCCTATGGACTTTGGGACCTGTATTTGGGGAATGCGTCAGCTCCCTCCCCTGGGGGCTAGAAGCCGCTGAGGAGACACGCCATTTTGTAGTTTTCAGAGGCAGTTCTGGCTCCCAGCCTACAAATCGTGGGGAGATCCAGCGATCAGTCTTGGGGGGTAATCGCTCTTGCTTTAACCTCCCTGGATCTGGATTGTGATCTAGGGTGGAAGTTGTGGGTGGGTTTACAGCTTGCCAGAAACGGAAGTTGCCCCCCACACGTTCGGGACGAAAATTCCTCTAGCTGGCCTTGAAGCCATAGTGTGGCAACAAGCCCAAAAGTCAAGTAATTAAGTGGCAACATGCCAAGGCAAAGGAAACAGAAAAATGCAACCCTAGACTCCTATTTTGGGGGCATAGAGCGGGAAAAGGACTGTGAGGTCAGAAGTCCTGCTCCAAAAGCCCCAGGGGAAAACATGAATGGGTTGCAGGCCATAGAGGACCTTAAGAAGGACTTTAAAAATCAAATAAGAGAAGTGGAGGAAAAATTGGAAAGAGAAATGAGAAGGATGCAGGAAAAGTATGAAATGAGGGTCAACAGCCTGACTGAGGAAAACAACACCTTAAAAAATAGACTAGCTCAAATGGCAAAGGAGGCCCAAAAGGGCAATGAGGAGAAGAATGCCTTAAAAAGTCGAATTTGCCAGATGGAAAAGAATCTCAAAAGTTCACTGAGGAGATTCATTCCTTCAGAGTTAGACTGGAGCAAATGGAAGCTAATGACTTTATGAGAAATCAAGATGCTGTTAAGCAGATCCAAACAAATGAAAGATTAGAAGGCAATGTGAAATATCTCATGGGAAAACCACTGACCTGGAAAATAGATCCAGGAGAGACAATTTAAAAATTATTGGACTACCTGAAAGCCATGATCAAAGAAAGAACCTAGAAATCACCCTTCAAGAAATTCTCAAGGAAAACTGCCCTGATGTTTTAGATCCAGAGGGCAAAATAGAGGTTGAAAGAATCCACCAATCACCTCCTGAAAAAGATCCCAAAAAGAAAACTCCCAGGAATATTATAGCCAGGTTCCAGAATCCCCAGATCAAGGAGAAAATACTACAAGCAGCCAGGAAGAAACAATTTCAATATTGTGGAAACAGAATCAGAATAGCCCAGGACCTGGCAGCTTCTACACTGAGGGATCGAAGGGCATGGAATATGATATTCCAGAGGGCAAAAGAACTGGGAATGAACCCAAGGGTCACCTAACCAGCAAAACTGAGTATTTTGTTTCAGGGGAAAATATGGTCATTCAGTGGAATAGAGGACTTTCAAGCATTCTTGAGGAAAAAACCAGAGTTGAATAGAAAATTTGACATCCAGACACAAGAAGCAAGAGATGCCTGAGAAGGTAATCAGGGAAAAGAAATCAAAAGGAACTTATCAAAGTTGAACTATTTACATTCCTATATGGAAAAGCAATAAATGTGACTGATGATATCTTTCTCACTATGAAAATAATGGAAGAAGGGGGTGTGGTCATATGAATACATATGTGAATGTGTGTGTATATGGTTACAGTTATATGGATAGAGGGCATAGGTTGAATTTGTTGGGAAGGGAGAATACTCAAGGGATGAAATTATGAGGTGAGAGAGGAAAGTGGCAAGAGGAGATGGGGAGAGACAGGGTAGGGTAAACTATCCCATGTAGAAGAAGCAAGGGGAAGTGGTTGCAAAGGAGGGGGAGAATAAGGAAGGCTAAAAAGGCAAAACCACATTCACATTGAATTTGTTTCAGGGAGAAAATGACATACATACTAAATGGGATATCTCAACCTGCAGCAGGATAGGGGGAAGGGGGATGAGAGGAGGGATGATGGATGGGAGGGCATCCTTGGGGTGAGGGGAGGTTGGAAGTACCCACTATAGAAGAGGGACAGGATCATGTAGGGAATGGACCAGGTGGGGGGTGGGATGAGTAGGAGGGAATTATAAGCAGCCTTGTACAATATATCTACTATGATAATGTTTTGCATAGCTAGACATGTACAACATATACTGAATTATTTATCTCCCAAGAGGGAATGGGTGACAAGGGAGGAAGGAAATGGATCTGAAATTCGAGGTCTTAACATTAAATGTTTCAAATATATATAAATACTATTATTAATACTCTTTTGCTTGTAATTGGGAGATAAGATGTGCAGGCATTGGGACACAAAGATTCACCTTCCTCTAATGGAAAAGTCGATGGGGGTATGGGAGAAGGTATGGGAGAGAGCTGATTGGAGGAAGTGATATCTTGTGGGACTACTATTCTGGGAGGTTGGGTAGGGGAATAATGGGGGGAAACTGATTGTAACTCAAAATCTGGCGGAAATGAATGATGTAAAACAGAAGTTAATAAAGCATTTGTTTAAAAAAAAAGAATAGTTTTCTTAACCATACTCTAGAATATTAAACGGACAAAAAAGGAAAATGGAGGGCAGGAGAGCTAATTGGTTAGAGTAAAATCTCATTATAATATTTACATATTAAAAGAAATTGCATATTTTGTTTTACAATGGAAGTGATTTTATTCTTACAATATTAATCAGAAAATTAGAAATATGACAACAGCAACAAAAATATCTTAGATAATATTGTTTGAAAAGGAATAATTTATTTGGATTATGCTATTGGCTTAATTCCAGCTATGGAGATAATGAAAGTTGTTTTCCTTTGACTTTATATTTGGTAACTCAAGGAAAGTAGGAAAAAAGTTTTTTTCTTGAAACTTCAAGTAGAAGCTGAAAACTCAAAAATTAACCAAATGCAACTTAGCAACTGGAATTATATAAGAAAAACCTATTTCCCTTTGGTGACACCTGTACTATATTATATAACACAAATTTATAGTGGAACCAATCTATATGGCTGTGTTGTGTCAGAGCAGTTGGGAAAATGAATTCTCTTTGATTTTTTCTGTCAATCCTATAGAAATTAACTCTAATTTCTAATTATGAGAGATCCAATGAAGAAGTGGAAACTGAAATTAAAAAAAAAAAAGGTTTTTGGGGCTTCCTAGATCCAAGATAGCAGAGTAAGTAGGAAGTTGCTGTAACTCTCTGATACTAACTTCCAAGCAAGCATAAAATAGCACCCCTAAACAAATCCTGGAATGAGAGAACCAGCAAGGATGGGGTGAAACACTCTTTAAGGTTAAGAAACCTGGAAGGTTGGTAGTTAAGCTCTGTCTCACTCATGAAAAAGTGGGGGTGTACAGCCTATGTCAGGAAGCACACCCAGGAAGGCAGCAAGAAGTTCCATCTCACCAAACCAATGGAATATTCTAAGCCTCAGTGCAGTGGAGCAGGCAAATGGCTAACACCAGGGTATTCAATGTGCTTCAGCATATCCAGGGGAAAAGGCAGATGCCAGCTCCCAGAATCTCCCATTACTTCAGCATAGCCCTTGGCAGACAGATACATGCCAAAGACAGTACCCTGTAGGTGCCTAAATAATCCAGCATAGCCAAGTGAACAGGCAGCTGCCAGAAAAGTTTGTGTCTTGATGTACCCTGTCACCATAATAATTTTTTGTAGTCAGATTTTTTTAAAGTTGTCTTTTTTTTTGGCCTTTTTCCTTACTTATAAATTTCAGCTCTGCTGCTGAGGTGGAAGAGTCTTTGTCTCAGGTTTCTTGTTCCAGGGGCTGAAAATCCTGGCTATTTAACTGGTGCTGCACTGATATAGCCATATGTGTCAGAGTAGCACCGGGCAAAGAAGCAGATGGCAAGGCAGGAGCACCCCACCAGCCTCTGCACATGCCAGACACTAGTACTGGGACCCTGGTTCAAGACAGGTAAGCTTCCAGATCTGTGTGGCCTCTAGCAGCACCAGCCACCCCCCCCCCACAACTATCCTTCCTGTAGCACCAGACATGAGGGTCCCCTGTGAACCTGAGGGCAATATCAGGGCAACACCACTTAAACAAACAGCCAGTGTGTGCAACCTCTGCAATAAGAAATCTGAGACAATGCCTCTTCCACCACAGGAGCAGAGCTGAAATTTTAAAAGGAAAAAGATAAAAAAAAGATGAGTAAAATAAATAAAAAGAATCTGACTACAGAAACTTATTATGGTGACATGGAATTTGAAGACACAAAGTCAGAAGAAGACAGCAATGTCTAAACACCTATGGGCAAAATGCCAAAGGAAAACAAGAAGTGATATCAAGCCCAGAAAGAACTCATGGAAGATCTCAAAAAGGAGCTTAACAATAAAATAATAGATGTAGAATAAAAAAGAGGGGAAAGAAATAAGAGTTGTTCAAGACAATTATGACGAAAAGAGTCACCACCTTGAAAAAAAAATGCTTAAAAAGTAGAATTGGCCAATGGAAAAGAAGATATAAAAGTCTACTAAAAAACAAACAAACAAACAAACCACAAATCCTTAAAAAGTACAATTAGCAAAATGGAAGATGTACAAAAAGTAATTTAATAAAAGAACTTAAAATTTAGAATTGGGCAAGTGAAAGCTAATGACTCTGGGAGACACAAAGAATTAATCAAATAAAATCAAAAGAATGAACAAATAGAAGAAAATGAAAAATACTTCACAAGAAAAATAATTTACCTGGAAAATATATCCAGGAGAGACAATCTCAGAATTATTGATCTACCTGAAAGCCATAATCAAAAGAAGGAACTGGATAGTATCTTTCTTTCTATTTTGAACAAATTTATTTTTAGTTTTCAACTTCCAATGAGTTTTTAATTTTCTCTGCCTCCCTTGCCTCCCTTCTCCCCACGTGCAATCTGATATAGGGTCTACATATACAACCTTATTAAACATATTTTCACATTAGTCATGTTCTGTAGAATAATAGAATGAAAGGGAGGAAACATGAGAAAGAAAAAATGAAATGAAACAGAACAAAGCAAAAAAAGAGAGAGAGAGTAAATAGTATGTTTTGATCTGCATTCAGACTCCATATTTCTTTCTCTGGAAGTGGATGGCATTTTCCATCATGAACTGGACAATATCTTTCAAAAAATTATCCAGGAAAACTGCTTTGATATCCTTGAACCAGGAGGCAAAATAGGCATTGGGAGAATTCACCAATAACTTCAGGAAAGAGATACCAAAATAGAAATTCCAAGAAACATTATGGCCACATTTCAGAACTATAAGATCAAGGAAAATATATTGCAAGTGGCAAGAATGAAATAATTCCAATATCATGGAGCCATAATCAGGATTACAGAGGACTTAGCAACAGCAACAATAAAGGAACAGAGGTCATGGACCATGATATTCTGGAAGGCAAAGGAGCTAGGACTATAACAAAGAAACACCTACCTAGTGAAAATAAGCATAATACTTCAAGGAAAAAAGGTCATTCAATGTAAAAGAAGAATTTCAAATTTTCATAAGGAGAAGATAAAAACTGAACAAAAAAATTGGTTTCAAACCTCAAGACCCAAAAGAAGCCTAAAAAGAGAAAAGAAAAACATAAGAGATTCAATAGAACTAAATTGCTTTAAGCCCTGTATGAAAAGATGATACTTGTAACTCTTAAAAATTGTACCATCAATAGTACAACTAGAAAGAAAATACATAGACAGAGTTTATGCATATAAGGTGAATTTGAAGTAATGACATTAAAAATTAATTAAAGGCTATTCTGGGGTGGTGGGTAGGGAAAAATGGGGGTAAATTGTAACTCAAAATCTGGTGGAAATGAATGATGTAAACCAGAAGTTAATAAAGCATTTGTTTAATAAAGAAAAAATAAAATATAAAAAATTAATTAAATGATGAGAAAGAGCAGTACACTGGATGCAGAAGGAAAAGGGTGATAGAACAGGGTAAATAATTTCACATGAAGTGGCACAAAAGACCTATTACAGAGGAAGGGAAGAGTTGTGGGTGGGTGATGGGCATCACTTGAACCTTACTCTAATCAGAATTGGCTCAGAGAGGGAATAATATACAGTCAGTTTAATATAGAAATTTACTTTACCTGACAGGAAATTAGGAGGGGAAGAGATAAAGTGAAGAGGGTGGGGCAGGGCTGACAGAAGGGAGGTGGTAGAGAGAAGCAAAATACTGATGAGGAGGGAAAAGGTGAAAGGAGAGTGAAGACAAACAGGAAAAAATAAGATGGAGGGAAGCAGTAATCATATTTTGAATATGAAATGGATGAACTCTGCCATAAAACAGAAGTGGATAGTAGATCAGAAACTAGAATACTACAATATATTGTTTATAAACACACACACACACACACACTGAGCTTCAAGTAAAGGTAAGGGCCTGGAACAAAATCTATCTGTGCTTCATCCAAAGTTAAAAAAGTGGGGATAGCAACTAATCTCAGACAAAGCAAAACTAGAAATAGACCTAATTAAAAAAAGATTAGGAGGGAAACTACATCTTGCTGAAAGTTACCATAGGGTGAAGTAATATCAGTACTAAACACACATACACTAAATGGTTTAAAGTCCAAATTCTTAAAGGACAAGTTAAATAAATTATGGGAAGAAATAGAGAGCAAAACTATACTACTGGGGCATCTTAAATGTTCCCTCTCAGAACTTGATAAATACAACAAAAAATAAAAAAAAAGAAACTGAGGTGAATAGAACATTAGAAAAATTAGATATGAAAGACCTTTGCAGAAGACAAAATGGGAATAGAAAGGAATATACCTTTTACTCAGCACCATATGGCACCTATACAAAAATTGATGACATTATAGGGGATAGAAACTTCAAAATCAAATGTAGAAATTCAGAAATACTAAAAAAATAGTCTTTGAAGATTATAATACAATAAAAATTATGTTCAATGAAGGGCATTGGAAAGATAGATTAAAATTAATTGTAAATTAAATAATTGAATCCTAAAGTAAAAACGAATCAAAAAACATATCTTAGAAACAATCAATAATTTCATTAAAAAGAAAGACAACAATGAGACATTCCAAAATTTATGAGATGCAGTCAAAACAGTACTTAGGGGAAAATATATTTCTCTAAATTCTTACATCAACAAAGTGGTAAAAGAGCAGACAAATAAATTGGGCATGTAACTAAATGAAAACTAGAAAAAGAACAAATTAAAAATCCCCAATTAAGCACCTAAACGTGACATTAAGAAAATTGGAAGTAAAACAAAACAAAACAAAACAAAAATTGTGAGCTAATAAAACTAGGAGCTGTTTTTTTTTTTATGAAAAACAAACCAATAAGTCATTGGTTAATTTGATTAATATAAGAGGAAGAAGATAACCAAATATCCAGTATCAAAAAATGAAGAAGGTAATAAAGCTATAATTAGGAAATATTTGGCCCATATGCCAATAAACCTGACAATCTGAGTGAAATCTATGAATATTTATGAAAATATAAATTACCCATATTAATAGATAAGGATAAATAACCTAAATAATCTGATTTAAGAAAAATAAATTGAACAAACAATTAATGTATTTCCCTAATAAAAAAATCCCCAGAAGGTCACAAGTGAATTTTACCAAATTTTTAAAGAAAAATAATTCCAATACTATATAAACTATTTGGAAAAAATAGGTGGAGTGCTACAAAACTTTTTCTATAACTCAAATATAGTGCTGATACTTGAACCAGGAAGAGCTAAAATGGATAAAGAAAATTATAGAACAATTTTATTAATCAATGTTGTTGCAAAAATCTTAAATATGATCCTAGCATGTAGATTACAACAATGTATCATGAAAATTTTACACTGTCACTAACCAGGATTTTTTCCAGAAATGTACCGTTGATTCAATATTGGGAAAAGAATCAACATAATTGACCATATCAATAACAAGCAGAAATCACAGGACTATCTCAATAGATGCTTAAAGAGCTTTTAACAAAACAAAACCAATTCCTATTAAAAACACTGTATATCATAGGAAGAAAGGGAGTGTTACTTAAAATGATAAACAATATTTATTTGGCATGATCATCAGGTATCTTCTTTAATGGGAATAAGCTCCAAATCTTCCCAATAAGATCCAGGATGAGGCAAGGATGCCCATATGCTGAATATAGCACTAAAATGTTATCTAAAATATTATTAGCTAGAGCAATAAGAGAAGAAAAAGAAATAGAAGGGATTAGAATAGGCAATGAGGAAACAAAACTATCAGTCTTTGCAGATGATATGACAATAAACTTAGAGAGCTGTAGAGAATCAACAAAAAAACTATGTAAAATAATTAACCATTTTAGAAAAGTTGCAGGATATAAAATAAACCTACATAAATCATTAGCACTTCTTTATATGATCAATAAACATCAGCAGCAAGAAATATACAGAAAAATTTAATTTAAAATAATTGTAAGCAATATAAAATACTTGGGAGTCCACCTGCTAAGACAAACCCAGGAACTATATGAACACAATTGCAAACACATTTCACTCAAAGTCACATTTATACAATTAGAAAAATAAAAATTATTCATTGGTAGGCTGAACTAATATAACTAAATAAATTTAAATATAATAAATTACAATTTGACTTTATTCAGTGTCATGCCAACAAAAATACAAAAAAATGTTAACAGAACTAGAATAAAATTAAAATAAAATTCATTTGGGAGAACAAAATGTCCAGAAGATCAAGGGAGTTAATGAAGAAAAAATACAAAGGAAGTTGGCCTAGCAATACCAGATTTCATCAAAACTATCTGGTACTGACTAAGAAATAGAAGGATAAATCAGTTGACCAGAGTACAGAATACAGGAGACACAGTAAAAAATGGCCATAGTAACCTAGTGCTTGATAAACCTAAAGACCCCAGCCTCTGGGATAAGAACTCACGATTTGGCAAAAATTGCTAGGAAAACTGGAAAACAATAGGGCACAAACTAGTTGTAGACCAACATCTCACACTGTTCACCAAGATGTGGTCAGAAGAGATACAGGATTTGGACATAAAGGGTGAAACCATAAGCAAATTAGAAGAACAAGGAATAGTTTACCTGTTAGATCTATGGAGAAGTGAAGTCATGACCAAACAAGAGAAAGAAATCATTACAAAATAATAAAAAGGTCATTTTTATTACATTAAATTAAAAAGTTTTTGCAGAAACAAAACCAATGCGACCAAGATTAGAAGAAAAATGGAATACTGGGCAACAATCTTTACAAAGAGCGTCATTTCTCAAATATATAGACAACTGAGTCAAATTTATAAGAATATAAACCATTCCCCCATTGATAAGTGGCTAAAAATATGAACTGTCAGTTTTCAGATGAAGAAATCACAGTCATATAATCATTTGTGGAAGTGCTCTAAATCACTTTTAATTAGAGAAATGAAAATTAAAACAACTGGGAGGCACCACCATACATGTATCAGATTGGCTTATATGGAAGAAAAGGGAAATGGTAAAATGTTGGAGAAGAAATAGCAAAATTGGGACACTAATGCATTGTTGGTGGAGTTGTGAACTGATCCAACTATTCTGGAGAGGAATTTAGAACTATGCTCTAATGTTTAAAAAAACCTGTGGATTCCCTTAGATCCAGTAATACCACTACTAGGTCTGTGTCCCAAAGAAATCATAAAAAGGGGAAAGGCACCTGCATGTCAAAAATATTTGTAGTATTTCTTTTCATGGTGGCATGATATTAGAAATTGAGGGTATGGGGGGGGGCAGAGACAAGATGGTGGAGTAGAAACAGCACATCCAAGGCACTCTCCCCCCACGTCACCTCCAAACTATGTAAAAGGGGACTCTGAACAACTTCTGGAGCCCCAGAACGCACAGAATAACACAGAGAAGCTAACCTCCCGCTGAGGACAGCCCAGCAGCCCTGCAGGAAGGACCAGTGCAGTGCTCTGGAAGCCAGCAGCACAGTGTGCTGAGATCTGAGCCCAGGTCCGAGAGCTGCGTTTTAGCCCCAGGGAGGCCTGGCCAGCAGCCAGCTGGAGGGACCCCATAACACCACCAGCTGTGGCGATTCCAGAATTATCAACACACACAGGCCTAGGACAAAGTGAGAGGTTAGTGCCCTATGGACTTTGGGGGGATGCGTCCTTCAAGAAATTCACCCATCAAGAAATTCTCAAGGAAAATTTCCCTGATGTTTTAGACCGAGAGGGCAAAACAGACGTTGAAAGAATCCACCTATCACCTCCTGAAAAAGATCCTAAAAAGAAAACTCCCAGGAATATTATAGCCAGGTTCCAGAATCCCCAGATCAAGGAGAAAATACTACAAGCAGCCAGGAAGAAACAATTTCAATACTGTGGAAACACAATCAGAATAGCACAGGACCTGGCAGCTTCTACACTGAGGGATCGAAGGGCGTGGAATATGATATTCCAGAGGGCAAAAGAGCTGGGAATGAACCCAAGGGTCACCTACCCAGCAAAACTGAGTATTTTGTTTCCAGGGAAAATATGGTCATTCAGTTGTATAGAGGACTTTCAAGCATTCTTGAGGAAAAAACCAGAGTTGAATAGAAAATTTGACATCCAGACACAAGAAGCAAGAGATGCCTGAGAAGGTAATCAGGGAAAAGAAACAAAAGGAACTTATCAAAGTTGACCTATTTACATTCCTACATGGAAAAACAATTACTGTGACTGATGAAACCTTTCTCAGTATGAAAATAATCGAAGAAGGGTGTATGGTCATATGAATACATATGTGAATGTGTGTATATATGTTTACAGTTATACATGGATAGAGGGCACAGGTTGAATTTGTTGGGAAGGGATGATACTTAAGGGGTGAAATTATGAGGTGAGAGAGGAAAGTGGCAAGAGGAGATGGGGAGAGACAGGGTAGGGTAAACTATCTCATGTAGAAGAAGCAAGGGATAGTGGCTGTAGGGGAGGGGAAGAATTGGAAGTCAAAAAGGCAAAACCACATTCTCGTTGAATCTGGTTCATATATACTAAATGGGATATCTCAACCTGGAACAGAATAGGGGAAAGGGGGATGAGAGGAGGGATGATGGATAGGAGGGCATTCTTGGGGGCAGGGGAGGTTGGAAGTACCCACTATAGAAGAGAGACAGGATCATGTAGGGAATGGACCAGATGGGGGGTGGGATCAGTGGGAGGGAATTATAAGCAGCCTTGTACAATATATCTACTATGGTAATATTTTGCCAAGCTATACATGTTCAACACATACTGAATTACTTATCTTCCCAGAGGGAATGGGTGACAAGGGAGGAAGGGAATGGATCTGAAATTCGAGGTCTTAAAATTAAATGTTTCAAATATATATAAACATTACTATCAATACTCTTTTGCATGAAATTGGGAGATAAGATGTGCAGGCATTGGGGCACAGAGATTCACCTTGTTCTAATGGAAAAGTTGAAGGGGATATGGGAGAAGATATAGGAGAGAGCAGATTGGAGGAAGGGATATCTTGTGGGACTGCTATTCTGGTATGGTGGGTAGGGGAAAAATTGTAACTCAAAATCTTGCAGAAATGAATGATGTAAACCAGAAGTTAATAAAGCATTTGTTTAATTAAAAATAATAATAATAAAAAAGAAATTGAGGGTATTCCCCTCAATTGGGGAATGACTGAAGAAGTTGTGATATATGAATGTAATGAAATACTATTGATTCATAAGAAATGATGAGCAGGTAGATTTCAGAAAAACCTGGAAATACTTGTACAAATTGATGCAAAGTGAAATGAACAGAATAAGGAAGATATTGTATACAGTATCTGCAACATTCTATGCTGATCAGAGATGTGTGATTGAGCTCTTTTTTGCAAGACAGTGATCCAAGACAAGTCCAAAGATCCATGATGGAAAATACTATCCACATCAAGATAAAGAACTGATGGACTCTGAATGCAGATCAAATCATACCTTTCTCACTTTTTTCTTCTTTTGCAACTGTGACTGATATAGAAATATCTTTTGCATAATTTTACATCTATTATCTATATCAAATTGCCTATCATTTTAGGAAAAAAGGTAAGAGAAGGAGAAAAATCTGGGGCTTTAAATGTGATAAATATGAATGCTAAATTTTTTCTTGACATACAACTGGGAAAAATACTGCTTAAAATAGCCTTTTGCCATTTATTTTGTCCAAAATTTTATATGTATCATCTTATTGCTATCAGCACATTTTCAACCTAGGCAAATTAAACAATGTCCTTTTCTTATCATTCTCTTCTGGTCCATGTTATTCCATACTCCCTTCACTCGTCATCTAGACAATAGACTGGAAGTCTTCCTCTATATCTTTGAATATTTATAGATCACAAGTTAACATTTGAACCACCAGTTATCTTTTGCTCTTATTTGATGACCAGTTAATTATCTTTCTACCATAAAAGTGTTAAGGTGCCTTTTTGTGCTAGAACTTATGGATCAAGTAATCATATACAATTTGTTGTCAGCAACTTATATCCACCTGTACTCTTTGTTTTGCCTATAATTACAATTCTTCTGAGATGGTGTTTTTAATTTGTAACCACATGGCATCAAAGTAGAAAAAACTTCTGTGTTTACAAATTATATTTTATCTAATTGGTTTGAGTATTTTTCCAGCTCTTATATATCATCAAACCTTGAATATTTTTGGTGGAGTCCTCCCCAAATGATACTTCACATAACTTCATTTCTTTTTTACACCTTCCTTTTTGGTATTTGATATAGACAAACCACACTTTGTCATCAACGATCTTTTAAAGTGGTAGGTACTGACAGGTGACTGTTCTTCAACCATCCTTTGATTAACTCCCTCTTCCTCGCCTAATTTGTATGATGGAGTCACCATTTTCAGAAGAAGAAACACCATTATATTTATCATACTTAAACCCCACATTCCTATCTACCTAACCTCTGCCCTTCCAGCACCCACCTAAACCTTTCACTTCTATACCCTATTTTTTTGTTCTGCTCTCTGGAATCTCTAGTTAATTACTAGCAGATTTATTTTGATCCTAGGCCTTTTCCTCACCCACTCTCCATCTTCTGCCACACATAGGGATCATCCAGAAGATACTTCATTCCTGGCTACTATCTGGCAAACTTGCTAATCTAGATACTTTCTTTGTCAACATTTGTTTCTTTTTCTTAAAAATATTTCCCCAATTATATGTAAAAACTTTTTAAAGATTTGACTGTTTTTTAAATCAAATTCCAAATTCTCACCCTGCTTTCTTTCACTTTCACCTTATTGAGAAGTCAAGCAATTTGATATAACTTATACATTTGCAGTCATGTAGAATATATTTCCATATTAGACATGCTGTGAAAAGAAACACAGATTCCCCCACCTCCCAAAAAATAAAAATAAAGAAGGTTTAAAGTTATGCTTTGATCTTCCCCATTATTTTTTTTTCTGGAGGTAGATAGCATTTTTCATCATAAGTCCTTTGGAATTGTCTTAAATCTTTATGCGGCTGAAAATAGCTAAATCCTTCCATAACCGACCATTGTAGAATATTACTGTTGCTTTATGTATTGTTCCCCTATTTCTGTTCACTTCATTTTGCATCAGTTCAGGGAAGTGTTTTCAGGTATTTCTGGAAACATTTTGCTCATCATTTCTTATAGTACAATAATATTCTATCACAATCTTATACCAAAATTTCTCCAATCATTCTTTAATTGATGGGCATGCCCTCAATTTCCCATTCTTTGCCATAATAAAAAGAGATCCTATAATTTTGTATATATAGGTCCTTTTTCCTTTTAAAAAAAATCTCTGGGACACAGATCTATTAGTAGTATTGTTGAGTTGAAGGGTATGCACAGTTTTATAACCTTTTGAGCAAATTTCCAAAGGGCTCTCCAGAATGGTTAGCTCAGTCCACAAATCTACCAACCATGCATTAGTGTCTCAATTTTCCCATATCTCTTCTAACATGTGCCCTTTTCCTTTTCTGTCATTATTGCTAATTTCATTGGGTGAGGTATACCCTAGAGTTGTTTTAATTTGTGTTACTCTCATCAACTGTGGTTTAGAGATTTTTTTCTATGACTAGATAGCTTTGATTTTTTTTCATCTGAAAACTGACTATTTCCTTTGATCATTTATAAGTTGAGGAGCAATTTATATGTTTGTACTTTTGACTCAGTTCTCTATAAATCTGAAAAACGAGGCTTTAATCAAAAATGCTGGAAAAAATTCCCCAGTTTTTTGCTTTCCTTTTAATCTTGGCTGCATTTGTTTTGTTTGTACAAATACTTTAAAATTGCTTTTCTTTGTACAAAACCTAAATTAACATAATAAAAATTATCCATTTTACATCTGTAATACTCTCTCTCTCTCTTGTTTGGCCATAAATTCTTCCATTATGCATATATGTGACATGCAAACTCTCCCATGTTCTGTTTTGCCACCATTCCTTAGCAACATCTACTTTCTTGAGGCTTAAGCCCTCTGTCTCTATCACCCTTGGCAGCATTCTTTCTCAAAAACTCATAAATCTCCATATCATCTTCTCCATTCTGTAATGCAATACTTATTGACTTCTTTTCTATCTAAACTCTTTAACATTCAGGTACTCCAACACACACACACACACACACACACTTATACATCCTTCAAGCACTCTGACCTCACATTCCTCAAAATCCTCATTTGGTCAGCTACTATCTCAGTATATAAAATGGTTTCTGAGAAACCTTGCGTGAACTGATGCATCTTGAAGAGAACAGAATCAGGAAAATATTTTATGCAACCAATAACATTGTAAAGACAAATAACTCTGATACACATAAGAACTCTCATCACCCTAATGACCAGCTGTGATTCAAAAGGACCAAGGATGAAATATGCTACCTAACTCCTGCTAAAGAGAGTTAGGATACAGAGATGACAGATTCAGGGTGAGATACAGTATACTTTTTGGACATGGCTATTGTCCAAATGTTTTACTTGACTCTGCATATTTGTTAAAAAGTTTTAAAATTTGTTTTGTTTTCTAATGGGAAGGGAAGAGGGAAGGAGAAAAAAAGTTTTGTTATATGACAAAATATTTTTCAGGAGAAAAAAAGAAAACATTGCTTTATAGAATCAAATCTAGAAAGGACCTTAGAAACTATCTAGGCCAAACCTATTATTTTTTAGATAAGAAGTAAACTGATTTACACACACACACACACACACACACACACGTGTGTGTATTGTGTGGATAGACACACATAAGCATGCACATGCATACATATGTGTGTTTGTATGTATACATGCATATATATGTGTGGGTAGATAGATATACACATACACATAAATATATATACATACACACACACACATATATATATATACATATATATGTAATGTGTATATAGATATACATACAGCATAAAGAAGTAAATTTGAAGCCAGAACCTCTCTGACTCTAGAGAAAATTAATGCACCTTCCATTAAACTGTGCTCACTTGACTTATAGATACAGACCAAAATTATGCAGTTGCCAGTTGTTTGTTTTCATATCATAAAATGATGAACCCAACATGCAACTTACCTATTGGATATCACAAGGGATGGTATTTACTTAATAATTGAATGTTGCTTTGTTGCCTAGGCATCACAGTTTTTTTTTCAGAACATTATGTTCCTGCTGTAAATATAATTTGTCAGAAGTACAAATTAACCTGAGTTTTGAATGCCTATTTTCTGGCTCTTAAGGGAGCTTCTATGAGCCTTAGATAAAAGCAGCTTTTGTTATAGGCTGGGTGGACTTTAGGCATTGTGCATCAGGCAGAGCTCATGGACTCCCAAGAACTGAATGAAAAGATAGCCTCACTCACTGCAATTGAGTTCAGCAGCTGGAACTAGAGGTAGCAGCTATAACCATTTCTATGATAATGGTCCAGGGAAGTGTAATGGGGAAAGAAAACAACAACACAACTTGAAATCAGGAGATTATAATTTCAGTCCTGACACTACCATTTATTAGTTAGATAAAAGGGTCTTAGATTTAGAAGAGAACTGAGAGGCCATCAAGTACACCCCCTACATTACAGATGAGGAAACTGAGGCACAGAGAAGTTAAGTGATTTGCCCAGACTCTCTCAACTAGCATCTGAGCTAGGATTTGAACCCATGCTTTTCTGGTTTTAATTCAGTACCCTACCTGCTCTACCCTGGGAAAGTCATTTAACATTTTGTAGCCTCAGGTACCTCTTCTTTAAAAAGAGATAATGATTTTTGCACTATTTGCACAGAGCTGTTGTGAAGCAAGCTGGATGTAAACTTTTAAATCTTATGCATGTTTTTATTACTTCCACTATTTGCTTAAGTCCCAGATGTTTGCCTCCCTTTTTGAGGCAGGCAGTAAGAGAGACAAGCAGAGAAGATGGAGAAGGGTAAAATTAGGCAAATTAAGTAGAATCAAGTAGAATGATTTCATTACTTTTTTGAAATTTTTTTTTTTATCTCATTACTTTTTAATGGCCCCAAACAGGAAGCATTTCAGTGTAGTGGGAAGAAATCTGATGTGGAAAGATCAGAATGTAAGTCTTGGTTCCTCTGCTTAAAAGGCATGTGACTTCAAGGCAAATCATTTGCCTTCTCTTTGGTTCAGTTTCCTTACTGATAAAATCAAGATAACAAAGTATTCCCAAAGCAGGTCAAATTACTGTTGAGTCCATATGGGTCCTTTTCCTCTTTCCTTTCTCTCTTTAGGGTATATTCCTGGTTGAAGTATTGGTAGATCAAAGGGTGTGCAAAGTTTATTTACTTCCTGAGCATAGTTCCAAATTACTTTTCATAATTGCTAAATAGCGGGGGCAGCTAGGTGGCGCAGTGAATAGAGTGTCGGCCCTGGAATCAGAAGGACCTGAGTTTGGATCTAGCCTCAGACACTTAACGCACACACAAACAAAAAACCTAGCCGTGTGACCTTGGGCAAGTTACTTAACTGCAATTACCCTCCAAAAAGGAAAAAAAAATTGCTAAATAGCTCAAACATAGAGTATTAATGTCCTGGGTTCCCTACAGCTCTTCAAGTATTTGTCATTTTCCATTTTTTGGGTCAGTTTTGCCAATTGGATGGGTATGAGGTGAAACTGCACAAGTTCTTTAGTTTTTTTTTTTTAATTTTTTTTAATTAAACAAATGCTTTATTAACTTCTGGTTTACATCATTCATTTTCACCAGATTATGAGTTACATTTTTACCCCATTTTTCCCTACCCACCACCCCAGAATAGCAGTCCCACTAGATATCCCCTCATCCAATCTGCTCTCTCTCATATCTTCTCCCATACCCCCTTCGACTTTGCCACTGGGGCAAGGTGAATCTCTGAGCCCCACTGCCTGGACATCTTATGAAACATTTAATTTTAAAACTTCGATTTTCAGATCCATTCCCTTTCTCCCCTGTCACCCACTCCCTCTGAGAAGATAAGCAATTCAGTATGTGTTGTACATGTATATCTATGCAAAACATTACCATAGTAGATATATTGTAAAAGACTGCTTATATTTCCCTCCCACCTGTCTCACCTCCCACCTGGTCCATTCCCTACTTTGATCCTGTCCCTCTTTGATAGTGGGTACTTCTAACCTCCCCTCTCCCCAGAATGCCCTCCCCTCCATCATCCCCCCTCTCATCCCCCTTTCCCCTACTCAGGAGAGTGAGTGAGTGTAAGATATTCCATTTAGTATGTATGTGATTCTCTCCTTGAGCCAACTTCAATGAGAATATGCTTTTGCCCTTTTGCTTTCCTGTTCTTCCACTCCCCTGCAACTACTTCCCCTTGGCTCTTCTACATGAGATAGTTTGCCCTACCCTGTCTCTCTCCATCTCCTCTTGCCACTTTCCTCTCTCACCTCTTGGCTTCACCCCTTAAGAATCATCCCTTCAGGGGCGGCTAGGTGGCACAGTGAATAGAGCGCTGGCCCTGGAGTCAGAAGGACCCAAGTTCGGAGCCGGCCTCCGACACTCAATCCACACAAACAAAAACCTAGCCATGTAACCTTGGGCAAGTAACCCAACCCCAGTTGCCCCAAAGGGGCGGCTAGGTGGTGCAGCGAGTAAGAGCGCCGGCCTCGGAGTTGGGATGACCTGAGATCAGATCCGGCCTCAGAAAATGAGCACCCACGCATAAACAATGACTAGCCGTGTAACCCTGAGCAAGCCACTTAACCCCAATTGCTTTTAAAAAAAAAAAAAAGAATCATCCCTTCCTTGGGGCGGCTAGGTGGTGCAGCGAGCAGAGAGCCAGCCCTGGAGCCAGAAGGACCCGAGCTCGGATCTGGCCCCAGACACCCAACACACACACACACACACAAAAAAAACCCAGCCACGTGAACCTGGGCAAGTCACCCAACCCCAATTGCCATCAAAAAGAAAATAATAATTATCCTTTCCCATCAAATTCAACCTGTGCCCTCTATCTATGTATACCTGTGAACATATGCCATGTCCCCTTCTTCAATTATTTTCATAATGAGAAAGGTTTCATCAAACACAGTTATTGTTTCTCCATGTAGGACTGTAAATAGTCCAACTTTGATAAGTTCCTTTTGATTTCTTTTCCTTGATTACCTTCTCAAGCATCTCTTGCTTCTTGTGTCTGAATGTCAAATTTTCTATTTAACTCTGGTTTTTTCATCAAGAATGCTTGAAAGTCCTCTATTCCACTGAATGACCATATTTTCCCCTGAAACAAAATACTCAGTTTTGCTGGGTAGGTGACCCTTGGGTTCATTCCCAGGTCTTTTGCCCTCTGGAATATCATATTCCATGCCCTTCAATCCCTCAGTGTAGAAGCTGCCAGGTCCTGTGCTATTCTGATTGTGTTTCCACAATATTGAAATTGTTTCTTCCTGGCTGCTTGTAGTATTTTCTCCTTGATCTGGGAATTCTGGAACCTGGCTATAATATTCCTGGGAGTTTTCTTTTTGGGATCTTTTTCAGGAGGTGATCAGTGGATTCTTTCAACCTCTATTTTGCCCTCTGGGTCTAAAACATCAGGGCAATTTTCCTTGAGAATTTCTTGAAGGGTGATTTCTAGGTTCTTTCTCTGATCATGGCTTTCAGGTAGTCCAATAATTTTTAAATTATCTCTCCTGGATCTATTTTCCAGGTCAGTGGTTTTTCCCATGAGATATTTCACATTGCCTTCTATTCTTTCATTTGTTTGGATCTGCTTAACAGCATCTTGATTTCTCATAAAGTCACTAGCTTCCATTTGCTCCAGTCTAACTCTGAAGGAATGAATCTCCTCAGTGAGCTTTTGAGATTCTTTTTCCATCTGGCAAATTCGACTTTTTAAGGCATTCTTCTCCTCATTGCCTTTCTGAGCCTCTTTTGCCATTTGAGTTAGTCTATTTTTTAAGGTGTTATTTTCCTCAGTCAGGCTGTTGACTGTCATTTCATACTTTTCTTGCATCTTTTTCATTTCTCTTCCCAAATTTTCCCCCACTTCTCTTATCTGCTTCTTAAGATCCTCTATGGCCTGTAGCCAGCTTGTATTTTCATTTGGGGCTTTTGGTGCAGGAGATCTGACCTCACAGTCCTCCTCCATGCTTTGAGCCTCTTTGCCCCTAAAATAGGAGTCCAATGTTGAACTTTTCTGTTTATTTTGTTTCGTTTGCCTAGGCATATTGCCACTTAATTACTTGATTTTTGGGCTTGTTGCCACAGTAGGACTCTGCCACCAGACAGGGGAGCTTCCGCCCAAACATGGGGTGTTCACAACTTCTGCCAGTTGGGTGGCTTCTGTAAAGCCTCCACCCACTCTGTCAAGTTGGATACCCACCCCAAACTTCCCCCCCCCAGACCACAATCCAGATCCAGGCAGTTTAAAGAAAGAGCGATTAACCCCCAGACTGATTGCTGGATCTTCCTACAGTTCGCAGACCAGGAGCTAGAGCCACTACTGACGCTGCAAAATGGCTTCTGTGCAGCTGTTTCTTCAGCAGCTGTTTTGCCCCCAGGGGAGGAAGCCACGTGTTCCCCAAATACTGGTCCCAAAGTCCATAGGGCACTAACCTCTCACTTTGTCCTAGGCATATCTGTGCTGATAATTCTGGAATCGCCACAATTGCTGGTGCTCTGGGGTTCCACCAGCTGGCTGAAGGCCTGGCCGCCCTGGGGCTAAAACCACGGACCTGGGCTCGGCTCTGCTCTGCGCTGTCGGTTCCCAGCGTGCTGTGCTGCCTGCTCTCAGAGCGCTGCGCTGGCTGCTCCCTGCATGGCTGCTGGGCTGTCCTCAGCAGGAGGTTAGCTTCTCTGTGCCATTCTGTGGGTGCAGTGGCTCCAGAAGTTGTTCGGAGCTCCCTTTCACATTGTTTTGAGTTCTTTCATTTTTGTTTCTCTAATTTTATATGGCAGTAGACAGTCTGGATTTCTTCCATTGAGGATTCCCTTTTTGTGTACCTATATCATTTATCAGTTTTTATCAATTATTTCATAGTTGGGATTGAATGGGTTTTATTTTTATAAATTTTGATCACTTCCCCCCATTTTATATACAAATCATTTGTCAGAGAAATTTACTTCTCAGCTAATTTTATTTTTAGCATTCATTTTCTTTTAATTGAATTTTGAATTCTCTCTCTCCCCTCCAGCTGCTCTCCTAACCGAGAAGGGAAGCAATGTGACATCAATTATACAAAGATAAGTTATGCAAAATATTATTTCCATATTATCCATTTTGCCAAACAGAAATAACAACAACAACAACAACAACAAAAAACAAGAAAAACACAGACAGCACACAAGTGTGCACATGTGAGTGTGTGTTTTTTCATGATTAATGTACTTCAGGAAGAACTAAATCATTTTCAAGGTGTTATTTTCTACAGTATGTTTTGTGCCTCTTTTACCAAGCTATTAATGCATTTTTTCAAAACTTTCTTGTATCACTCATTTCTTTTCCTGCTTTTTCTTTACCACTCTTATCTCTTTCTTTAACTCTTCCAGGATTTTTTTTTTGTTTGTTTTTGTCCAGTTTGCATTTTTCTTTGAGGCTTTACTTGTATTGTCTTCTGAGTTTGTATTTTAATCTTCCCCGTCACCATGGCAGGTTTTATGATCAAGTTCTTTGTTATTTGCTTATTTTCCTAAGCTGATTTCTTGAATTTTAACATTATGTTAAAGTAGGGCATTGATCCCCAGGTGGCAACAGGCAGGAAGGACTGTTCCAAGCTTCAGACATTTTCACCTTTCTGTTTTCAGAAGTTATTGGTGGGGGGGGAGTGGGTGTGGAGTAAAGATGGCAGAGTATAAATGGGACTTCCGCAGGGCACCATCTTACACCTCTTCCAATTCATGCAAAAGGTGACTCTGAAGAAACTTTGGTGTTACAGAACCTATAAAATGATACACAGCCTGTCCAACCACCAGCTGGAGTTACTTCAGATCACCAACAGCTGTGGCAGTTTCTGGAATTATCAGCATATAGATGCTAAAGAAAAATTGAGAGGTCAGTGCAGTGTGGACTTTGGGATACAGTAGTTTGGAGTGCTGTTGGATTTTGCCCCCAGAGCAAGAAGTCTCTGAAGCACAGCCAAACTACAGCTGCCACTGCCTGGCAGCTTCAGCTGCTGGCCTGCAGATCGTAGGGGGACCAAGTGACTAGCATGAGAGGGAATCACTGTTACTTTAACCTGCTTAGATCTGGATTGTGGTCTAGACTGGAGGTCCTGGGGCGTGCGAACAGCTTGCCAGAGTGTGTGGAGGTTTCAGAGAGGTCACCCAACTAATATCTTTGGCAGCTGAAAAAGCTCCAGTGATTGGTTTGAAGCTCCCATTTCTGGTAGCAGAGACCTACTGTGGCAAAAAGCTCAACAGTTAAGTAATTGAGTGGCAAAATGAGCAGGCAAAGGAAGCAAAACAAGCAGAGCAATCCAACTTACACTCCTATTTTGGGGACAAAAAGGATCAAAGCATAGAACAGGAGGAAGACAATGAAGTCAGAACTCCTGAACCAAAAGCTTCCAAGAAAAATATGAGCTGGTTACAGGCCATAGAGGAACTTTAGAAGGATTTTGAAAACCAAGTAAGGGAAGTGGAGGAAAAATCGGGAAGAGAAATGAGAATGTTGCAAGAAAATTATGAAAGGAGAGTCTACAACCTGATTGAAGAAAAAACACTTTAAAAATAGACTAACTCAAATGGCAAAGGAGGCTCAACAAGGCAATGAGGAGAAGAATGCCTTAAAACCAAATTTGCCATATGGAAAAAGAATCTCAAAGGCTCACTGAAGAGAATCATTCCTTCAAAATTAGATTGGACCAAATGGAAACTATTGAATTTATGAGAAATCAAGATACTATTAAACAGATTCAAACAAATGAAAAAATAGAAGGCAATGTGAAATATCTCGTTGGAAAAACCATTGACCTGGAAAATAGATCCAGGGGAGATAATTTAAAAATTATTGGACTACCTGAAAGCTATGATCAGAGAAAGAACCAAGAAATCATCCTAAAAGAAATTCTCAAGGGAAATTGCCCTATGTTTTAGAACCAGAGGGCAAAATATAGGTTGAAAGAATCCACTGATCACCTCCTGAAAAAATCCCAAAAAGAAAACTACTTGGAATATTATAGTCAGCTTCTGGAATTCTCAGATCAAGGAGCAGATCATGAAAAAAAACAAGAAGCCTGGAAGAAACAATTTGAATACTGTGGAAACACAATCAGGATAACACAAAATCTGGTACCTTCCATACTGAGGGATAAAAGGGCTTGGAATATGATATTCAGGAGGTCAAAGGAACTGGGGTTAAAACCAAGAATCACCTATCCAGCAAAACTGAGTATCATGTCTCAGGGGAAAATATGGTCATTCAATGTAATAGAGAACTTTCAAGCATTCTTGATGAAAGAGGAGATATAAATAGATAATTTGGCATTCAGATACAAGAAGCAAGGGAACCATGAGAAGGTAAACAGGGAAAAGAAATCATAAGGAACTTATCAAAGTTGAACTATTTATATCCCTACATGGAAAAATGATAACTGTAACTGATGAAACTCTTCTTAGTATGAGAATAATTGAAGGGAATAGAAATGTATACACTCACACACATACATACATATATATGTCTATATAGGAGGGTATATGGGCATATAAATACATATGTGAATGTGTGTATGTATGTGTACAGGAATACATAGATAGATGACACAGGACCAATTTAGGAGGAAAGGATGACACTTAAAAAGTGAAATTAAGAGGTGAGAGAGGAATATAATGAGAGGAGATGGGGAGAGACAGAATGAAATAAACTATCTCACATAGAAGAGGCAGGGGAAAATGGTTACAATGGTGGAGAAGAACAGGAAAGCAAAAGGGAATGGGTCAAACTTATTCTCATTGAATTTGCCCTAGGGAGGGAATGACATACACACTAAATAGGGTATCTCATCCTACAGGAGAGTATGGGTGAAGGGGATGAGAGGTGGGATGATGGAAGGCAGGGCAGGCTGGTGGGGGAGGGAAGTTGGAAGCACCCACTTTTAAAAAGGAACAGGATCAAAGTAGAGAATAGAAGAAGTGGGAGGTGGGATAGGAGGGAGGGAAATATGGTTAGTCTTTTATAATATATCCACAATGAAAATATTTTGCATAGGTACACATGTACAACCTATACTGAATTGCTCATCTTCCCAGTAAGGGCGGGTGACAAGGGAGGATGGGAATGAATCTGGAATTCAAAGTTTTAAAATAAAATGTTTAAAATATGTGTGTGCATACTATTATTAATATTATTTTACATGTAACTGGGAAATAAGATATAACGGTTCTGGGGCACAGAGATCCAAGGTGCCCTACTGGAAAGTTGGAGGGGGTATGGGAGAAAATATGGGAGAGACCATGTTGGAGGAGGGGATATACAGTGGGATCACTATTTTGGGGTGATGGGTAGGAGAAAATGGGGAGAAAATTTGAAATTCAAATGCTTGAAAAAATAAATGTTATAAACTAAAAGTTAATAAAGCATTTGATTAAATTTAAAAAAAGAAGTAATTTGGGATTTTCGAAGTCTTCACTTTTTCTAAGTTGGAATCATCCAGGGAGAGATGTGGTCACTGCTCCCTTGAGACTGGAAGTGATATTATTTCTTAGAGTCCCCATTCACTTGGGGCAACAACCACACCTCTCTACCATGAAATTCTGACCCAGAAATATATATATATATAGGCAAGGAAAATGCCAAACAGAACCTTTTGCTGTGCTCAGTGGTAGTACAGGTTTCCACTGTAATCTCTGACTAGTTGCCTGTTCTTATTCCTCTCTTTGTTTTGAAAGTACCAGAAGTTGATGGTAATTCTGCTTTTGCCATATACAAGACTCCTTGATGCTGCTGCTACTATGTGGGTTCCAGGCCAGCTCTAACTGTGTTATAGTCTCTGTCTTCTGACCTCCTAAGTTGTTTTGGGTTGGAGATATGTTTCAGGATAACTTTTTGTTAACTTAGTGGCTTCAGAATTCAATTTGAGGCATTATTTTAAAGTCACTTGGAAGAGAATGTTCAGAGGGCTCAGCTGATTTCTCTACTCTGCTTTCTTGATTCCACTCCTAGAAGTCCTCTTCTAGTTTTAGCTGCATTAATTTTGTTCATGAAAATCTCTTAAAATTTTATACAATTATACTGTCCATTTTATCTTCAGTAATCCTCTTTTATATTGTAGTTTCACAAAGGTTTACATCCCTAAAATAAAGTTTAATTATGGGATAGTTTTTTGTTTGTTTGTTTTTTACATAATGACTAGATGTTTTGGATTTTCCTCAAAACAGGAATAGCTAAATTTATTTTGAATACTTCAGAAGTAAAATCAACAAATTTTAATTTTCAATTGTATCAAATATTGAGAAAGTGTCATGACTACAATCAATCATGGAGATCAAATAAATTGCAGAAGGAAAAAGGCAAGACTTATTATCCATAGTCCTAACAAGGACATCAGCCACTGTCCCATTCTGAGGTTACTTAATGGATGTATATAATTGAAGGAAGATCCAGAATCTCTGGGTTGTTACTCCATTTGAGTTGGATAATGATTTGACATCCTTGATAAGATTGCCTAGTGAAAACTATTGATAACACAGTAGCATATCTTTGAGGGGTTTGAAGTCCCTGGTCAGCTTTTACTTTCTCTCTGTTTGTTTTCTCCTTTTTTATATGTGGTCTTTAAGAAATCTTTTATGTCACTTTGTGTTTCATGGTTTCCAAATTCTTGGGCATAGAAAAAAATTGAAGAATGTGAGGAGTTATGGTAGTAGTGCTGTTTATGACCAAGGTCAGCAACCTGCATGTTCTTAGCAATAATTCTCTGGGTTCTTTTATATTCTGTTGGCTTCACTGGTGCCAGAGATCATAGGATAGAACTGTGGCAAGAAAGAGGTGATTAAGCTAAATGTGTTGGGTTCACACAACTTGAAGGACTTTTATGGATAAAGTTTTATAGAGTATAGTGTATTGAAGACAAATAAGCAGACTCTCTAGTCTAGGGAAAATGAACATAGATTTAACATGCCACCATCTTCCTAAGTTAGTCTTCTAATCCAAGCAGAAAATTGGTTTGTTGGTTTTCAGAGCACAGTCTCAAAATAGGCAAGATTCAATATTCTTCTTGTCAATCTGAAAGATGTCCATTGAAATTATTCTCTTTAATTTTTTTTAACTAAAGGGACACAGACAAGGACAGAATGGTCATATGATAGACAATAGGAACAGTCAAATTAAAACGTCTGTCACACAGAGCTTCTCAGACATTAACTCATATTCCCAGCAAAAATTATTTGAAGTGCCCTGTAGATAAGTGATGATGGATTCACCTTTTCCATAACTCTAAATTGGACATTTTAATAGTAATCAACTTCTTTTCCATAGACATGCATCAAACCTATAGGTGTATATGGGATCCAATGATAAAAAGAATAAGGCAGAAATGCATTATATCCTTTCTATTAATTTACAGAGTCAAACAGACCTCTCAATACTTAAGAAACTTAATACTCTCAACTCTTAAATACTCTCAACTTTTAACATCTAGTATAGTGTGCATGTTTTATGATAATTTTTCTTTTATAAGATAGATGTTTGAGAAAAAGTGACTTCATATAAATGATATAGCCAATGGCATTTTTCCACACTCTAATTAATCAATAAACATTTATTAAGAATTTAATATGCATCAGTTATTGTGGTAAGTACTGGAAATGCAGAGACAAGTTGAAACATGTACTTCAAACTGAGTGGCTATATGAACTTATTAATGTCTCTTTTTCCTCCACCAATACAAACTAAAATGTATTTATGCCTTCCCATACTGTATAGCAAAAGTTATAGTGGTAAATCCAGTATGTTTGTGTGTGTGTGTGTGTGTGTGTGTGTGTGTGTGTGTGTGTGTGTGTGTGAGAGAGAGAGAGAGAGAGAGAGAGAGAGAGAGAGAGAGAGAGAGAGAGAACCCAATATGCTGAGAGCCTTCTTCTATATCTTTTGGCATTTTATAGATACCTGTGGTACATATGAGCTGTCTACTACTTATCCCTCATTTTCAGTCCAGTGTGGACTAACTCATCTTTATTCTTTAAGTAACATGTTTCTCTGATTAAATTCTTCAAATCACATCTTTTGCTCAATTTCTCATTTGAAATGTGTTCCAAGGCTCTTATGCCTTTCATATGCTTCTTAATTGTTTTTGGGTGATCTTTAACTTAAAGTTACAGCTCATTATTGTACAAATGTAGATATGCCATATTGATATGGAACCCTAGATTGTCACTATGTGACTTATGGTTTCTAAACCTCAGTTTCTTCCCCCATCCACTCTTTCTCTCCCTTCTTCTTTTTCCTTTCCTTTCCTTTCCTTTCCTTTCCTTTCCTTTCCTTTCCTTTCCTTTCCTTTCCTTTCCTTTCCTTTCCTTTCCTTTCCTTTCCTTTCCTTTCCTTTCCTTTCCTTTCCTTCCACAAATGTTGATAAAATAATCATTATATGCAAATCATTGTAAAATAGAATTTGATCTACATTCATTTCTGTCCAGTTCCCCTAAATCTAAGAAATTAAGTCCCTGTAGTTGTTGTTGTTGTTGTTGTTTGTGTTGGCAGTTGTGATGGTCTTTCATTCTTAAAGATTACTAATGATATCATTAGGATGATATATTGACTTGTTAGTGAATAGGGTTTAAATGAGACAGAACTATGCAAAGTCATCAACTTCTCTTTTTCATTCAGAGTCATTGAAGTCCAGTGGCAAGAAAAAAGTCAAAACAACTGGTATACAGAAAGAAAGAAAACTTCTAGTTCAATGGATTGGGGGGGAATTGGGGGAAAACTTCATGGAGGATGTAGTCATTTTGAAGGATTATACAATTATAGATTTAAGAATGGAAAAATCTCAGGGGGCGGCTAGGTGTCACAGTGAGTACAGTGTCAGCCCTGGAGTCAGAAGGACCTGAGTTCGGATCCGGCCTCAGACACTTAATACACACAAATAAAAACCTAGCCATGTGACCTTGGGCAAGTTACTTAACCCCATTTGCCCTCCAAAAAGCCAAAAAAAAAAAGAATGGAAAAATCTCAAAGGCCATCTACTCCAGCCCCTTCATTTTGAAAATAATTAACTGAAAGTCTAGACAGGTGGCAATAAATTGGTAAAGGTAACAGAAGAGACAGTGTCAGAATTCAAACCCAGACCTTAAGACTCCAAATCCAGCCCTCTTTGGAACAAGTTTTCTATGACTACATCAAATAAAAGTTTTTTTTTTTCTTTCTGAAAACCTCATTAGATCATTCTATATTCTACATCTATGAATATATAATACACCCCAAACTGCATAAACACCTTCCGCCTCCCTCCCCAGATTTCCACGTAGAATTTTGAAATCAATTTCCAAGGGAAATTCTCCTTTGACCACTGATATATTGTTAAACAAACTAACAAACAAAATCTTTGCTGTGGAAAGTACATGGAATTTGACACTGATGGAGACTGTACCTTTGAGTTTATTGGTAAATTAAACTATGTGGTAAAACTACAAAGAAATGGGGCTTGATATAAGATCGTTACCACAGGAGCTAGGTTCTTTTCCTGTGCTCCAGCATCAGCTTTAAATATTTTTTTTTTGTTTATTGAGCACAGATATGGAGAGGCTTCATAGAATGCACAAGTTTTTTGTTTGTTTTTTTTAATTTAAGCTATTTCAGGACTCAGAGTACTACCCTCAAGGGGATCTGCAATAGACATTTCTAGTACCTCTCTCCCACAAAAACAAACAAAACGAAGGGAAATGCCCCTGCTACATTCAGAGGATAGTCTTCTTCAAAACAACTTTTTGAACTGCTGAGAAACTAGTTACTTCAGTTTCTGCAAGACTAGAAGGGTTGTTCCAAACATGTTAAGTTGATATTGAAGTTTCTCTCAGAGACAAAGTTGACTAAATGTACATAAAGACATCGACAAATTCCCACCCTGGCTTTCTTGATTATTTTTCATCCATCATAAACTCTTTCTTGAAACTTTCTTCTATCTAATGTCAGTTTTCCACCCTCACAGCATCAAATTAAATCAAAATTAAGCACCCATAATGCAGAAACCGAGAACCAATTTTCTACATTCTATTTTAAATAGTGCCTTTTGTCCATCATTGATTTTCTATGATTTAATGGGATGCATTTCTATAGATATTAAACAGATGACACTGGACTTTTCTTTGTGGCTAGTACAATGTGACATTGATGAAAATTATATTAAAGGACAATTTCACCCAAAAAGTAAACATTACAATTTAAAGAAGTAACCTCAATACTTTACTTGCTTCCTTTGTAAGTGAATTGAAGGCATTGAAAAAAAAAATCATACCAGCACCTAAGGATAGGCAAATAAATCTTAAAAGTGCATTTTTAATCAGTTATTGAACCAGGAAGTGGTATTTCCACATGAATCAAATTTTCAATTAAGAAATGCCATCTGAAATGTGGGGATGTAAATAAATAAGCACAAAATGGAATAAGAATCATGCTTCAGTTTTAAAACATAAAAGGTACAATTCAATATCCTAAAAATGGTAGTACAAATTGCTAATGAATGTATTTGGCTGTGCACAGTATTTCTGCTGGACAGCAATTATGATATTTACTGAAATAATTAATATTTGCTTTATCCCAAGAGACTGAATGACTACGGTGAGAAGAGTGCTGGTCTAGGCCTCAGGAAAGGCTAAATTTCATATCCAACCTCTGATTCTGGTGAGCCCTGGGACTCTGGGCAATCATACAAGCAATCAACAGACATTTATTTGTTAATTATTTACTAAGTGTTAGGTACTATGATAGGAACTGAAAATTCAAAGACAAACAATATATAGTCTCTGCTCTTAAGGGACTTACATTTTATCAGGATAGAAAAAAAAAACATATATATATATATATATATATATATATATATGCACATGTATAAATATAGTTGGGAGCTCCTCATATACAAGCGAGGCTCCTTATATTCAATCAGTCACTCCTGGTGGTTATGTTCTATAAAGTCTCTGCAAACACTGAATTAGTGAATGCTGAACCTTTGCTCCTAAGGAAAATAGAGCATTAGGTTTTTGTGACCCTCTGGTTAGAGCAGTTACAAGTGATCCAGATGTAACCTTGTTTTATGTGTGTTTCTGTTTAAAGACTCCTCATTAACATTGAACTCATGGTCAACAGCACTATGACTCATGCGTGAATGAAGCTTATCTAACACATGTATTTTCTACATGAGTGCCATCACAGACTTCTTGCACTTAGGAAAACTAGACAGCATTTCAAGCACTATTCATGCAGGCCATTTTAAACAGTGAAATAACCAACAAAAAGCATAAACAGGTGAAAAACTTGACACTGAGTAGATTGCAAAATGGACACTTATTTACAATATGGGAGCTGAGACAGAAAGGCAGAACACTGCATTGTTCAACCTCAGCTAAGACAACTAAATTTTTTTTCAAGGTTCTGTATATGTCTATGAATGACCATTAAAGCACCACAAATATTGTTTTTAGGGATATGATATATCTGTTTTGCAAATAGATGATTTTACAAATACAAAATCTATAAACAATAAGGATTGACTATACCTATATATATTAGTACATATATATATATATATATATATATATATATATATATATATATATATACACACACATAACACTACAAAAATGGATATAAAGAGATCATGGTGGGTCAAGGGCAGGTGGGGAGGAGGAATTAGAAGAAGACTTGATATTGAAGGTGGGATTTGAGTTGATCTCTAAAATAAACTAAGGAATCTCAGAGGCAGAGATGAGGGGGCAGTGCAGTCTAAGAACAGGGAACAGATAGCCCTTCAATGTAAACAGAATGTAAAGTGTTGTGTACAAAGAAAGCTATAAGAGTTCTGTTCAGAGTAATAACTACACTCAGTTCCTGAAAGACCAATAATGAAATAAATGGGCCTTTCACCTCATAACTGAGAGGAAAGATTTTGTATAGAACAAAATACACACATATACACAAACACACACATATGTATTGTAGATAGGTAGATAGATAAATAGATATGATCAATGAGGAAATTTGTTTTGCTTTATTGGACATATTTGAAACAAAGATATTATTTTTCTTTCTTTTTTTCTAATGCTGTGGGGTTTGGGAGACAGAGAGAATAAATAAATGCTAATTAATCAATTCAAAATAAAGTGCCATAAAAATCTTACGAAAAAAAGATAGGAAGGGGCTAGTTTGGCTGGACCATTGAGTTTATGAAGTAGAGTAATGTGTAGAAAGCATGGGCATGCAGATTGGAGTCAGGTTTTAAGCAAAAAACAGAGAAGGAAGGTAAATGAACCTCTTTGAGCCTCACATTCTTCATCTATGAAAAGATAATAATAGCTCTATAAAAGACATGCTGTGATGTAGTGGGAAGGGCTGGTCTTGAAGCCAGGAAGAGCCAGATTTAAATTCTGTTTCTGACACATATTAGTTATGTGAGCTTTGAACTATCCTATCTGATTCCACATTCCTTAGTAACCTTGCTAATTATATCCCTTAATAATCTTCAGTGTAATTCTAAAAATAAATCAAATCTTATGTATAAGGTGCTTTATGACTTAATATTATCATTTTCAATTCTCAATTAATTGATAATTAATTTATCAATCAATTTCCCTGTAACTAGCTGTTATTAGGAAATATAGTCATTATCATCACTAGTTTTGTATAATATAGCCCAAGTCAAATATGGCATAGTGTGAGGGTAGAAAGTGAAATATAGACTCGTGGTCTCATGGAAGTGGAGAATGAAAACAAAAAGACACATAAAAGCCATTTAGAGTCAATGAAGAGAAAGACTATATTCATCTTATCTATCTCGTTCCTGTAGGGATATGACAAGAAGGTGAAAGATTGAGATGAAGTGTGTGACCCTGTGGATCACAAGTGATTGGGAGACAGCATATGCTGAACTCTGGGTCCAGAGCTGGCTTTAAATCTGCTTTCTTTTACATCTTACTTGTGCTACATTACTTCCATAGGCTTCAGCTTCCTCATATACAAAACAGGGGCACCTGACTTGAGAGCATTTAATTTACTTTCTAGCTCTAAGAAGACTGTGATCAGATGATCTTAGAAGAGATAGAAACTAATAGAAGGGATGTGACATTTGATGTGGAATATGGCCTTAACTGTAGAAGGTGACCTCCAAGGCACATAAAATGCTATGAGGACAGCTATATGCAATTCTTTTCTTCTTATTATTGGCTGGAAGCATAGATTATTTCTAGAAGTATCTGGATCCCACCGGAAGATTCTCTTAGAGATTTCTTGGGATATTTTTGTGTGTACTTGTTGTCTATCCATTGGGATATTAGAAGAGGAATATAATTCTAAGTTCAAGAACTACCTCTTAAGAAGAACTACCATCAATAAATATTGATGATGAGAACCCTGGCAGATCATTGGTAGAAGAAAAGGTAATGACCAGCATTGGGAGGGGGAGTTTTCTTATTTCAGAGTTCCCTATAAAAATTAAATCACAATTTCAGTCCTTTTCCTAAAATAATCCACATATCTCTTTATTATTTGAAACTTTGGGATGTATGAACTTTTGAATCAGTTCTCTAGACTATCACATTTGTTTTGGATCATGTTTTGCTAAAGCAATAAGTTAACCTTTCCTATTGTCACAAATGTGGGAATCATGTTCCTTGTTTGCAAGCAATCTTCTGTTTGTGAGTGATTTATTGGGAAAAAAACTGATGAAATACCTTATTGTCAATGTTAATAATCCAGAAGTTTAAGCTAGAGCAGAATTTACAACAATTCAACAAGCATCTATTAAAGACCCTATATGGTTAGACACTGAGAATTCAACAACAACAACAACAACAACAACTCCCTGCTTTCAAGAATTTATATTCTATTGGAGGGATATAATATGCAACATGTCAGAGTTAACCTATAAGATTCTAACAAGTTATAATGGTCTGGGAGGTAAGTATGTTATATTTTACCTTTAGCAAAAAAAGTTTGTATCTATCTAAAATGAAAGGTTTTAAAAGTCAGAATGACAGTATATTAATATTACAGTAGATTATAATTATATGGTAGAAAATTTATTTCAAAATTCAATTTATTTAGTTGGCAATTAAATAGTGACTTAATTTTTAATTTTATGATTTAGTTGCCTAATTAAAAAAAGACTTCCTTAATTAATGTAGGATTGTTAATATCTTCCCAACCTGCCAATGTTCTTAGAGAGTTGTCTTGTATACTTATAAATTGAGTGACTTGACCATAGTCACATTATCAGTCTGTGTCAGAGGCAGGAGTAGAAAATTTGTCTTCCACATTCCAAGATCAACTGTGTAGTCTCTTAACCTCCTGAAAAGCTCTATTCAGAAGTTATAAATCTTTTTTTTATTACTTCTTCTGTTATGGTGTTTATGACTTTTTGACTTCTAATGTTCTTGTGTCAGGTCATTAAATTATCTCTAGTATTCTGTCTTTGAGATCAAAGGAATTTGGAATCCTTCAGATAACATTTCTTCAATGTTCATACTATTTGATCCCTAGATTTCACCACTTGACATATAAGTAAAGAAATTTGTTGATAAAAATAAAATCCCCATATAAAACCAAGGATTTATAGCAACATTTTGTGGCAACAACAAACAAGAAACAAAGTAGATATTGATTGACTTGGGAATGACCAAACAAATTTGTGGCACATAAACATAATGGGATATTGTAATATTGAAAGAATGGACAAATTTGATACATCGAAAGGTGGGAATGGAAAGGATTTCATGAACTGATACAGAGTGAAGAAAGCAGAGACATGAAAAAACAACATATACAATGACTCCAATGAAGTAAATGGAAAGAGTAAGCACCAAAAGCAATCCAAAGTCAACTTTGAAAAAATAAAAGGAACAAGCAAGACCCTGAAGAAGAGATGTGAGAAGACACTCTCACTCTTTTTTGCAGAAGTGAGAGGTCCATGAGTATCAAACATTGCATTGATTTTCAAAAATTTTAATGGGTTGATTAATATTAATGATTTATTTTCTTTTTCTTCTATTTTCATTTAAAATATTTTTTGTTTTGTGAAAAGAATCTCTGGGAACAGGGAGGGGAAGATTACATGGAGGATTTAAGTGAAGACAAAAACTATCAATAAAATTTATTTTGAAAGAAATGAATAGTGCAATTCAATTCAAAAAGCATATAAGTCCCTCATCTGTGTGCTGTATATATATATATATATATATATATATATATACTTATATATATGTATATATGATGACAGTAAAAACAAATTAACAACAACAACAATATATCCTTGCCTTCATGTCAAGCACTTATATTTACCTAGTAATATATGTATATATTTAAAATTATATTTTCTTTTTTTGGGAATTTCATTTTCCCCAGTTACATGTAAAAACAATTTCTAACATTACTTTTTAAAACTTCAAGTTACAAATTCTCTCCCTTCCTTCCTTCAGACACCACCCCTATTGAGAAGACAAGCAAATTAATACAGGTCATACATGTGGAGTTACACAAAACATATCCATAATAGTTACGTTTTGAAAGAAAACATAGACAAAGAAAACTAAAGAAAAATTAAAGTTAAAAAAAGAGTATTTCAATCTCTTTTTAGACACCGTCAGTTCTTTTCTTGGGAATGGATAGCATTTTTTATCATTAAGTCCTCTAGAGTAGCCTTGGATCATTGTATTGCTGAGAATAGGTAAGTCATTCACAACTGATCATCTTACAATATTGCTGTTACTTTGTGCTCAGTACATTTCACTTTGTATCAACCCATGCAAGTCTTTCCAGGTTATTTGGAGAGGATTTAGCTCATCATTTCTTATAGTACAATAGGATTCCATGTATATTACATATCACAACTTGTTCAGCCATTCCCCTCAATTTATAATTCTCTAGCCTCAGAAAAGGACTGCTAGAAATATTTTTGTATATACAAGTACTTTTTTGTCTCTTTTGGAATACAGAACTAGTGGTGTTATTGCTTGGTCAAAGGATATACATGGTTTTATAGCCCTTTGGGTGTAGTTCCAAATTGCTCTATAGAATAGTCGAATGAGTTCACAACCCCACCAGCAATGTATTAAATCTCATTTTTTCCCACATTCCCTCCAAAATTTTTCATTTACATTTTCTGCCCTACTCATCACTCTAATAAGTATGAGGCAGTACCTCAGAATTGTTTTAATGTTCATTTCTCCAATTAAAATTGAGTTAGAGTATTTTTTTCATATGACTATAGATAACTTTGCTTACTTAATCTGAAAACTAATTCTATCTTTTGATCTCTTATCAATTAGGGAATGGTTCTTTTTTGCTATGAATTTTACCCAGTTTTCTATATGTTTGAGAAATGAGGCCTTTATCAGAAAAACTTGCTTCAAAATTTTTTCACATTTATTATTACTAATTGTATTTCTCTTCCTCCTATTCCCCCAATCATTTATTCTATTCTCTCTATCCTTTCATCCTGTCCATCTTCAAAATTGTTTTCTTTTGACTATCACTTTCATGAAACTGTCCTTGTTTCTCTTACCATGACATCCTTCTCTTACCCCCTTTCCCTTTTTCTTTCCTGTGGGATAATATGGATTAGGAAGAGAGTAAGTTTCACTCACTTCCCCTCAGCTCCTGTCTCTTCCCCTCCGCTGTAAAAGCTTTTTCTTGCCTCTACTGTGTGAGATAATTTACTCCATTTTACCTTTCCCTTTCTCTTTCTCCCAAAAAATTCCTCTCCCAGAACTGTGTGGAGGGTTGTCCCTCCAGAGTCACAAACTTGCTATGTTCTTGTTCCTTCTTCCCCTGGAACCACTGCCTAGGGGAATGACTGGGGCCTAGATCTGAGTATGGGCAAAGCAACAGAATCCTGCCTCAGTGTTAGCAAAAATATCCCTTGTAATCTTTTGACCAACTGTTTAACCCCCTTAGCATTTGTGGGCTGACAGCTCTAAAAGCAGCTGTTGCTGCTGCCACTGTTGATTCAGACACTCCAAAGGTCTGCTCCTTGTTTGCTGTGGCAGGCTCTGGACTATGCTCTACTTTCACCCAGATGTGACAAACACTTCCTGGTGACCTCAGTTTTCTTTGGTGTCTGTGGGTTAAGAGGTCTGGAAACTGCCACTGCTACTAGTGATTCGGTCACCCTGAAGTAGACCACAGGAATGCTGTGCTCTGGTCTTCACTGGAGTAGTCTGCACTTTAATATTCTGCTTTCTCACCCTGGTCTAACAGTCCTTTTCTGCTGACCTTCCAAGTTTACTTGGGCTGGAAATTTGTTTCACTCTGACTTTTTGTGTGTTCTACTCTAGAATTTGTTTACAATAAATTTTAAAGGTATTTGGAAGGATTTAGGAGAGAGTTCAGGTGAGTCTCAATCCTTTATTCCTACTTCTTGGCTCTGCTGCCCTCTAAGATTGTACTTTTAGAGCTAAGGGGAGTTATGGTCCAAACACTGAATCTTTTACAGATGAAAAAACTCAGAGTAGTGAAATTACTTGATTATTTATCTAGTTAGAATCAGACCTCTGCCTCCAAAATTCACTGTCTCCACATGTGACACTCTTTACACTGTATCAGGCTTTTTGTGACTTTATGAATCAAATAATCTGATTTCATTTTTACCTTTGAGAAAATAGAGAAGCAGAGACATTAACTGCCTTGACTATTTTCACACAGATAAAAAAGTTAGGAGAAGAATTCAAGTAATAGTATCATAGGAGCATAGATCCTAGAAGGGAGCTTAAGGCAATCTAGTCTGGCTCTTTCATCTTGCCTTTTCACAAATGAGAAAACTGAGATCCAAGAAGATGAAGTTATTTACCCATAGGTAGGTGGCAAGTGGCAAAGGGAAGTGGTAACACAGAGGCCATTCCAGAGCTATAACTCTATCCCCAACTACACTATGATGAAAATAGTATCCTTTAAAAAGAAGTTATAGAATAAAGCTGGTTAAATTGCTGAAGACCTGTTTCCATTTTCTTACAGAGAAAAGAAGTCCATACATATTTGGGAAGTATCCATTTTCACTTCCCCTAAGACAATCTAAACCTCTGTGCTTTTGTAATCTTCTTAGAATATAAGGGAGTATTAACAGGATTTTTACTGAGTCAGTCTCTACCCTGAGAATGACAAAACAGCAGGCCAGAGACAAAGTTCCAGCAATCATGTAGCTGTTTAATTAATTAGTTTCATTATGAGGAACAGATTTGCAAATTGGGAATTCTCCAGATCAAAATTCCACCTTGCTGAAGTGAAGACAGAGATTTTATACGTAAATCACAAATGGGAAGGAAGGGAGGTGGGGCACATGGAATATAAACAATCCTTTCCCAGGACCTGAGATACCAGCACAAGAAAACAAACCCCACAATGCAAAAGTTCTAGAGTCAAGTCTTTGAAGTTTATTACCACCCCTCCAATCCCAGGGCAGAGAACCAGAGTTCTGTGATGGGAACAGATTCTATAATCTTTGATTTGCTTCACTTGAGGTATACAGCACAAAAATGCAGGGATTGTGAGTGCCTATTGGTTGACTGACCAGGAGTTATACTGTCAATATGTATCAGGGGCACTTGAACTCAGGTCTTCCTGACTCTAAGACTGGTTCTTATTTTACCTTGCCTTGCTGACTTAATTAGAGGTTCCTCATTCAGGAAAATTAGTCTTCCTGCCTCTTCTGCTATAGTACTATTCCACCCTGTAGAAATTAGTATATCAACGATATACTAGGGGGGAAATCCTAGAACTGTAGGCAGGATACTCTGTAAATGGGTTCTGCTAGGAAAAAAAAAATCTGTGCACTTTTATACATTCGTGCGCGCACGCGCGCGCACACACACACACACACACACACACACACGAAAAATGCTTAAAAATACTTAACATCAATAAATTGATCTTGAAACAGTCTACCTCACCTGGATATTATTAGAAAAGTGACTTGTAGGCTAATAAAATGGGAACAATAACTAAGTGTAAGGACGAGATAAATTATACCACTCTATCAATCTAAATTACAAGATGCTATGCCCTGATACCTTAACTGATATTATTGTTTTAATCAATTATGTTGAGCTCAAAGTTATCAACAGACTTACTACATTGCTGCAATGAAAAACCATTCAGCTCCTTGGAAAAGTTGAATTTTAGGCGAATGGATTTAGGGATATTAATTAAAGTATATGTAGCATATATTCCAGACTTGCACAATCTATTATCAGTGCATGATATGGACACTGCCACCAACAACTCCAATCAAGTATTGTACCTAGGATATTGAAGAGAAATCCCAAATTTTCCATAACCTTTGAAATCCACAATGTTCTCTGGCCAGAATATGTAGTAGAAGGATGGAAGGTGTGGGTGAGGAATGGGTTAATTGTGGTATGACCATTAGATGAAGAAGTTCAAAACTAGGGCCAAGGCTAGCACTGGGACTCTCCTCTTCCCCACTTAAGTCTATTACATAAGAACATACTTATTAAAAAAATAAAATAATTGACTTTAGACTAAATGACCAAAAGTCCTGGATTAATTTAGATATCTTTGAAAGTCCTTGGATGAACTAGATTAACATTGCATGGGAAGTGTGTTGATATTAGTCAAGCATATTTACTCCTGCTCTGTGAGTGGTTTATAAACAGAACCTGTGGGATTTGAACATCTGTGATAGGCTCAGTGGTACAGTGAATAGAGTACAGGACCTAAAGTTAGGAAAACTCTTCTTCCAGGATTCAAATCTGACCTCAAATATTTACTAACAGTTTGACCCTGGACTTAACTCTATTTGCCTCAATTTCCTCACCTATAAAACATGTTGGAAAAGGAAATGACAAACCACACTGCAGTATTTTTGTAATAAAAACCCCAAATAGTGTCTTGAAGAGGTGTACATGACTTAACTGAGAGAAGGCCAGTTTCAGTGAAGTCACCAAAAAAAAAAAATTGACTTGAATGTGGAGGAGGAGATTCCCAGTCCTAGCCTTGGCCCCGGTTTTGAACTTCTTCATCTTATGGTCCTACCACAATTAACCAATTCCTCACCCACACTCTCCATTCTTCTCCTATGTACTCTGGCCAGAGAATTTTGTGAATTTCAAAGGTTATAGAAGATTTGGGATTTCTCTTCAATATCTTAGGCAAAATACTTGATTGGAGTTAGTAGCAGTGTCCATATCATGTGCTGATAATAGATTGTACTTTAATTAATATCCCTAAATTCATTCTCCTAAAATTCAACTTTTCTAGGTAGCTGAATGGTTTTTCATTGCAGCAACAGGATAATTCTGTTGATAAATTTGAGCTCAGAATAGTTGATTAAAACAGTAATATCAGTTGAATAAGAATAATGTGTCGAATAAAACAGCAATAAGTTAGTGTTCAGGAGAACTCATGATTTCTTACAAACAATTCAAGCATTAAAGTGTTCTTGGAATTCTATGTATTTTTCATTTAATCACATGGGTACTTTGTGGTATGAGAAATTTCGGCTTTCTCAAAGCAAGATCCTTAGGATTGGCCTCTCTCAATAGATAAGATTCTGTTCCCTTTCATTTATTTGATATTATTTGTCTGATTAATATTAGCCCAATGCTTTATTTAATATTTAAGTAATTTAAATACTTACTAAGCCCCAAAGCACTGTTTCTATCCACGAAGATCTTTCACATATTAAACATAAAATAATAGTAGGATAATTATTTGTTTAAGGACTATGATGAAAAGAAGATAAGAAGAATAAAAGCACAAATAATAACAAAGCTTTTAAGATATAGAAAACTAGCAGAAGAAATAAGAACCATAAAAGAGAAAAGTCAGGTACCTATTATACCTACTGTTCTGTCTATTCCTGGTGGTATGCTAAGAAGACTTCGTTGATACTATTGAAGATGAGCTTAACTTCCCAACTTTATTCAGTTGCAAGTACTTTGTTCCACTATCCAATAGGGTATATTAAATATGATGCAAAACAATAAATATGAAAATAATTATAGGATAGCAACTTGTCAGGCATATTTCTATCTGAACTACATCAAAAAAAGATGAGAAGAAAAATAATAATGATAGCAAAGGTAAATAAGAGTAACAATAACAATCGACACATAATTCTTTGAAGTTTCAAAGTGCCTTTTCACATCACCAATTTTCTTCTTTAGTAAGATTTCATCAGTTCTGCCACCTTACACATTTAATTTCTTTTACTAATTTCCACTGATGTGAACAATGCTGTCTTGTCCATTGGGAGCAAATAGGAAAATTTATATTTAGTAATCTTTTACTGAAGATTTCAGATGAGAAAGATGATTGTACAGGGCTAAAGTGCATTCGAAAGGAACAGCATTGAAAGAAATTAGATTTAATTGCTTCATACAGAGCAAGAGGTTTATTTACCAAGCACTTTTCTTAACAGATTCTTGTGCCCCTTCAAAGCCCATGATGCCCATTTTGAATTACAGCTGCATATTAATAATAAGTACTCAAAAGGAAACTACCAATTGAGAATTACAATAAAACTGACACTTTCCTCCTGTATTTATAACTTTCTTCTTCCACATGGCAGTCTTGCTTTCTTCATTAAACATATGTCAGTCACCTTTTTTCCCTAGACTTCAGAATATTAAAACTCATTAGTAAGATGTGTCTCTGTTATTTTTAGATTAATTATAGTACTTTGAAGATTCAAGCGCTTCTCACAAAGCACTTATTTAATCAAATATGGTACTTGCATAGTGCTTATATGTATCTCCTCAGAAGTATTGTGGAGTAGTGATTTAGAGATCATTTTGGATAGAGAGATAGTCTTGGAATCAGCTAGACAGATTCGGGTCTATATGTGAAACTTACCTGGGCAAGTCATTTAACTTCTAATTGTCCCCACCTAACTCCCTAAGCTATAGCAGAGTTCTGAAACTTCCCTATTTCCCTTCTTTATAGATGTGGGTGACTGTGTTAAGTTAACTGCTTTATTTTCTTACATCTCTTTTCATTTTTTAATATAACACATGAATCTTTGGAGAGAAGAAGAAATGACATATTTTGAAGTGAGAGTGATACAAATGCAAATGATATCCATAGAAATTAAAACAATAAAGTTTGCCATCTTAATTGCTGCAGTTTACTTGCTAATGAAAATGATATTTCACTATGTACACATATGTACATATGTAAACACATTCATATTTGTCTAGAAATAGCAATATTATTTATATATCAACTGCATTACCTTAGAGAAGGAAAGAAGGCATCATGATATGTAGTTGAAAGTACTTGGGTATAGGTACCACTCAACTTTTGACAAGTAAAATGGTCTTGGTCCAGTGATTTTATCTCTTTGAAAGAGATTTGTAAAATGAGGTACTAAATTCCAGCCCTAAAATTTATATTTTAGTTGAAATAATAATCATTCTTTATATGTGTACTGATTCTAACTTTTCAGAACAGTTGAATATTTATTTCATTTTACTTACAAAGCAGATATTTTTTTAAGTACTGATTTTAATTATATGTGACAATTGCTTAAAGGCTTTTTCTAAAACTAAGTGGATATTGAAAAATGTTCTATTTAAGGTGAACTAGTTGAATAAAACCATTAAATTTCTTTATTTATCCCTCTGCCCTCATCCTATTCCTGATAACATGCAAGATAGGGAATTGGCTAGTTTACCAACCAGTAGTACCCTGATCTTGGCAGATTATAGAAGAAGCCCAGCAGTTTAAATGAAGAATGACATAGCTTGAAGGAGTATGGACCTGAAAAAAGTTGGGAAGATTGATAACTTATATCAGTGTTCATTCAAGTGACCAAGAGTCTTACAGAGCCATTACTGGGATTTCTGGATCAGAGCACTGGAAAAGGAGAAAAGAAGGTGAAGACTACTGGAATTTTGCCAAAAGATGACTGGAATTTTACAATGAGAAATCAGGATGGCATTCAAAAACCAGGCCAAGTAGGGAAAAACATTCATCCCTCCTCAGAGCTGAAAATTTACACAGTAACATGTCGAGCTTGACACAGGCAAAGGAAGAGCAGTGAAAGCTACTATAGGCAACGTTATTATTAAACATGCTATTGAATTCTCTGAGCAATTATGTTGTTGATGGACTCTTTGGAATGGTTTGTTTTCTAGTGGGTATTAGTAACTATTAGATCAAGTTAATGTTCGAAATGGCATCACCAGGACCCTCAGGAATCAATGGCATGAGATATATTATCTACCAATAGGGAGTGGAAAGATGGACTGCATCACACCCTCCCTATAATAGTCAATTGTCAGGCTTACCTTTGGCACAACCACACATACCTTTTTCCCATTTTATCCCAACATTATTCTCACTTTATCTTCCCACCCTCATGAAAGTCAAGCTCCCTGCTTCTGTGCCAGGCATTGGCCCCTTGGGGTATTTATAATCTAACTCAAAAGAAACACCCACAGGAGTAGCTATGTCAGTGCTATTGTGAAAATTACATGCCTCAAATGTCCACTCAAATCCTGATAACCTTAGTGGCTGGGCCAGATGGCCTTCCAGAGAGTGGACTACAGAAGGGCTCACTGGATAAGCTCCCACCACTTTTCATGGATTTGGTAACACAGTAAGTTACATATGATGAGCAGACTCAAATGAGTGGGGAAACTACATTGAAAATCTCATTAAATTTTCTTTTTCCAAAATTCATTGCACTCTTGAGTTTTCCTGTTTCTGTCAATGACACTACTCCTGATCACTCATATTTACACATTTGATGCCATCCTTGATCCTTTCATACCACACATATCCAAGAAGTTATTATATCCTATTATTGCTAGCTCCCTAGTATGTCTCACTGTTACCATCTCATCAGTCCCTTATCACTCTCCTAGATTAAAGAAATGACCTCCTAATTAATTTCCCCAACTCAATACTCTCTCTGCTAAGATTCATCTTCCACCCTGATACCAAAGTAAATTTCTTCAAGTAACCATATCACTGACTCCCAACCCAATAAACTCTAGAGACTCTGATTAACATTACATTCATATTTAAACTCCTCTGTTTATCATTTAAGAGTTCTTCACCTATATCCAGCCTAATGCAATTAATTCCCCTCTCAGATGGAAGTGACTTTTTTATTGATCCTTACACTTATGCAAAAACACAACTAAACTTTTCAGCATGAAAGGAAATTAAGGTTTACAAGCAGAGTGAAAAAAATATGAAATGAAAAAAAAAAAAACCATGCAGGAGTATACTCCTATGAGCCTACATATCCTGAGTGTGACCTGAAAGAGATTAAAAGTTCGTTGGGATTTGTACCAGACGGGTTCAACATTAGGAAAACTATCAGCATAATTGACCAAATCAATAATAAAACCAACAGAAATAATATCATTATCTCAATAGATGCAGAAAAAAATTTTAATTAAATACCCATTCCAAATAAAAACACTAAAGAACATAGGAATCAATTGATTCTTCATTAAAATGATAAGTACGATCTTTCTAAAACCATTAACAAGCATTATATGTAATAGTGATAAACTAGAAGCATTCCCAATAAGATCAGGGATAAACAAGGATGACTATTATCATCACTGTTATTCAATATTTTACTAGAAATGTTAGCTTTACCAATAAGAGAACAAAAAGAAACCGAAGGAATTAGAATAGGCAATAAGAAAACAAAATATCACTCTTTGCAGATAATAGGATGGCATACATAGGGAATCCTAGAGAATCCAGTAAACAACTACTTGAAATAATTAAATATTTTAGTACAGTTGCAGAATTTATAATAAACCCACATAAATCATTGGCATTTCTATATATTACCAACAAAATCCAGCAGGAAGAAAGAGAAAGAGAAATTCCATTTTAAATAACTGTAGAAAATTTAAAATATTTGGGACTCAACCTGTCAAGATAAACCCAGGAACTATATGAATGCAATTACAAAACACTTTTTACAGAAATTGTCAGATCTACATAATTGGAAAAACGTTAGTTGCTTAAGGGTAGGCCTAGCTAATATAATAAAAATAATAATTCTACCTAAATTAATTTACTTATTCAGTGCCATGCGAATCAAACTACCAGAAATTATTTTATAGAGCTAGAAAAATAATAAAAAAATCTGGAAGAACAAAAAGTTCAGAATATCAAGGAAATTAATAAAAAACATGCAACTGAAGATGACCTAACTGTAGCAGATATAAAACTATATTAAAAATCATCATTCATCAAGACTATGTAATATTGTCTGAAAAAATAGAGTTGTGAACCAGTGGAATAGGTTAGGTAGAAAGACACAGTAGTCAATGAATATAGTAATCTACTTTTTGATAAACCCAAAGACACCAGCTTCCAGGATAATAACTTATTGTTCGACAAAAACTGTTAGGAAAACAAGAAAATAGTATGGCAGAAACTGGGCATTGGTTAATAGATCAGTACATAAACTATATACCAAGATAAGGTCAAAATGTGTACATGATTTAGATATAAAGGATGATAATATAAGCAAATTAGGAGAGCAAGGAATAGATTAAATTTCAGGTATATGGAAAAGGGTGGAATTTTATGATCAAACAAGAGATAGAGAACATTATGAAATACAAAATAGATAATTTTGATTACATTAAATTTCTAAAAATTCACATAAACAAAACCAATGCACCAAATATTAAAATGAAAACAGGAAACTGGGAAACAATTTTTACAACCAGCATCTCTGATTATTGCCTAATTTCTGAAATATATAGACACTGAGTCCAATTTGTAAAAACACAAGTCTTTCCCCAATTGATAAATGGCCAAAGGATATGAACAGGCTCTTTGCAGATGAAGAAATTAAAGCTGTCTATAGTCATATGAAAAAAAATGCTCTAACTCACTATTGGAATTATGGTTGATCACTGCCTTACTCATTGTTATCAAGTCTTTCAAATGGGTTTGTATTTATAATATTGTGTTCTACAATGTGTTCTCTTGTTTATTTCACATGCATGTATATATTTATAGCAACTCTTTTTCTGAAGGCAAAGAATTAGTATCTTCTTTCTCTAAATTCTCTCCTTTAGCAATCTATTTAATCCTTTGGCTTTAAATGTCAATTTTATGCAGATTATTCCAAAATTTACATCTTGAACCCTTACCTCTGTCCTGAACTCCAACACATTTTTTCCAACTTGTTTTTCAAAGTATTTCCATCTGCCTCCTCTGCTAGTACCTGAGTTTTATGTCTAAAACCAAATTAATTTTACTCTTCATGAATACATAAGTTTCTTATTTCTTTAGAAATGCATTATCATTATCATGATTTCAATTACCAAGGCATAAATATGTGTTATTTTTGATTCTTTACTTTCTGTATCCTCAAAAAAATCAGTATTCATCTCCTGTGAAGTTGACCTCTGAAATTCATTCATCCAAGAAACATTGCTTTTCAGTGTCTATCTTTTGGCAGATATACAAAACTTTGGCAATATATTGCTTCTCATTTCATGAAGCTTATGGTTTCTTTTAGGAGAATAAGGCATGCATATTGATAATTAATTTTGGAAATAAAGAGTTGTAACCCAATGGTGGAGATGAGGGGCATGTAGGGCATTAAGGGCATAGTGGAGATGTTGAGAAGTGAGAGAGCTCATTTTATTTTTCAGTACCACTTGAGTCATCCTATTGGACTCTCCAAGCAAGTGTTCCCTTTGAGTACTTTTCAGGATTCTCCAAAAAATGAGTGTCCACTTTGAGAACACTTTGGGGACTCAGAAAACTTTTCATATTATTCATGATGTCAAGTTCCTTCTGATGCTTCTGGCTTCTAGCTTCAAGAGTGAAGAAGGCCAACCTGACTTCAGGATGCTAAAGGAAAAGATTCAGGGAAGACAAGAGAGATACTGGCAGTGTTCAGAATGTCCTCTTTCCCATCTTACTACTCTAGAGACTTTAGGGTGTTTTCCTTTTGGGTGAGATCCAGTATACTCTCTCAATTAATCTTAGTTGTCTCTCTTCCAATTGGAGACTTCTTTCATCCTGTATTTTCTGGAATATATTAATATGAATATCTTCTCTGATTTCTGTTTTGTTACAATTGAGCCAAATGCCTTTCTTTGCTGTTGTGTTTTTATTATAGGATTGTTATGTTGAAAAGGGGTCAACTCTTGGATATAGAGGTAATGGTCCAGCTTTCCACCAAGATGACAAAGTGAACAAAAGTTATGTGGAACCCAATCATACTTTTAATATGAACAGTATATAAAAGAGCAGATAGATATATTTCTAGCCCAGTATCCCCTTTCCCTGAGGAGAGTTTTCTGGTCCCAACTTCCTATTTCTCCTCATAGCAGGAATGAAAGTTTGCCCTAGGTTAGTGTTTTGTGAGGGGAGAGACTAGAAATGTCTTTTCTGGCTCCCTTCAAATCACAAAAAGAAAGATAGGCCCCTATGGCACAGGCTGGCCTTATTATAGATGTAACGTCAATTCTCCTACTCATTAAGTAAAAAGCTGAGAATGACTGAGGTTAAGGCGTTATTTTCTATCAGGAATTTGAGTTGTGTTTTAAAGTTAAGAATTAAATAAGTAAAGAGGGAGAGGGAGCAAAGGGAGTGGCATAAGGAAGGCTTGGAGGAGAACACAGGTTTTTCATGGGGTGGTGACATTGGGTGGAGTATAAGGGGAAATTTACCTGGATTATGTAATGTATGGAGGGGTATAATATGACTTAATTCTGGATTGGAAGAGAGGCATCAAATTTTGATGATTTTTGAAAATAGAAAAGTTTAAATTTGATTTGCTATATAATGGAAAACCATGGACGATTTTGGAGCAGAATGACATGATTAGATCTATGCTTAAAAAAATCTTCTCCCCAAAACCAAACAATATTCTTCAGACAGAATGTAGGCTTGATTAGAAAGAGAAAAATATTAGAGACAAGAAGGTCAATAGCAGAATATTGTAATGAAATAAGCAGATGGTAATGAATGTCTGTATTAGCATAGTGAAATAAAAGAAAAGAGGAGTTATATGTAGTAGCCCTGGTTCAGCTATTTATTGCATATAAAGTGTTAATTTCTTCCTTAATACTTCTCACTTACTTTTGAGAATTCCTTGCTCTAACAACTAGGCATAAAGAGGCCTGCATATACAAAGTTGGTGAGAGAGCTAGTTATTTTAGATGACAGATTCAGGATATATGAATATCTTAATAGCCAGGAACTCCAGAATAAATCAAGCATGATGATAGGTAATGAGGATAGACTTGAAGTCCTACACTTTGGTTTAAAAAATTCAGCTTCACAGGTATAGAACTACACTATCTCCACCAAGGTTAAAACAATAACCACAATAACAACAGTGACAGATAAAATAGGTGTAAATTGTAGCAGAAGGTAATTGGTTGATGATGAGATAGGATAACAGGCTGCTTTTGATGATTCATCTGTTGCTAGTAGGATTTCTTTCTTGAACTGGGGGAATTGTGTCAGTCCCAGAACTTCTCAATTTTTTTTTTATGTAAAAAGTAATTCATATGAAAAAGACCTTAGGTCTGCAGTGGATTTGTTAGTAATCTGCTTGTTCAGTCATCTTTGAGTTATTTTAAGTTAACAACTGACACCAAATTACCCTCTAGCTGTTTGGAATTAGAGAGAGGTTGTTGTGGTAGTGGTATAGAATAACCTGTCTCTCCATTATAATACAGTGGTGTGCAAACTAATTGGGACAAAGTAAAATGATTACATTTATTGCCTTTGATAACAAACTTCATAAAGTTTTACATTGCTACAAAAATCCCTTTAATACATAATGCCCTACTTTTGCTGAAATTGTTCATTTTATATGACATATTACCGAGGTCCCAAAATTTTGACATAATTTACCATGACATCACATTTTTATCACGTTGGAAATTAAACGTACCTTTGATGAATTGTCTATTTCATTCTAAGTCTAGCCTTGACAGGAGTCCATATTGTTTTAATGGGATTTAAATCTCATGTACTGACAACCTTCTGGAATTGATTTACTTCCATCGTTTAGCCAGATTTCATAACTTTTCATGATGTGTGGCCTGGTACATAGACAAGTTGTACTATTCCCTCTCCACTTAGGAATTTCTAAACATCTGAAATACTCTATTTTCTCAATGTATTAACATACCATTTATCTTGCTTTATCATCAAATAATTACCTCTGTTGCAATTTACATCTATTTTCTCTTTTTTGAACCTTGGAAAAGATAGTATAAATCTGTACCTGTAAAGGTGATTTTTTAAAAACCAAAATGCAGGATTTCAAATTTATCTTCATTAACTATCATGATGTATTAATGTATCTCAACATATACATATGCTGAGATTTGAGATTTCAGTGGTGTTAGAGGCCCCAAAATACCAACACACCAGGTCCTACCAAATGAATTCAACTCAAGACTTCTCTCAGCCAAAGTAAAACAAAGTTTATTAAAGATTCACCTTAATGGGTAGACTCTTAATGTGCCTAAGTATTTATAACACTTGTATTGGACAAGTAGGTCAGAGCAATCTGACATAGACTGAGTCTGTGCTAGATTGAATCTCAACACCTTGATGGAGGTAAGATGGATCTTATATACATAAAGACTGTGAGAAATATCTAGGGGTGGTCTAGAGGAGAGGTTTGGGGAGGGTCTTGAAGAGGAGTCTAAGGAGGATCTTGAGGTCAGGCTCCAGAAATGGGACTGAGGGTGAGAAAAGCTGAAGGCTACCTGGAGATGACAGACAATGGAGGGTTAGGCTGGTTTAAGGGTAACAGATTTGGGTATAGACATTTTGAAAGGATCAAAGACGGGAAGTAGTTGGACAATGGAGGGCTAGGCTAGGTTAAAAGTAGCAGATTTGGGCCTAGTGATAATGAAAGGTCTTTCATGAAAGCTCAACATTCCCTAAATTAGGAAAGGATATCCATGTCAACTGGTAGTAAAAATCTCCAAAATATTTTTTTGAGGTTGATTTGTGAAAAGCATCCAGGTAGTACATTGGATAGAATGCTCAACCTGGTGTCAGGAAGAACTGAGTTCCCATCCCATCTTATACACTCACTAGTTATATGAGCCTGATTGCTAATATACAATACTATTCTATACTATACTATACTATACAATACTATAATGTAATGTAAAATAATATAATGTAATATAATGCAATATCATATCATATCATATCATATGATACCATATCATGTAATATCATGCAATATAATATAATGTAATATAATATAATGCAATATAATATAATGTAATATAATATAATGTAATATAATATACCTGGGTTTTCTCAACTATAAAATGGGGATAATAATAATACCTGTCTCTCATTCTTGTGAGGATCAAATAAGATAAATCTGTAAAGTACTTAATGCAGTGTCTGTTATTTATTTAAATTAATTTATTAGTTTAGTTTCAGTTAACAAGATTCAATTCCATAATTCCTTGAATTTCAAATTTCCTTTACCTACCTCCCCCCAACCCCCACGACAGCATATAGTCCAGTATAGGATCTGCAAATACTTTCATATTAGACATTAGTCCAATTACAAAGGCGTATTGTACTAGATGATATGAAAAATGGTGAAGAAGAAATAAAACCAAACAATGAAAAGAAAAAGATCAATTAGTTTGCTTCCATCAGGATTCAGGCTCAGTTCTTTCTAGTTATATCTCTGGATGGCGCATTTCTCTCCTTCATGAGTCTTTCAGGATTGACTTATATCACTGCATTGCTGAAAAGAGTCCAGTCTGTCATAGCTGGTCATCACACATATGATTTGTATTTGATTGTATACTAATTTCTTCTGATTCTACTCTTCTTGCTCAGCATCAGTTTGTATAAGCTCCTCCAGGTAAATATGAAATTCGTCTCCTCCTCATTCTTATAGCACAGTAATATTCCATTACATTCATATAACACAGCTTGTTTAGCCATTCCCCAATTGATGGGCACCCCTTTAATTTCCAATTCTTTGCAACCACGAAAAGAGCTGCTATAAATATTTTTCTACATTTGGGTCTTCCTCCCACTTCTGTGATCTCTTTGGGATATAACCCTAGAAGTGGTATTGCTGGGTCAAAGGGTATGCAATTATTTATAGCTCTTTGTACATAATTCCAGATTGCTCTCCAGAATGGTTGGATAAGTTCACAACTCCACCAGCAATGCATTAGTGTTCCAATTTGCCCACATCCTCTCCAGCATTTGTCATTTTCTTGTTTTGTCATCTTAGCCAATCTGACTGTACAGATATGGTACCTCAGAGTTGTTTTAATTTGCATTTCTTTAAACAATAGTGATTTAGAGCATTTCTTCATATGCTTATAGATATCTTTAATTTCTTTCTCTGAAAACTGCATGTTCATATCCTTTGACCATTTATCAATTGGGGAATGACTTGTATTCTTATAGACTTGACTCAATTCTCTGTATATTTTAGAAATGAGTCTTTTATCAGAGACATAGGTTGTAAAAATTCTTTCCCAGTTTCCCACCTCCCCCTTAATCTGGGTTACATTGACTTTGCTTGTACAGAAGCTTTTCAATTTAATGTAATCAGAATTATCCATTTTGCATTTTATTATGCTCTCTAATTCTTGTTTGGTCCTAAAGTCTTCCTCTCTCCACAAATCTGACAGGTAAACTATTCCTTGCTTTCCTAGATTGCTTACAGTATCATCCTTTACACCTAGATCATGCACCCATTTAGACTTGATTTTGGTATATGGTGTTAGATAATGATCTATGCCCAGTTTCTGCCACACTGTATTCCAGTTTTCTCAGCAGTTTTTGTCAAATAGTGAATTCTTATCCCTAAAACTGGGGTCTTTGGTTTTATCGAACAATAGATTACGATATTCATTAACTGCTGGGTCTCCTGCACCCAATCTATTCCATTGATACACTACTCTACTCCTCTGCCAGTACCAAGCAGTTTTGATGACTGATACTGTATAGTACAGATTAAAATCTGGCATAGCTAGTCCACCTTCCTTAGCATTTCTTTTAATTAATTCCCTTGATATTCTAGACCGTTTGTTTTTCCAAATAAATTTGTTATTATTTTGTCTAACTCTAAAAAGTAATTTTTTTGTAAATTGATTGGTATGGCACTAAATATATAATTTAGTTTGGGTAAAATTGTCATTTTTATTATATTAGCTCAACCCAACCATGAGCAATTGATATTTTTCCAATTAGTTAGATCTGAGTTTATTTGTGTGAGAAATGTTTTGTAGTTGTGATCATAGAGGTTCTGGGTTGCAGTGTCTGTTATTATAAACATAATAATGCATTAGACTCTAATACTTTTCACAATGGGAGCTGTTTTCATTTCCGTAGCATAATTTGACAAAAAATATATCATAATATAAAAAGAAAGTCATTGACACTTGAAAAAAAAAAAGCACCAGATATTTGTTTAATGTTAAAATAAAATTTTTTAAAAAGTGCTCTTTTTTTCCATCTGGCCAGAAGTTCTATTATAAGAAGTATGACTATATATACTTTATTATTATTTCAAACTGAAGTTTAAAAACCCAGCTTTATGGAGCAGCTAGGTGGAGCAGTAAGAGCGCCAGCCCCAGAGTTGGGAGGACCCAGATCTGTTCTGGCCTCAGATACTTAACATCCACACAAAAATAACTAGCATTGTAAACTTGGGCATGTTACTTAAACCCAATTGCTTAAAAAAACAAAACAAAATCCAGCTTTGTTAACTATGTATGAAATGACTTATTTCAGATGCTTCTGATACATTTCATTATAGAGGCTTCTTTGATTTTCTTTCTTTTTTTTTTGTTTAGAAAACCCAAAGCAATTTGGGTTTGTCAGAAGAATGATCTAATGGCCCAAAGGAATCCAAAAGCTTATACATGCTAATAAAAATTTTCAACACTGAAGAATCATTGTAATGGAACATATGTTTATTATTAGCTTCTATATATGCTAGCAAGAAAGATTATAGATTACAAGATATCCTTCAAATACTAGTATAATAGTATAAATCTCCATGTATGGTAATGTGACTAGAAAGAGGAAATGTGAGCCAGTCTTTTATACATTGAAAATTAAGGACCATATTTTGATTTGTGGCTAGAACCCTCAATTTTAAGCCTATTTGTAGCTTTGTTTCCTCACTTCATTTCATATACACACACACACACACACACACACACACACACATACACAAACAATATTATTTTTGAAAAAATCTAAAATGGCAATTTGAGCCAAAGCTCAAAAAAATTTCCAAAGAAAATTAGTTAAGTTACATCTTCAGGAAATTTTCAATATGGGATTGGTTCTAAGATAGATATTAAAATATGCAAAATGAACATGTAATGGATGTGGGGGGTGTTATACATATGTAGATAATATCCATTTGAAAATGCTAAAATGGTGTCACCCATGTGGAAGACACTAGTGCCTACCTTGGAAAGAATCATGACTACTGGAGCATGTGTGGACTTCAAGCTTTGGTTTAAATGTGGTTGGCAGGAGCTTTTTTTTTTTCTATCAGCTATGTATCTGGAACTGTGTGAGTCTCTAAAAGAGACTGTGTGAGCAGTAGTAGAGGTTTTAGTGTCACTTAAATCTGAAAGAGGAGATGACCCCACTCATATTATACAGTAAGGAAAGTTAGAGTCCTAAGAAACAGTTCTTGGGCTTTTTTTCTTTTGTTTTGAACTTTTGGTTCATTCTTTTCTATTTTTAGTGCAGAGAATAAAGTTCCTTGTCCAGTCTGGGAGTTCTAGTCATAAGAATTTGCGAGTCAATTGTTGTTATATTTGTAGTTGCTATTATTTTTGAAGTAAAAACTCCTTTATTAAAGATAATCTGATATTAAGTGGTCAAATGGAACTCAAGAATAAGTCACTGGGCCCCTAAAAATGGAGGGAATATAGCTGGTTCCTACCATAAGATTAGGTTGATGGAAGAGAAGAGAAAGTCCCCAAAGTCTTCCAGGAACCCGGGAAACTTTTGGGGGTAAGGGGGACCTTGATAAAGCAGAGCCAGTGCAAGCATATTACAATGTCAACATAGCCAATTGGCAAGAATGGCAATGATGCTAGGTTTGTAATCAGGAAGATATTTCTAATACTTGCTCTATGACCCAAGACTGGTCATTTGATCTCTCTGAGTCCCAGTTTATTCATTTTTAAATTGACAATAATTTAAATTAGTGCAAAACACTTTGTGAACCTTAAAGTTCTATACAAATGACAATTATTATTATTCCAAAATCATATAATTTCATGCAGGGATTATACATATTGGTCTTTTACTGTAGCTCATCTTCTCAACTTCCACTCTGTTTTTCCATTTAATATCTATGCTATCTCTGCTATGTTAAATTTCAAAGTCACCACCTTCATTATTCCAATTCTTTGTTCAAAAACCTTGTGGTCTGTAATGGAAATGCATATTTGAAGATCTTCCCTGCCCCTAGGCCCTTTGATTGCCTTAAGTGACTCTGAGAACATTCTTTAATTTGAAAATATACTCTGCCCCTTAATAGCCTGAATGTGGTCACATGGAGCCTATGGTGGTAGGCTTGGTTTTCAGGAATGACCACACCTTGATGCTGTGTGATTGGGCAGTGGGTCAAGAGGGTGGTTACATTCTCTGACCCAGGAGAAGTCTATATAATCCCTGATGGGAGGCTTTGCTTTGGGGGCTCACTTTGAGAAGTGTTGTGTGATTTGACCAGATGAGACTCTGGGAAGCCATTGAGAGCCCCCTGGCTTTGAAAACCCAGATGTTGATGCTTCCCTCTCTGGTAACTGTGATTTTGGTATTGATAATTGTTGGACAGTTTGGAAGCCTGTGTGTTTGATCTGTCTGTATACTTTGAAGTTCAGGGTGCTGAACTTTTCCCCCTGAACTAGGTAATATATGTTTGATTGATTAAAGTAAGCTTGTTAACCCAGTTTGAGTTGCTTTCCTTTTGAAAAGCAGATCTAAGAACCTGTGTTGGCAGCCACCTTGGTGATGTTGGGGTGCTTGCTGCTACATGATTCCAACTGCTTCACTAATCAAATCTGAACTCCATATGACAATTCAACTATGGGTTCTACTCTTTCCCCCAAAGTAGCCTCTTTTCCAGTCATGCTGATTTCTTCATAATATAGTGCCCTATGCATCTTTTTTTTTCTTTCTTTTTCTTTTTTTTTTTTTTTGAGGGCAATTGGGATTAAGTAACTTGCCCAAGGTCACACGGCTAGGTTTTTGTTTGTGTGTGCATTAAGTGTCTGAGGTTGGATCCGAACGCAGGTCCTTCTGACTCCAGGGCCAACGCTCTACTCACTGTGCCACCTAGCCACCCCTGCCCTATGCATCTTATGATAACTGCCATTTATGTATACTTTCCTCCTGTCTGTTTCCATTTTTAAAAGTTTTGTTCAGGTCTCATTCCTCGACAAATCTTTCCTTAATTGTTCCACAGATTTCTCAGTTCTTAGAAGTCTTCTGTGTTACATGCTATGTTGTAAAGCCAAGCATGGGCAACTCTCCAGAGGACTGCTGCTGTGAATAGTTTCAAGGTTGTTATTACATAGTATAGTGAACTCTCTATTCAGTAATAAACTAAGACAAAACATTGACAGAAACCAAAGTACATCATTTACAGTGTTATGACATTATATTGGCCACATAGTTTTCACCAAAGTGGACACATAGTTTTACACAAAATATATCATTCAGTAAGTCCTTAACTCAATCATCCTTAAGGAGCAGGCTTCCTTGAGGAAGTTCTCCTTCTCAACAAAGACTTAATACAATCATGGGCAAGAACTGAAACAAGATGTCAACTAAATAGCTGAAAAAAACGTTTTAACTACTTCTTTGCTTGCCATTATATATGTATGCACTATAATTGTTATATCATGGTGTACTGTTAAATAATTATTTTTATGTACATTAGCCAATTTATGACAGAATTGTAAGCTCCCTGATGATAAGGATCATGTCTTGTAATTCATATTTCTCTATCCTTATCTCCTCTCACCACAGAGCCTAGGAAATGACAGGGATAGAATAAACATTTAATGAACACCAGAGGACAATTCATCAATCTGCAAACACTTATTAAGCTACTTCATGATAAAATGACTTTCCCTGGACCTCAGCTAGGCTGGAGTACTAGATGTGTTTTCTGGTCCCTAGTTTGTTTTTAAATCTATGTTCATATGATAAATTAAACTTTGATTATGTCAGTTACTAATATGTATAATGATGACAATTCATATTTCAATATTACCTCAAGGTTTTCAAAGGGCTTCTCTCACAACAACTTATGAGGTACTTAGTGAAAATATTGTATATCTTTTCCCACCTTAGGAAAATGAAGTTTAGAAAACTTAAACAATTTGTCAAGTTTCAAACAATTAACAACTGTTGGAGCTATGATTTGAATCTAAGATTTCTGGTGCCAAGTGCAAATGAGATTTACATCATAAAAATAAAGTGATTGTTAAAGAAGAAATAGTAAATGCAAACGGAATCTTGGGCCTGATATTCAGGGAGAATCTGTGATCTCTTTTCAAGTTTACAGAGAAGACTATTGGGAAGAGGGAGTTTTTTTTAAAGAGCTTCTTGAGCAGTAGGGGGAAAAATTCTGGTTATAAGCAATGCAAATTAGGAGTAAGTTAAGAGCTAGGATTCAGAATAAGTGACAGTATTTTTTTTTCTTTTATAAAATTATTTACTTATTATTGACTTTCTTTTGTTTTAAAATTTTGAGTTCTAAATTCTCTTCCCCCACTCTTTCACCAACAAGGCAAGCAAAATAATATCAATTATATATGTGAAATAATGCAAAATACATTTCCATATGTTTCAAATATGACATTTCATAGCCATATCACAAAAAGAAAGCTAAAGAATTAAGCATTGATTTGCACTAAGTTCATTATTTATTTCTCAAGAGGTAGATAGAATTTTTCTTTTCATTATGAGTCGTCTGAAATTGACCGTTTAGATATGTTAAATACATAATCTGAGTTTCTCATCACAGTTTTTTCTTACTTTGGTATTGCTGTAGACAAGGAGTACACAGAGGAAAATATAACACACAATACCTATCCCTTAATCTCTGCACATATACCTAACAAGTAGCATAATACACCTTAAGGTTGGAAGCCACATCTTGAACATATGCTGATTCAATCTGGACAAATTGCTGGGTCCCTAAACTACCAATATTCTCTCACTTGCTCCTATAATGGGTATTGTATCTTCTCTTTGTCTTACTTATTCTCTATTCATTCTTTCCAAGCTCTGCTGATGCCTTTTGAAAAGGTTCATAATATTACTGGCAACGTAAAGCCTACACATTCTGTGGGATCAATCTGTTCCTGATTACAACCTTATTATCTTTAAACTATTATATTGGTAAGTCAAGGAAAACAAAACCAACATTTATTACATAGAAATAAGTATTTATTATGGGCTTACTCTGTGCCAATCACTGTGTTAAAGCACTGGGCACACAAATACAAACAAAAAGAAAAACAATTCCTGTTCTTGAAAAGTTTATGTTCTAATGAGAGAAGACAAGATATAAAAGAAAGTTGAAGAGTAGTGGCAGGTTGGGAGTGGAGAGAATAGCTGAGAGTGTGTGATAGTGAGATTCTGAAGGTTAGAAATACAGTTGGGAGAAGGATAAAGCCTGGCCAACCTGGTTATATCCAGAGAAAAATTCACCAGTGACAGGAGAGGGCCAATATCAACCATGGAGGAGAGATGATCCAGATTGAGAAGGCAACTGAGTCACAGTCATTAAGTTTGGGGTCACTCAGAAGCCAAGCTGGGAGGGAAAAAAAAAACAAAACAACCAAAAACATGCGTGGGCTAGGCCCTGCCAAGAATGATATCCCATTAAAGCAACTAACAAATGGGCATGTATACTCACCAAATGTGTACCTCATATTGGGTATCTAAATATTACTTTAGGACTAAAAATATTTATTTTTTTTTCTATGTTAGGCTGAAACATGCCTTCCTGGAGCTTTCCTTAGCTGACCCTATTTCTATTCCCTGGGACCAAGTAGCACAAGTTTAGCCCCTTTTCTACATGGGAACCCTTCAGATATTTGAAGACAGCTATTGTATTCCCCATAGGTCTTCACTTCTCATGTTTGAATATCTACAACTCCTTCAACTGTTTATAGTCATTTTTCCTTATAGTTTTTAATTCCAGAGCAGTTTGTTGAGGATGGTTATGAAATTTCCTTTCTTGGACATATTTTCATAAAGGTTTTAAGAATCTTATTGCCAGGAGGAAGGAAAACAAACTAACAAAACCCTTGAGGTTCTTTGTACTGAGTTCCTTTAAATGTATTTTTCTACCTGTCTGATGCACCAGGTAATAAATGTCTCCCTACTTTCTAAAAGTCTATTTTGAAACTGCAGTCATTTGATATTGACCACTTTGCAAAGAGTGCATCTTATCAAACACATACGAGTGTGATGAACTGACTTCAGCAATGAGTGACTGAGATATGGCATTATGATCAAATGCCTTCTGATTGAATGCAGTGGGTATGGGAATGACTCAGGAGTTGCTGAAACAAAGCTCAATTCTAATACATATGGATCTATTACACCTTTAGGAACCACACTTTTCTCAAGGTCTTTTGAATGTTTGAGCTCATACTTGGAAGTGATCTTGTACCTGTAAAAATGCAAGGGGAGATAGTGCTCTCTTGAGGGGAGTTGTTTTAATAACTTTTTCACTGTTATCCCATACTAGTATATAAACTTCTATATAAGCTAATTGATGTCAGCTGGTTAATCCATAGGGTGTGTGTGTGTGTGTGTGTGTGTGTGTGTGTGTGTGTGTGTGTGTGTGTAGGGGACAATAAGCCAATCCACAATCACTTTTTTAAAGTGCTTACCATGTAAGCCAGAACTGTGATGAGTGCTGGATAAACAAACAAGCAAACAAAAGGCATGCTTTCTTCCCTTAAGGAGTTCATATTTTGATGAGAGAAGCAACATGTAAATTACTGCATGAGACTTCATGGAGTTCAACTGAGTCTTGAAGTATAAAGGTCTTGAAGTATTCAACAGATTTCAATAAGCAGAAAGGATTAGCAAGATTTTTCTTGGAAATGATTTTAGTGCACAATTAACTCCATCTTCCCAACCAGTAACTCTTAGAATCTTTTAAGTCAATGGGAAACTTTGTTACACAGGAAACACTCTACATATAGAAATGACTTAAGAGAACATATTTTTAGCAAGGATATCTACCTCAAAAGGACACACATGGCTTTATGGTCTTTTAGGTAGTTCCAAATTTTTCTCCATAATGGTTGGACCAGTTCACATGTCCACCAACAGTGCGTTAGTGCCCTTAATAGTGATATAGACCATTTTTTTTTTCATATTTTTTATAGATAGCTTTGATTTCTTCTTCTGAAAACTGCCTGTTTAGTCCTTTAACAATTTATCCATTAGGTGATGCCTGTGTCTGTCTCTGTCTCTGTGCCTTTTTCTCTTTATTAATTTGACAGCTACCCATATATTTGAGAAATAAGGTTTTTATCAGAGAAACTTGATGTAAAAATTTTTGATATTACTTCATTGTCTAAGATATCTTTAAGCAAAATTCAGTTTCTTTGATTAACTCTTTTAATTAGGCCTATTTTCACTTTTGCTTTGTCTTAAATCATTATTGCTTCCCTCGCCTTTTTTTTACTTCATCTGAAGCATAATAGGTTCTGTTGCAGCCCATTATTTTAACCCTATGTATGTCTCTTTCTATCTCAAGTCTGTTTCTTATAAACTAATATTGTTCAATTTTGGTTTCTGATTCCTTTTGATATTGAAGAGTTTACCCATAAAGAGGGTTAGGGTTGCTCTGAAGACCCCAAAATACTAACACGCCAGGTCCTGCTGAATGAATTCAACTAAAATCTTCTCAGCCAAAGAAAAGTAATGTTTATTAAAAGTTCACAGAGTAAGTCTGTGCTAGGCCATTCTATGGCGCTATCACACACATGGAGGGAAGTTGGAATCTTATATACAGAAAAGTTGTGGGAGGAATCTAGGGTTGGTCTAGAGGAGGAGTTTGAGGAGGGTCTTCAGGAGAAGTCTGATGAGGTCAGTGAGTGATTCAGGAAGTTGCTGGAGGCTACCTGGAGACTATAGACAATGGTGGGCTAGGCCAGTTCCAGGGTGGATTGATATTTTGAAAGGCTCAAGGGTGGGAAGTTTAGTAACAGAGGTTTGGGCCCAGCCACAATGTAAGGCTTATGGCCTTATGCAAATGCCTCATCAAATGGGATGATTTAATCATAGTTCAAGGGGGGTTCCCAGATCCTGTGCCTCAAGGACTCAAGGAGAGCTCAGGAGGGATCCCAGAGCCCATACCTCGTCAATATCTGCTTTTATGGGTGAGTTCATTCCATTAGTAGTTATGATTGCTAACTCTGCATTTTCCTCTGAATCCCCTAATCTGTCTTCTCTTTTATCAATTTGGCTTCTCTTTGACCCCTCCCTTCTTACTTCTCTGTTGGGTATTATAGATTTCTGTGCTCAACTGAATGTGTGTGTGTGTGTGTGTGTGTGTGTGTGTGCGTGTGTGTGTGCGTGCATGCGCATTCTTTCCCCTTTGAACCACTTCTGATGATAGTGAAATTCAAGTGTTACCTGCCTCTCCACTGCATTTTCCTTTTCCATTGTGTAATGGCAAACAAAATAGTACTTTGCCTGTTTTAAGTATTCAAGTGCCTTTGATTTTATCCAGAGTCATTTTTGGAAACAGTATATATTGTGTTGCCCTTGATAGGCCTAAGGGAATTTGAAGACCTAATGTTAATCACATTAGTAGGAGAAACTTGTCTAAATAGATGAACAGAAAGGGTGGAACAGGAATTGTAAAACAGGAAGGAGTAGAGCAGAGAAAAATTCCCGCAGAGTTGAGAATGTGCAGAATTGAGAGAGAGAATGCTTGTGATTTTGCCACTCTGTTTATGGATCTGTGTTACTTTCTGAGAACCAGTAGAGAGAATGTTTATGATTTCAGTGGTTTGTCTGTTGATATGTATTACTTTGTCAGACAGAAGCAATCTGTTGAACTGTATTACTTTTTCAGACAGAAGCATTCTGTCTGTTGATCTGTTTACTTTGTCAGAAGGAAGCATTTTGTTGATCTGTGTTAGTTTTATTTTGTCAGATAGATAAACTCTGTCTGTTGATTTGTGTTTGATTTGAAAGTAAATTGAGATGATAATGCTGATAATATGTATAAATATTGTTGTAGCACTGTTAAACTTTGTATTTCTAGAAACAGAAACTGTGAAGGACTTGGAGTGGAGCAGTCTCTGTGATTTGAGATATGGAACAGGAGAAGAGAGCTGCCTATGTGTGAATCCAGGCAAGAACTGCGTGTGGTCAGCCTATGGAAGAGGAGCCTTAAGGTTTGGAAGTCAGCTGTGAGTTAAGAGGAAAGAGGACTTTACTTGGATACTCTGTATTGACTGATGATATTTGTGACTTATTGTGACCTAAGGGTGGATGGTATTTGTACTTTCTGCCACCCCTTAAGGATGATTGGATTAAAGATGATTAGAAGCCAGCCTTGAGTTAAGGTGAAAGAGGAATTCACTTGGATATTCATTATTGACTGAGAAAATTGACTTACAGTGGCTTAGGGGTAGATGGTGTTTGTATTTTCTGTTACCTCTTAAAGATGACTATAAGCTATATGGAGTGATATGTTTTATTTAAGACTAAGTAGTAACCTTAGTAATAATTTGTTATGTTGTTGATAATATTATGCTTTAGTTTATTGCTGAATAGGGTTCATTATACTATGTAATTAGAGCCTTAAAGTTATTCATAGCAGCAGTCTTCAGGACAGCTGCCATGATTGTCTTTACACATTGTAAAAGCTTTTCCTTGCATGTCTCTTTTATATGAGATTGATTTCCTCGTTCTTCTTCTTCCTTTCCCCTTCTTCCAGTGCATCTTTCTTTCTCATCCCTTTACCTTTTCTCGAGATCATCCCAACACAATCAACTCACACTCATGCCCTCTATTTTTATAGACTCTTTCCAATTGCCCTATTAATGATAAATTCCCCAGGAATTACTTGTATCATCTTTCCATGTAGAATGTGGAAAATTTGACCTTATCTGAATTATGTTTTCAAGAATAACCCTGGCTAGGTGGCACAGTGAATAGAGCACTGGCCCTGGAGTCAGAAGGACCTGAGTTCAAATCTGACTTCAGACACTTGACACACACACACAAAACAACTAGCTGTGTGACCTTGGACAAGTCACTTAACCCCATCTGCCCTGCCTACCCCTCCCAAAATAAAGCAAAAAAAAAAAAAAATAACCCAGCCCTACATTTGACTAAGCTATGGGAAAATGTGTTCATTTTTTTTCCTCATGTGTAGGATACTACTATAAAATGACTACTACAATGCCACAAGGATGTGTGGGGATGGTTCTGGGTACTCTGAGGCTTTACTTCACATACAAACACTGTTGATTTCAGTCATACTGGAAGAGATTCAGTTAAATCCTGGTAACAGGTTGTATCTATTGCATAGGGACTCATGTGGCTAAGTGAGACTATCATAACAGGGTTAACTAGCAGGTGATTAATATTTTGTCTGAAATAACTTGTAAAGCAAAATATCCCCCTTCTACTCACATAGTAATAGAGGGGAAGATTTCAAAATAAGGAAAAAAATTCAAGATTGCATTCTTATTTAAAAAAAGAAAGATATCAAGACGGCAGTAGCTATTGACTCATACACATATTTTCTCATCTTTATAATTATTTTTCTTTAAAAGACAGTATGGGGGCAGATAGGTGGTTCAGTGAATAGAGTGTCGGCCCTGGAGTCAGAAGGACCTGAGTTCGGATCGGGCCTCAGACACTTAACCCACACAAACAAAAACCTAGCCATGTGACCTTGGGCAAGTTACTTAACCCCAATTGCCCTAAAGGGGCGGCTAGGTGGCGCAGTGAGTAAGAGCTCCGGCCTCGGAGTTGGGATGACCCGAGATCAAATCCGGCCTCAGAAAATGAGCACCCACACATAAATAATGACTAGCCGTGTAACCTTGAGCAAGTTATTTAACCCCAATTGCTTTAAAAAAAAAAAAAAAGACAGTATGGATGAAGATATCCTTGGAGTTAAAAAAGACTTGAGTTCAAGTCCTACCTTTATTACATACTTGTTGTTTCATTCTGGATAAGTCATTTAAAATCTTGGTCCCCCAGGAAACTTGCTAAGACTATTGGTTGCAATAAAGGTATCAATTTGTTGGTAGAAAGAATTCCCTTATTGGGAAATCCATCTACAAATACAATTTAATTCTCCAATCCATAAAATGTTCATGAAAATGGCTCATACGGGGATCTGTATCATCTTTGTACTTATTCTTTATGAAAATACATTAAGGGAGTAGGGTGCCTTTCGCAGAATATTTTTTTCTACAGCAAACCATATCTTCATTTTCATGCAACTAAGTGAGACATATAAAGAAGTAAGTTTTTTCTATTTGTGGTTTCTTTTAATCTTAAAAAAATCACTTGGGGGGCGGCTAGGTGGCACAGTGAATAGAGCACTGGCCCTGGAATCAGAAGGACCTGAGTTCGGAGCCGGCCTCAGACACTTAATCCACACAAAACAAAAACCTAGCCGTGTAACCTTGGGCAAGTTACTTAACCCCAATTGCCCTAAAGGGGTGGCTAGGTGGTGCAGTGAGTAAGAGCGCAGGCCTCGGAGTTGGGATGACCCGAGATCAGATCCGGCCTCAGAAAATGAGCACCCACACATAAAATAATGACTAGCCGTGTAACCTTGAGCAAGTTACTTAACCCCAATTGCTTTTAAAAAAAAAAAATCACTTGGTAGAAAATATATATACTTTAATTCCTCTTCAAATTGTTTTTTTTTTCCTCCAAGTATAGATTAAAACTATATTTTATGAAAGGTTCTGGAGATAGCTTTTTTTAAGAACGTTCTTAATAGAAGCAATAGAAGAAAGTAGAGCAAAATCAGGGATATATACTTACATACTGTCTTTGCCAGTATTTTGAGGGATTGCTGTAGATGGTAATTTCTTTGATGGTATTGGGTACATTTCCCCAAGCCTTAGGACCAAGAAAATATCTCTCAGGAAAATGCACAAATGTAACATAATACATAGACCACATACACATATATCTGTGTGACTACATGCATAAACACACATTCAAAGAATTTGAGATTTCCTCAAATTTGAGAATTTCAAATGTGTGAATGACTGACACAAATTGTAACCTGTCTATGACAAAGTAGAGAAGTACTAAAGAGGTCCTTGAGGTATAAAGAGATTAAATGATTTCCTTAGGGCTATACAGCTAGTAATTGTCAGAGATGGGATCTGAACCCAAGTCCTGATTCTAGGCCCAGCCCTATGTCCAAAGTGCCATGCCATGCTATCAATAAGACTGTAAGTCTAATTTTCTGTTAGCTATTTTTTACATCTTTATCTCTCTTTCTCTCAATCCTCTATCTATAGAGATCACCTATTTCTCTAATATTAATATGTTTTTCATTTCTCTTATCTATTTATCTCAAAATAATCTATCAATATATGTCTATTTGTATATCCTTATTATTGTTGTTGAGTCATTTTAGTTGTTTTTTAAGTCTCTGTGTCCCCATATAGGATTTTTCTTGCAAAGATCCTAGAGTGGTTTATTTCCTTCTCCATCTCATTTTATAGATGAGGACACTGAGGTAAACAGGGCTCTGTAAAGGGTCACACAGCTATTAATTGTCTGAGGTTACATTTGAATCAAAGTCCTCCTGAATCCTGGGCTTTTGTTCTATCAACTGAACCACCTAGCTGCCTATTTATTCTATTCTACCTATTTATCTAATCTTTTATCTTTTAGAGGTGTTGCAGATACACAACCTTTTCCCAGAGTTAAGTGATGATAAGAAGATAACAGACTGATTTTTACTGGGGACAAAGCATGCTTCTTTCGGTGCTCAGTGATTTTTCTGAATGAGAAGGTTAGTATTAAAATATCAGTATTTTACTGGTAGTGCTATATTGCTGTATAAAGTCTTGATATTAATGTTACTGTGATTGCAAATAATGGAATGTCACAGCCTTGAAAGAATTCATAGTTTAGGTGAATATAAGAATAACTTTAGGTGAGAGTAAGCAGTTACAGAATATGACCAACAATGTCCTGCTTATGAGAAGCAGTATAAATGTCATTATAAAGAACATGTGTGACCACAATAATAATTATATAGCAGGAATGAGTGACTAATAACCTGTAAGCTACTTGATACCCTGGAAATAGTCAAAGGATAAGAGTTAAAATCTACATCATTGGGTTGATAGCCCATGGAGCATTCACAAGAAGCAGAGAGAATTGCATATGCTGGGAAGGCATAAATGAGTTACAATCTGCAGTAATGGAGGAATCTCCAAAGGTATGAATTTATAGAGATACATCTACATATCTTACAGTCCTCCTATGTACATCTAAAGACAGAGAAGGAAAAGACTGGGGAAAATTTGAAAGGACTGTTCCTGAGGAGTCAGTAGGAGAATCTATGGCATAGTAAGAAGGTTTAGCGATTCAGAGGAGATAGAACACTTTTTGATTTTAGTTTAGAAATAAGGAAGGAAAAAATGTAGGCACCAATGTAAAGATATTGTTTTTTAGAGAGAGATCATTCTTGATATCTTTGATCCTACTAGTAAAAAAAAGGGGGGGGAGGTGAGTTTTATGTTTCTAATGTTGAAGATAGAGGGGTGGTTGTGACTTAAGGAAAGGGATAGAACAGTTATTGTGAGGGCTATGCTGGGCAAAGTTAGGGGGCTAGGAGAAGTTATAATGAATTGATAGGTACTCTGGTTCATTAGTCAAGAGAAGGGTTTCTTTAGCTTTTTTCCACTCATGACCCCTTTTCACTGGAGAAATTTTTATGCAACCCTGGGTATATAGGTATACAAATCAAACATTTACTGATAATAAATCATAAATTTTAAAACAATTCTTTGACATACATATAGTTTTACCATTTATTAAAGATGAAGCAAATTTGTATACTAATGAGTTGGGTGTACTTATTTATTTTCACATAAAGAATTAAATCTCAGCAGAATATTTGATAGTGCAGGACATAAAGCATCTTTAACATCTTTCAGAGTTGATTAATATTTTTCTCTTATAACTGTAAATACTGGAAGTGATGCTTTGCATAAATATATAGTATGAAATGACAGATGTATGTTTAGAGACATTTTGGAAATTGTTTGAAATTCTGTCCTAATCCCAAAACAAAATTCATTTAATGATCTTTTAGGAAACTCAAATTTCAAACCTATATTGCTTGATAATGTGGCAAATACTTCTTGAACTTTTTTGGAGGGGGCTTTTCCTTGGAGGGAAGAAGGAAGAGCAGTTCGGGTTAGATGACTTGCCCAAGGTCACACATCTATTCTTGTGTTGTGACTGAGGCCAGATTTGAACTTGGGTCCTCCTGACTCCAGGACTGGTGGTTTATTCACTGTATCACCTACCTGCACCCCACCCCCCCTTCAACTTTTAAGGCAGATAACTAACCATTTATTTCAATTGTGTATGCTTTATTAACCCAACTTAATTTTGTAGAATCAAAATCTGAAGGGAAGTTTTTCTGAAATTGTGTCTCCAGGCACTTCAGATGTTCAATTATAACTCCTATAATTAAATCTTTGAAAAAGTTATTTTCAATTATAAAATAATCTGTAGTTGTAAACATTTTAAAGAACCATTTTTACACTATTCTTCCAGTCATTGATTTTTTAGTAAAATTTTCAATTTTATCTTTTAACAGAAATATGTTGCAATTATTTCCTTGAAGTGACATGTTTAAATCACTGAGTTTTTAAAAAAAAATATGCAACAAAAAATACAGTTTTGAAAGCCATAAGTCATTAAAAAATAACAATATCAGATTTGTGTTCAGTCAAAAGCATAACAATTTCATCTTTCAGTTTCAATAATCTGTTTATATTTTTCTCTCTTGGGAGCCACCTTACTTCTTTATGTAGTGATAAGCTTTTGTAATCAAAATCTATGTCTTTGCAAATGTTTATAAACAAATAACTGCTAAGGGCATGGCTTTTAATGAAGTTAATGGTTTTGATAGTATTCACAAAGCATAACATCTAATTCTGGTAATTTTTTTTTTTTTACTATGAGTATCTCTTGATGTATCATGCATTGAGTAAAAGTGATAGAGATGTCCATACCCACCAATTTTAACTTTTGCTACAAATCCAGCATTCTCACCCATCATTGCTTCAGCATCATCTGTATGGACTTCAATGCAATTTTTCATCTGTAAGCCTTCATTTGTGAGAAATTTGTTAGCTTTAACACACACACACACACACACACACACACACAAACACACACAAGTATCTTCCTCTCTTGTGTGCTCTTCCAAAGGGTGACAAAACAATGATTCCTAATGTATTTCCTTCATAGACATATCTTACATAAACAACTGTGTCATGTTAGAAATATCAGTTGTTTCATCTAACTGAATTGTAAACTTTGGACTGCTGTTAATTAAGCCTGGTAATAAGCTGCTGGAATTGGTGATTACTAATTTCAGAAATTCTTTTGGAAAACAAATTTGATAAAGGAATTTTATGAACTTCATCCCCATACTTTTTCCCATGAACTATTTCTGACATTTTAATAGTAGTAAGTAGCATGAGATATATTGCACCAGGCTTTTTAGTTTTTGCAATTAAATAAGAGTTTTAATAAGATGCAAGTAAATACTTTTCATTGATAGTAATGAATTTCTCAAAACACTCCTTTTATTATTTGAAGATTTTAAAGTTGTTCAAAATATTTATTCGTTTTATTGCAGTTCAATACGTGCTTGTTATTAATATTTCACTTTAGTTTGGCTGGTTTCATGCTCTCTCTAGCCAAAACTTCATTACAAATTAAGCAAAGAGGTTTTTACACACCATCATCATTATTAGAAGTAAATCCATATTACAAAAAAGGATTTGACATACCTTCTTTTTCTTGTCAATTAGGTGTACCACAACCTGGTAGTGAAGACTCTTCTGCACTGTCATCAGTATTTTTACTACTTCTGTCTAAATTTAGCCACTTATTCATAATTGGGAAATATTTTTCCTAAAATGTAAATAAATATTGCTAATAATTTCTCAAATAAATACTAGCCTTAAGTTTGTGAAATTATATTTGTTTGTGCTTAATTTTAAAAAATAATGCTCACATTCACATATAGCAGTGATTGTGGAGAAATATTATTATATTTACTTTCTACAATCAAACACTTACATTTTGTTAGGAGAATCTGAATTTAACATCTTCCCTGCCCATAGGCTCTTTGATAGGCTTAAGTGCACCTGAAGCCTGTGGCAGGAGGCTTGGTTTTTGGGAATGCTTTTTGATTGGGCAGTGGATCAAGAGGGTTGTTACATTCTCTGAGCCAAGAGAAGGCCGTATATTCCCTCATGTGAGGCTTTGCTTTGGGGCTCACTTTGAGAATTGTTATGTGATTTGACCAGATGAGATTCTGGGCAGACGTTGAGCCCCACAGCTTTGAAACCCAGATATTGGTGCTTCCCTCCATGGTAACTGTGACTAAGTATGGATGTAATGTTCATACAGTTTGAAACCTGTCTGCTTGATCTGTTTCTTTGTCTTCTTGTAACATCTGCTTGTAACTTGTTTATATTCTCTGATGTTCGGGGTGCTGATCTTTTTCCCCTGAACTAGGTAACTGACATATGTTTAATTAAAGCAAGATTGTTAACCCATTTTGAGTTGCTTTCCTTTAGAAAAGCAGATCTAAAAACATATGTTGGCAGCCACACTGAGTATGCAGGGGTGCTTGCTGCTTCATGTTTCTATAAAAGAAAGAAAAAAACCAACAATTTAAAAAATTAAACATTCTAACACAATACAATCCAAAGATATACTCACTTGATACTTACAGGATGAGCAATGATGGTAGGAAAATATTTTTAAAAGTCTTTTATTTTCCATAATTAAACTTTTACATTTCTGTAAGAGCAAAAATTTTTATATGTATAGTGAAAACACTATAATTCATAACATACAATATTCTTAAATTTGAGCTGAGGTGTTTCTGGGGTCATTCATTGGCATTATGATGGCATGTGCAGTACAAAGTGTGGGCTTTGAAGTTTGGACTTCACTTTACAAAGCATTCAGTGAAGTCATGTTATAAAACACAGCCAAGCACTGCCAGAAACCCTTCAGATTTATTGCATGTTTGCTTTTGCATTAATTTTTGGTCACTGCATGTTCAGAAAGCTTTCATTTTTATGAACTTTTTTGCAAACTTCACTTTCAGTTACATGATCCTTTATGGGGTTGTAAACCACAGTTTAAAAAGTACTTGTGGGGCGGCTAGGTGGCGCAGTGAATAGAGCGCCGGCCCTGGAATCAGAAGGACCTGAGTTCGGAGCCGGCCTCCGACACTTAATCCATACAAACAAAAACCTAGCCATGTGACCTTGGGCAAGTTACTTAACCCCAATTGCCCTAAAGGGGCGGCTAGGTGGCGCAGTGAGTAAGAGCGCCAGCCTCGGAGTTTGGATGACTGGGGATCAGATCCGGCCTCAGAAAATGAGCACCCACGCATAAATAATGACTAGCTGTGTAACCTTGAGCAAGTTACTTAACCCCAATTTCTTTAAAAAAAAAAAAAAGTACTTGTATACTGATCCGAGATCGGGTCCTTCTGGCTCCGGGGCTGGCTCTCTGCTCGCACCACCTAGCCGCCCCAAGGAAGGGATGATTCTTAAGGGGTGAAGTAAAGAGATGAGAGAGGAAAGTGGCAAGAGGAGATGGATAGAGACAGGGTGGGGCAAACTATCTCATGTAGAAGAGGCAAGGGGAAGTAGTTGCAGGGGAGGGGAAGAACGGGAAGGCAAAAAGGCAAAAGCATATTCTCATTGAAGTTGGCTCAAGGAGAGAATCACATACATACTAAATGGCATATCTTACCCTCACTCACTCTCCTGAGTAGGGGAAAGGGGGATGAGAGGGGTGATGATGGAGGGGAGGGCATTCTGGGGAGAGGGGAGGTTAGAAGTACCCACTATCAAAGAGGGACAGGATAAAAGTAGGGAATGGACCAGGTGGAAGGTGAGACAGGTGGGAGGGAAATATAAGCAGTCTTTTACAATATATCTACTATGGTAATGTTTTGCATAGATATACATGTACAACACATACTGAATTGCTTATCTTCTCAGAGGGAGTGGGTGACAAGGGAGAAAGGGAATGGATCTGAAAACTGACGTTTTAAAATTAAATGTTTCATAAGATGTCCAGGCAGTGGGGCTCAGAGATTCACCTTGCCCCAATGGCAAAGTCGAAGGGGGTATGGAAGAAGATATGGGAGAGAGCAGATTGGATGAGGGGATATCTGGTGGGACTGCTATTCTGGGGTGGTGGGTAGGGAAAAATGGGGGGAAAATGTAACTCATAATCTGGTGGAAATGAATGATGTAAACCAGAAGTTAATAAAGCATTTGTTTAATTAAAAAAAAAAGTACTTGTATAAAGACAGGAAAGGAGCAGGTAGACTAGATATGATTTAAGCTTACAGAAGATTGGCATATGTACTGTAATATGAAATCTTAGCTGTTAGGCACAGAGAAGCTAAGGCTTGCCCAGGCTCAACCGGTTCCTTTGAGTGCTGACCATTTCTCCATCTTCTACAAGAAACTTCTGCCAATCTCTTTTGAATTCCAGTGCCTTCCCTCTGTAAATTATTTTCTATTTAATCATCATATTCATTTATTCATCTCCCTTATTAGATTGTGATGTCTCTATTTATTGTGGGCCTGCAAAGCCTACAGGTCATAGGCTGCTTATGGCCCATGGGCCACTTGCAGCCTACCCAGATTTTGGGTAACCCATGAAAAATGTAGAGGAAAATATCCTCTACACTTTTTGCAAATCCTTTGACAGGGTTGCATGGTTTGCAGGACTGACTTATTGCCTTACTGACACAGCCAAAATATGTTGGAATCTGAACCCATGTCTTCCTGATTCCAAGGTCAATTCTCTATCTATTGCTATTGTTAGTTCTCAAACAATTGTAATTATTAAAATCATAATGCAAGCAAATGAACTTTGTATATGTAATAACCTTTGATTAGTAGTATGCTTTTACATTTTTCAGAACTTCAAATACTCTATGATAAGAACCATCTGTCATTGTAGAGTATTTATAGAGGCAGAATTTCTAGGAGGTTAGGCTGAATTTCTATTAACCTTATAAGCCCTGGAAATTATGTTTTTTAAGTAAAGCTCACATATTAGTTTCTCATTTTGTTATTGTTCCTCATTGTTTAAAGTGTAGAATTTGTGGGAAATTAAAAAAAATCTATTCATTTGAGCATTCCAATTATTCAGATCATAAATAAATGCCAGTATACTATGACAAGAAAAATTTCTGTAAGATAAATCATATGTATCTTGACATCTATAGTCTGTGAACTCAGAATGCCAAAAGGCATGATTCCATTTAGACAATGAGGTTATAGAAACCGATTTAAAATGAAGTAGATTCAGTAGAAGTAAACAAAATAATTTAAAAATGAATTACATGAATTAAATAAAAGCACTGAGCAGATTTTAAACCTTCCACTGGAGGAGTTGAGCAACAAAGTTTCAAATTCCTTCTTTTTTTGTGCAAATGGGATTAAGGGATTTTCTATATGTAAACAGACTCAACAGAATCTAACCACAACATGCCAATGTAGCATTTTACTTCAGCTATAGATTTTCATTTGGAGAGTTAAATATATGGTACTAGTGCTATTCATTTCTCCTAACCACCTCATCCACTGCTTGCATTTTGAAATATACTTTCTTAAAATTCATTAAAAACAGGATTCTAGCAATACAGGAAAATAGAAACTACCTTAAACTTATTGAGCACAATTCTAAGGATAAGATACATTTTGAAAATGAAGGCTAAAAGTTACTACAATCAAAAATGAAAGTTTCCAATAAAAGGAACATTTGTAATGAATTGAAGGATTCAATAATTACATTTTTCCCTCTATAAATATTGAAAATTTGATACGATACAAGCAATCATGAAACTTAAAGATTATATTCTTAAGAAAATTTAAAAAAATAAACTATACATAAAGTAAAGCTGATATTGGTTAAGTATCACACTATAGGGACTTCTGGGAGCCAAGATGGCAGAATAAGCAGTAAATCACTGTCACTTTCTCATACTGAGCACTGAAAAACTGGAAAATGGCAATCCAATGGAAAGAGCCAATGGAAAGACAGCATAGAACAGTCTTTTAGCTCAGGAATCTTGACAGATGAGCAAGAAAGGTCCATTTCACTTGGGTAAAAGGGGTGCACATTTCAGGACAGGAAGTGCCCCAGTAAGCCAGCAGCAAGGCCAACCTCAGCAAAGCAGTGTGAGATCTTGTAATGGTAAGGGAATTTGAAGATCTTCCCTGTACCTTAACGGGCCTCTCTTGGAGCCCAACAAGAGAAGCCTGCTTAGGGGAGGCTTGTTTTTCAGGAATGACCACACATTTTGCTATTTTGTAATTAAGCAGTGGATCATGAAGGTTGTGATATCCTCTGACCCTGAAGAAAAGTATTCATACTCTGAGCTGATGTTGTGCTTTGGAGCTCAGTTATGGGAAGAGTTGTGTGATCTGGCCAGATGATACTCTGGGTAATCATTGAGCCCCTCTGCTATAAAAACCTAGATGCTGGTCCTTCTCTCTGGGGTAACTAAGTGCATATATTTGTAATGGTCAGAGAGCTAGAAGCTCTGTCTGTTACTCTGTTGAATTTGTTATTTTCTCTGTCTTTATTTTTTTTCTGTTTATAATTTCTGTTTCTATTTTCTCTGAATTTCAGGATGCTGACTGTTCCCCCTGAGCTAAGTAAATGATATATATGTTTGATTAAAGTAAGATTGTTAACCCTTTTTGAGTTGCTTTCCTTTTGAAAAAGAGATAAAAAAACCTGTGTTAGCAATCATCCTGGATATGCTAGGGTGCTTGCTGTTGCAGATACTGAACACTTATGTGGTAGAATAGGCAAATACCTATTTTTCAGTTGCAAACCTTGGATTGTTGCTAACACTTTCATTAGTTAATTTTTATTTGAAAGAGATGATCCAGTTTAAATGCTTTATAACATTTGTTATGATTTTTACTTTGGTGTTGGAAAATATCAGAAAACAATGAAAAATTAATTAAAAAGCTAAAAAATGAATGACATTTAGGATTAGGTTAGGATTAGGTTTAGGGAGTGTTAAAGTCAGGAGGCTTAGAAGTCAAGATGTGTTTTAGCACTGCCAGGGGGATCTGCAGACTCCAGCCCATACAATCAACATATGCTTCAAAACAGCCCCAGGGAAATGCAGAAAAACACCTTTGACCTCAGCACATGCCAGACACAACCATTAGGACCTCAGCTCAGTAGCAGGTAAGCTGCCAGACCCCTATAGCCTCCAGCTGCCAGGACCTGAGATTCCAGCACACAAAGTCATTGATCAGGCTTCTGGTCACCAGCACAAGAAGTTTGGGACACTGACTTCCACACTCCAGTTGGAGGGTTACACTTTTTTTTTTGCTTTTTTCCCCTCTCCCCAAGAATGCCCTCCCATCCATCATCCCTCCTCTCATCCCACTTCTCCCTATTCTGCTGCAGATTTATATATCCCATTTAGTATGTATGTTATTCTATCCCTGAGCCAAATTCAATGAAATATGGTTTGGCCTTTTTGCCTTCCTGTTCTTCCCCACCCCTGCAACCACTTCCCCTTGCCTCTTTTACATTAGATAGCTTACCCTACCCTATCTCTCCCCATCTGCTCTTGCCACATTCCACTCTCACCTCTTAACTTCACCCCTTAAGTATCATCCCTTCCCAACAAATTTGACCTATGCCCTCTATCCATGTATACCTGTAAACATATATACACACATTCACATATGTATTCATATGGCCATATATCCTTCTTCAATTATTTTCATAATGAGAAAGGTTTCATCAGGCACAGTTATTGTTTCTCCAAGTAGGAATGTAAATTGTTCAACTTTGATAAGTTCCTTTTGATTTCTTTTCCCTGATTACCTTCTCAGGCATCTCTTGCTTCTTGTGTCTGGATGTCAAATTTTCTATTCAACTCTGGTTTTTTCTACAAGAATGCTTGAAAGTCCTCTATTCCTCTGAATGACCATATTTTCCCCTGAAACAAAATACTCAGTTTTGCTGGGTAGGTGACCCTTGGGTTCAGTCCCAGCTCTTTTGCCCTCTGGAATATCATATTCCATGCCCTTCAATCCCTCAGTGTAGAAGCTGCCAGGTCCTGTGCTATTCTGATTGTGTTTCCACAATATTGAAATTGTTTCTTCCTGGCTGCTTGTAGTATTTTCTCCTTGATCTGGGGATTCTGGAACCTGGCTATAATATTCCTGGGAGTTTTCTTTTTGGGATCTTTTTCAGGAGGTGATCTGTGGATTCTTTCAACCTCTATTTTGCCTTCTGGGTCTAAAACATCAGGGCAATTTTCCTTAAGAATTTCTTGAAGGGTGATATCTAGGTTCTTTCTTTGATCATGGCTTTCAGGTAGTCTAATAATTTTTAAATTGTCTCTCCTGGATCTATTTATCAAGTCAGTGGTTTTTCCTATGAGATATTTCACATTGCCTTCTATTCTTTCATTTGTTTGGATCTGCTTAACAGCAACTTTATTTCTCATAAAGTCATTAGCTTCCATTTGCTCTAGTCTAACTCTGAAAGAATGAATCTCCTCAGAATCTTTTGAGATTCTTTTTCGATCTGGCAAATTTGACTTTTTAAGGCATTCTTCTCCTCATTGCCCTTTTGAGCCTCCTTTGCCATTTGAGTTTGTCTATTTTTTAAGGTGTTGTTTTCCTCAGTCAGGCTGTTGACTCTCATTTCATACTTTTCCTGCATCCTTCTCATTTCTTTTCCCAATTTTTCTTCCACTTCTCTTATTTCATTTTTAAAATCCTTCTTAAGGTCCTCTATGGCCTGTTACCCACTCATATTTTCATTTGGGGCTTTTGGAGCAGGATTTCTGATCTCACAGTCCTCCTCCTGTTCTATGCTTCGATCGATCCTCTTTGCCCCCAAAATAGGAGTCTAATGTTGCATTTTTTGTTTATTTTGTTTCCTTTGCCTTGGCATGTTGCCACTTAACCACTTGACTTTTGGGCTTGTTGCCACAGTAGGACCCTGCCACCAGACAGGGGAGCTTCTGTCCTGAATGTGTGGGGCGACAACTTCCGTTTCTGGCAAGCTGGATATCCACCCCACGATCTCCACCCTAGATTAAAATCCAGATCCAGGGAGGTTAAAGCAAGAGTGATTACCCCCCAAGACTAATCATTGTATCTTTGTACAGTTTGCAGGCCAGGAGCTGGAGCTGCCACTGAAAACTACAAAATGGCGTGTGTCCTCAGCGGCTTCTAGCCCCCAGGGGAGGAAGCCGACACATTCCCCAAATACTGGTCACAAAATCTATAGGGCACTAACCTCTCACTTTGTCCTAGGTATGTCTGTGTTGATAATTCTGGAATCACCACAGCTGCTGGTGTTCTGGGGTCCCTCTAGCCGGTTGCTGGCCTGGCCACCCTGGTGCTAAAACCACGGCTGAGGCAGACCTGGGCTTGGCTCTCCACATGCTGTGCATTGAGCTGCCAGCTCCCAGATCGCTGTGCTGGTCCTTCCTGCAGGGCTGCTGGGCTGTCCTCAGCGGGAGGTTAGCTTCTCTGTGTCGTTCTGTGGGTGCTGGGGCTCCAGAAATTGTTCAGAGTCTCCTTTTACATAGTTTGGAGGTGATCTGGGGGGATAGTGCCTTGGACGTGCTGTTTCTCCTCGGCCATCTTGGCTCCACGCTCCAACCCCCAACCCAGTCAAATTTTAGAAGTTAAATACAGTAGACATCTGGAGAAAATGGAATAGAAAGTAATATGCCTTTTTTTCTTACTGGTATGTGACAACTACAGAGAAAGTGATCTTATATTTGTGTATAAAACCCTCACAATCTAATGCAGAAAAATAGAAATACTGAGTGCATTGTTTTCAGATCCTGATGAAATTATATACATATATTATATATATGGGACCATGGAAAGACTAAAAATTAATTGGAAACTAAATAGTCAAATCATAAAGAATGAGTAAATCAAACAACAAATTGTAGAAATAATCATGAACTTCTTCCAAGAGAATGACAATAATGATAGCATCTCAACATTTTTTCTAATTAAATAAATGCTTTATTAACTTCTGATTTACATCATTCATTTCCATCAGGTTATGAGTTACATTTTTTCCCTACCCACCACCCCAGAATAGCAGTCCCACTAGATATCCCCTCATCCATCCTGCTCTCTCTCATATTTTCTCCCATATCCCCTTCTACTTTGCCATTAGGGCAAGGTGAATCTCTGAGCCCCAATGCCTGGACATCTTATGAAACATTTAATTTTAAAACTTCGATTTTCAGATCCATTCCCTTCCTCCCTTGTCACCCACTCCCTCTGAGAAGACAAGCAATTCAGTATGTGTTGTACATGTATAGCTATGCAAAACATTACCATAGTAGATATATTGTAAAAGACTGCTTATATTTCCCTTCCACCCGTCTCACCTCCCACCTGGTCCATTCCCTGCTTTGATCCTGTCCCTCTTTGATAGTGGGTACTTCCAACCTTCCCTCCCCCCAGAATGCCCTCCCCTCCATCATCTCCCCTCTCATCCCCCTTTCCCCTACTCAGGAGAGTGAATAGCATCTCAACATTTATGGGATGTAGCTAAAACAGTTCTTAGGGGAAATTGTGTATCTCTAAATGTTTACATGAATGGGATAGAGAAAGAGGAGACCAATGAATTGGACATGCATCTAAAAAGCTAGAAAAAGAACAAATTAAAAATCCACAGTTCAATACCAAATTAGAAATTCTAAAAACCAAAGGAAAGATTGACAAAATGGAAGTTAAGAAAACTAATAAACAAATACTTAAAACTAAGATCTGGTTTTGTGAAAAAAACACAATAAAATAGATCTTTGGTTAATTTGATTGAAAAAAGGAGAAAATCAAATTACCCGTATCCAAATGAAAAGAATAAATTTTGCAACAATGAAGAGGAAATTACTAATTAGGAACGTTTTGCCCAACTGTGACCTAATATATCTCACAATATAAATTATTGGATGAATATTTACAAAAATATAAATAGCCCAGAATAACAGAGGTGAAAATAAAATACTTAAATAGCCCCATTTCAGAAAAAGAAGTTGAACAAAACATCAACAAACTCCTGAAGAAAAAAAATCTCCAGCATCAAATGGATTTCAAGTGAATACAACTAAACATTTAATGAACAATTAAATCAATAATATATAAATTATTTGGGAAAATAGCTGAACAAGTAGTAGCAAATACTTTTAATGATACAAATATGATACTGATATCTAAAGAAGGAAGTGTCCAAACAGAGAAAGAAAATTTTGACTAATTCCCCTAAGGAATTTAGATACAAAATTTTAAATAAAACATTAGCCAATAATTTACAGCAATATATCACAATATTCTGGTTGGTTCAATATTAGGAAAATTATCAAAATCATCATATATTTTGACCAAATTGACCAAAATTATCATATAAATGACCATGTCAACAAGAAAAGTAACAGAAACCACATAATTATCTCAATAGATGCAGAAAAAGCTTTTGACAAAATATAACACCCATTCCTAATAAAAACACCATAGAGCATAGGAATCAATGGAGTCTTTCTTAAAATGATAAGAAGCATCTACTTTAAACCAATAGCAAGCTTTTAATGTAATAGGAAAAATCTAGAAGCATTCCCAATAAGATCAGGGGTAAAACAAGAATATCCATTATCACCACTGCTATTCAATATTGTACTAGAAATGTTAGTTTTACCAATAAGAAAAAAAAAAGAAATTAAAGGAATTAGAATAAGCAATAAGAAACAAAGTTATCACTCTTTGCAGATAATATGATGGTATACTTAGGGAATACTAGAAAATCAAGCAAAAAAAACTATTTGAAGTAATTAATAATTTAAATAAAGTTGTAGGGTATGAAATAAACCCACTGTGGCAGCAAGCACCCTAGCATACCCAGGGTGGCTGCTAACACAGTTTCTCATATCGGCTTTTCTAAAGGAAAGCAACTCAAAATGGGTTAACAATCTTGCTTTAATAAAACATATGTCATTTACCTAGAAAATATTAGTTTAGTGGTAAAAAAGGTCAGCACCCTGAACTTCAGAGAATACAAACAAGTTACAAGCAGAAGCCACAAGCAGACAGAGAAACAGATCAGTAGACAGGTTTCCAACTCTCTGACCATTACATCCATACCTACTCAGTTACCAGAGAGGGAAGCACCAACATAGACATCTGGGTTTTCAAAGCCCAATCACAAAGCAACAAAGTGTGTGCATTCCTGAAAAATAAGCCTCCCACCACAGGCTCCATGTGACCACATTCAGCCTATGATGGGGAAAAGTATATTTTCAAATCAAGGAAGGTTCTCAGAGTCACTTAAGTCTATCAAAGGGCCTAGGAACAGGGAAGATCTTAGATTCCCATTCCCATAACTCCCACATAAATTATTGGCATATTGGTAGTCTACCTGCCAAGAGAAATCCAGGAACTATATGAGCACAATTACAAAACACATTACACACAAATAAAATAAGATGTAAATAATTAGAAAAAATATCAATTGCTCATGGGTAGGCCAAGCTAACATAATATAAATGACAATTCCACCTAAATTAGTTTACTTTTCAGTGTCATACCAATCAAACCACTAAAATTATTTTATAGATGAAATATAAAATACATCTTGAAGAAATGAAGGTCCATAATACCAAGGAACTCAATGGAAAGAAATGCAAAGGAAGATAGCTTAGCCATACCAGATCTAAAAGCATATCATAAAGCAACAATCACCAAAATGACTTGGTAATGCCTAAGAAATAGTATGGTGGATCCATGGAATAGGCAAGGTATAGAATACACGATAGTTAATGACTGTCATAATCTTCTGTTTGAAAAACCTAAAGATTTCAGCTTCTGGAATTAGAACTGATTATTTGGCAAAAACTGCTTGGAAAACTGAAAAATGGTGTGGTAGAAAATAGGCATAGACCAACATATCACATAATATACAAAGATAAGGTCAACGTTACATGATTTAGACATAAATGTTGATACTATAAGCAAATTAAGAGAGCAAAGAGTATTTTGCCTGTCAGACCTATGGAGAAGGGAGGAGTTTATGACCTAACAAGAGATAGAGAACATTATGAAATGCAAAATGGATAATTTTGATTATATTGAAGTAAAAAGGGTTTGCACAAACAATGCCAATGCAGTCAATTTTGGAAGGGAAGCAGAAATCTGGGAAACAATTTTTCAGTCAGAGTCTCTGATAAAGCCCTCAGTTCTCAAATATATAGAGATTAGAGTCAACTTTACTAGCATACAAGTCATTCCCCAATTGATAAAATGGTCTAGGGATATAAACAGGCAGTTTTAAGATGAGTAAGTTACAACTATCTATAGTCATATGAAAACATGCTCTAAATCACTATTGGTGAGAAAAATGCCAATTGAAACAACTCTGAGATACCATATCACCCCTATTTTGATTGATTAATATAACAAAACAGGAAAATGATTAATGTTGGAGATGTGGGAAAATTGGAACACTAATGCATTGTTTGTAGAGTTTTGAACTATTTCAATGATTCTGAAGAGTAATTTGGAACTATGCCCAAACAGCAATTAATCAGTGCATACTCTGATCTAGCAATAGCACATTAAGTCTATATCACAAAGAGATAATAAAAAGGAGAAAATATCGACATTTACAAAAAATATTTATAGCAGCTCTTTTTGCGGTGGCAAAGAATTGGAAATAGAAGAGATGCCCCCCAGTTGTGGAATGGCCAAACAAGTTGTGGTATATGAAGGTAAAGGAATACTGTTGTTCCACAAGAAATTGTGAGCTGGTCAATTTCACAAAAGCCTGGAAAGACTTATGTGAACTGATACTGAGTGAAGGGAGCAGAACCAGGAGAACATTGTGCACAGTAATAGTGACATTGCAAGATGACCAACTTTGATAGACATCCCTTCTCAAGAATGCAATAATATTTGACAATTTAAAAAGACTTATGATGCAACCAACTTCCAGGGAAAGAACTACAGAGTCTGAATTCACATTGAGGTTTATTATCTTCTCTCCCTATGTCTCTCTGTCTGTCTGTCTCTGTCTCTTTCTGTCTCTCTCTCTGTCTCTCTCTCTGTCTTTCTGTCTCTCTGTTTTCTTGCGGTTTTCCCCCTTTTTTCTGATTCTTCTTTCACAACATGACTAATGTGGAAACATATTTAATATGATTGTAAATTTATACCCTATAATAGATGGACTGCCCTCTTGGGGAGGGGAAAAAAATTCAGAACTCAAAATCTTACAAAAGTGAATGTTGAAAACTAAAAATAACCAAACAAATAAATTTAAGTAAAAAATAGGTAATCATCAATTTCACAGGTTAAAATCTCCATCTACTTCATTTTTTGGTGAAATAAGGGGAGGATTTTTTTTCAAAATACAACGTAATTAAAGGAGAGAAATGATTTGGTTTATTTTCATGATTTAGCACAAAAGTCAGAAGCTCCACTTACCCCTTAATAGTCTTGGGGGCCAAAAAAGTAAAATGTTTTTCTCCTCTCTAGAAATGAAAGTCTTGTATAATTAATTCAATTGTTCAACAGTATTTCATTAAATATCTGATTTAGTCTGTTCTTATAATTAAAGTGATTTTAATTAGCTCCATCTATAGTGTAATTTGCAAACAAGTTACCTCTGTAAATATGCACATGATAGATAAAATAAGCATAACTTTTGAAGTCCAAGTGATCTGAATATTAATTATTTTGCTTTTGTGAACCTGATTATAAATATGTGGAAAAAATATTCACCACACTATCTCAGTTTGCTTATGTGATGCAAAGAAGAGTACAGTTTTGCAAGTAATACACATAGCATACACATAAGTTACTTCCATTAAAAGGAGTAGAAGGCAAAATCTATTTTTACACTTTAAGGAAATGTGATGGTATGCTTATAGACCTTAAAGAAATCACCCAGATAGGCTCTTTTCTGTAGAAAAAAATCTCAGTCAACTAAAACTGACTGAGTTTACTGCTTGTTGAAGCAATATGGAGTCTTTTTTGATGGAGAATTTTAAGACTTTTAAAAATACCCATAAGCCTGAGTAGGAATGGGAAAAGGATGAGACTTGACCCTTTCCTTGCCTTCTCTCCTCTCCTAGATCAACCAGTTGGGCCATTGTGGATCTAGGGGCCCATCTTTGCCTTACCTACAATCCTCTCTGAAATGATGTTTGTTTTATACCTTTTTTTTCCTTACCAGTTTTTGTAAAGGGATTGAAGAGTTTCTGGGGTAGCTATGTAAAGATTTCCTTCATTCTCTTTTGTCAGCTCTGGAATAAACTCTCCCCTTTCTGAGAAAAAAAATACCCATAGCCATTCCAGAAATATTGGTTTTTATAATTTCAGCATATATTGATATATTACAACATTATGGATACTATAGACTTTTATCCAAAAATCTTGGAACCCTCAGAATGCCATGCAACCATCTTATTACTAATGATCCAGATTCTCCCTAAGCCTTCTAGTACTCATTTTGGGCAGTTAGGAATATTTACTTATTATTTGGGATCAGTGAGGGTATATGTAGCTCATTAATGATGCAGTGAACAAGTGAACTGTCTTGATAGTTTTCAAATGGCTGGTGTTTGGGTTTTAAAAGAAAGTTCATCCAGAAATGAAAATTTGTATTCATAAATAAATGTTGTCGTATTTGCTTGAGAATAATTTGAAAAAATGCTTTGGAATTTGGGTGGAATTCCATGCCTTTTATGTAGAACCAGCCTTAAGATACCTATAATAGGAATTAAAATATATTCAGTATTCTGATTTTCTTTTCCAAAGCACCAAGGCATGTTAATACTGTCCTTTATATCCTTTCTGGAAATATAATCTTGACAGATTTCCCTTTAAAAGATTTTGAGTATGGGCCTGTCCAAGGATAAGCCTAATTATATTTTCAGAGACTATCTACCAGGGTGGCTTCAAGAAACGTTTGAGGGTGACTTCTTAAGCCACCGAGATCTCAAGGATGGTCTGCTGAATTGCAAAGGAGTTACAATCTTGGTCATATAGTTTATTCAATTGCACTTCACTTTGTTGCACTTAACAGATAATCCTTTTTTCCCCCCTTTTCCTAGAAATTTAAGATTTGTGGCAATCTTACCTTAAACAAAGCTATTGGTGCCATTTTCTAGCAGTATGTGCTCACATTCTGTTTAGATGTCACGCTTTATAAATTCTTACAATATTTTAAACTTCTTTATTTTTAATATATCTGCTATTGGTAATGTGTGATCTAGAGAGTAAACCCCAATTTAATGAGACAGCTTTCAGTCTTATAGTGGCCTATTCAATGAATTGGCATTACCTCACTCAAAGTGAGAACGTGAAAATATTTTAGCCTAAAAGGGCCAGGATCTCTATTGCATCCCGGACCATCTCCAGTTGTCCTGATGAATATCTGGCCACTGGTCCCAGATGGCTCTGTGTGAGACAAGAACGACCCTTGCCCAAAATAAAATAAGCAAAGGTATCTCCAAGTAGAGACAGGAAAGATTTATTTAATTATTTCTTCTTGCAAGAAGGGTGGTCTTGCTACGAGAGGAAATATAGTAGGAGAGGCAAAATACAAAATGCAAAGCTTGTTTATATAACCAAGAGACCACCCCTTCTCCCCCCACTTGCCCTGTTCTGTTCCCGTTAATTTGAAACAGAGGTGCACAGTCTTAACCACAAAAATATATATGCTGGCATTTGCAGATGAAATGTCAATAATATCAAAAAGCAGAAGGTACATGTGTAGTGGACATGAAAACAGGCAATATATGTCATCAGTATCAACTTAGATATGAAAGCAGAAGATAAATGTTATAACAATGTCAATATAGATATGGAAGTAGACAATATTTTATGAATCATGGGGATTTTAGGACATAGTGACCTGCCTGGAGTTCTGCAACAGGAGTTCCAATTTTATGTTTGTATAGGTCAAATGGTGGTCAGTCTGGAACATTTGGGTCTGTGGTTAAATTTGCAAGGTCTGTGCTTTCCCCTCCTACACTTAGACAAGCTTAGCAAAAACTCCAATTATGAACAGGGAAGTAAGGCAAGGGTACTAGCCCAGGTTACTAAGTCTTTTGTGCTTTATTACAATTCTGTTCAGATTTCTAAAATGTTACCTGAGAAGTTTTCAGTTTTATTCCATTAAGCTCTGAAGGAGAAAGTGAGGCTGGTGACTTTTCACAGCCCTCCCTCACTCAAATCAAAGTCAACTGCAAGTCATGTCATCATTCCCTGATGTCATGGTCCTCTTCAAAAATGAAGGACAAGCACAACCTATGAGTCTCCTGGCCCTCAACCCCACCCTCATACTTAGCTCTAGCTCTCTCTCTCTCCTCCCTCCTTCACCTGATGGTGCTTTACCCAAAAAAAGTTACATTTTGCTGGCTGAAAGCTGCCTCATCTCAAAGGTATGCCCATATGTGTATGTATATTCTACCATGAATAAAATATGGAAAATACAGAAGCTCATTAGCCTCTAAATAATTCTCTTTCTTCTCCAATGACTCACTTTTCCCTTGGACCTATACAATTACTCAGACTCATAATGCCGCCCTACAAGTTGGACTCTTTTAATAAGGAAAATGGAATTGGGAGTGTAACATCTCACACCTGAAATTCTATGGAGTCCCACTCAGCTACTGAGACCCACACAGATGTGTGATCTTCTGGGTGCTTGAAGTGCTACCCTTAGTGCTTGGCCTCTCCTGGAAGGAAACAGCCTTTTAAACAAGTAGCTTTCTACATTGTCACTATGCCATTATATATAAGTAAACTCAGTTTGGTACTTCATAGCACTTATCCATAGTGTTGAGAGATTCCTTGGCAGAGAAAAAAAGAACTTCACTTCCTTTCTCTGATATATCTTGTTCCTCCTCACCCTTCCCAACCCCCAGCAGTTGTGTATGTGATTCATCTACTGTCCACTGGAACTAATCTTCCACATCAAGTTTGTGTTAGCCTTAACTATCCTTATTAGTTTCACTCCCTTCTTCTACTTGCTATAAGCAAGCAATTATAGAATTGATATTAATGTATTCCCTGGGGGGGAAAGTACACAGTTACCCAAACAAATATAATGAAAGGATTCATATTTTAACAATTTTTTTCAGTAGTAATTTCTTTCCTGTAGTCTTTGGGTAGTGCTTCCCCTTTCTTGAAACTAATACCATAACTATTTCCATATCCTAGGACACTTCCAGTGTTATTATAGGAAAGGTGAGAAGTAATCCTGGCACATTACTTAATATTGAGGCTGTCACTTTTTTCAGGCATATACAGTAGTGACCCTGTGCTGATCTGGGAGTCAAGAAGTCATAGGTTCCAATCTGCCCCCACACATTAACTATGTGGCTGTGAAAAAAGGAGAAAAAAAGGAGAAAGTGAGGCTGATGGCCTTGCTCAGCTCTCCCTCACTCAAATCAAAGTCAATCTTAGTTTCATCAAATATAAAAGGGAGACAACAATAGCAACTCCCTCCCAGGATTGTTGTGAGTGTCAAATGAAATAATTTTTAAAAATCACTTTGCATAGTGTCTGGCACTGTCATCATCATCACCATCATCCTCTCCATCATATGGGTAGCATTGTCAAATTCAAGTAGAAATGGATTCCTATCAGTAGTATGTTGATTTAGAAAACTGTAAATTAACACTCTCTGTGTTATATTGTACTTTTATTAATTTTATTTTGTTGAAAATTTCCCAATTGTGTTTTAATCTGGTTTGTGTCACACTGTGGAGTTTGGCAGTTGAGCCAACTTAGTTTAATACCTCTATCTAGCCTACCTCAGGTCATTATTATTTGCTTAAGCTCTATCAGATGTCATGATAACCTGTGTAATAAGTATGTATTTCTCCAGGAAAATGCCTGTTACTCCTTAATTTGCCATACAAGGCTTTCCATATATTGATGGCAGTATCTCTTTCTTGCCTTGTCTACCACTACACTCTGAGCGAAATCTGAAGCTTAAACAACATTGGTCTATTATATTTTCTAAATATATGATACTTGCTACCTGAGCTCATGCAGTTTTCTTTTCCTTTTCAAAATAAAATTTTATGTTTATTTTAGTATACATCATTCATTTCCACAAGATTTTGGGTTACAGATTATTTCCCTGTCTCTCTTCTACCTCCCATCCCAAATCAGCAATCCCACTGTATTCCCCTCCCCCAATCTGCTCTCCCCTATATCCTTCACCACTTCTCTTCTATCTTTGCAGTAGGGCAAGATGGATCCCCATACCTCAGTGCCTGTATATCTTTCTTCCCAGTTTCATGGAAAATAATAATAATAATAATAATAATTTTAAATATTTGATTCCAAAACTTTGAATTCCAGATTCCTTCCCTTCCTCCCTCATCATCCACACTTACTGGGAAGATAAGCAATTCAATATGGGTTATACATGTGTAGCTATGAAAAACATTTCCATAGTGGAAATATTGTGAAAGACTTACTATATTTTCCTCCATCTGATCCTGACCACCATTTGTTCTATTCTCTACTTTGACACTGTCCCTTTTCAAAAGTGTGTGCTTGTAAATTCCCTTCCCCTCAACCTGCCCTCCCCTCCATCATCCCCTCTCTCATCCCTTTCCCCCCTACTCTCCTGTAGGGTGAGATACCCTATTTAGTGTGTATGTTATTTCCTCCCTAAGCCAAGAGTAAGTTTGACCCATTCCGTTTTGCCTTCCTGTTCTTCCCCTCCATTGTAACAGTTTTTCCTTGCCTCTTCTATATGAGATAATTTACCCCATTTTGTCTCTCCCCATCTCCTCTCATTATATTCCTCTCCCACCTCTTAATTTTACCTTTTAATTATCATTCCTTCCTACTCAATTGGTCCTGAGCCCTCTCTATATGTATACTTGTACAAATATATATATACACACACACACATTTATGTTCCCTTCAACTATTCTTATACTGAGAAAAGTTACAATTATCATTTTTCCATATATAAATGTCAATAGTTCAAATATGATAAGTTCCTTATGATTTCTTTTCCCTGTTTACCTTCTCATGCTTCACTTGCTTATTGTATCTGAATGTCAAATTTTCTATTCAACTCTGGTTTTTTTATCAAGAATGTTTGAAAGCCCTCCATTTCATTGAATGACCATGTTTTCCCCTGAAACATGATACTCAGTTTTGCTGGGTAGGTGATTCTTGGTTTTTATCCCAGCTTCTTTGACCTCTGGGATATCATATTCCAGGCCCTTTGATCCCTCAGTGTAGAAGCTGCCAGGTTCTATGTTAATCTGATAGTGTTTCCACAATATTCAAGTTGTTTCTTCTTGGATGCTTGTAATATTTTCTCCTTGCTCTGGGAACTCTGGAATCTGGCTATAATATTCATAGGAGTTTTCTTTTTGGGATCTTTTTCAAGAAGTGATGGGTGGATTCTTTCAACCTCTATTTTGCCCTCTGCTTCTAAAACATCAGGCCAATTTTCCTTGAGAATTTCTTGAAGGATGATTTCTAGGTTCTTTTTTTATCATGGCTTTCAGGTAGTCCAATAATTTTTTTAAAATAATTTCTCTTGGATCAGTTTTCCAGGTCTGTGTTTTTTTTTCCAGTGAGATATTTAACATTTCCTTCTATTTTTCCATCAGCTTGATCTGTTTAATTGTGTCTTGATTTCTCATAAAATCATTAGCTTCCATTTGCTCCAATTTATTCTGAAGGGATTATTCTCTTCAGTGAGCTTTTGAGATACTTTTTCCATCTGGAAAATTGGTCAGGCTACCCTGAAGCTAAAACCATGGTATAACACAGGGCTGGGCTCTGCTCCCAGCAAGCTGTGATGGACACTTTCTGTCTGCCTGCCAGGATGACTTCAGCTGGAGATTTGTTTCTCCCTGTCACCTTGTGGTTTCTGTAGCCCTAAAGTTTGTTAAGAGTCATTTTTCTAGGTATCTGAGGTGGTTATAGGGGAGCACACAGAGTTTCCCTGCTTCTATGTCACCATCTTGGCTCTGCCCCTGCTCACACCAGCTTTATTTATTTTTTTAATTTATTCATTTTTATTTTTCTACATACACTCTTATAAGATTTTGAGTCCCCAGTCTGTTTTTGTCATATTAGCACATTTGATAGGTGTAAGGTGGTACCACAGAGTTGTTTTAATTTGAATTTATCTAATCAATAGTGATTTAGAGCATTGTACCCCTATGATTATAAATTGCTTTAAGCCTTTCATTTGAAAACTGCCTGTTCATATCCTTTGGCCATTTAACAATTGGGGAATGACTTGTATTCTAATAAATTTGGCTCTCTTTTCTATATGCTTAAGAAATGGTTTATCAGAGATACTGGCTGTGAAAATGGTTTCAAAGCTTTCTGCTTCCATTATAATATTGGTTATTCTGGCTTTGTTTGTGCAAACCTTTTTTAATTTAATGTAATCAAAATTATTTGTCTTCCATTTAGTAATGTTTTCTATTGTTTGGTCATAAAATCTTCCCTTCTTATTAGATCTGACAGTTAAACTATTCCTTGCTCTCTTGCTTACATTTATCACTTTTTACATCTAAATCATGTACCCATTTGGAATTTCTCTTGGTATATGTTGTAAGATTCTGCTCATTGTCTAGTTTCTGCTAAACTGTTTTCCAGTTTCCCCAGCAATTTTTGTCAAATAGTGAGTTCTTATTCTAGAAGTTGAAATCTTTGGGTCTTTTCAGAAAGAACATTGTTTAGTCATTGACTACTTGTGTACCTAGCCTTTTCCCATGGATCCACCATTCTATTTCTCAGGTGGTACCAAGTAGTTTTAATGATTACTGCTTTGTGATCTACTTTTAGATATGTATGGATAGGCCATTTTGTAATGTTTTCTATCTATTGTTTGGTCATAAAATCTTCCCTTCTTATTAGATCTGACAGTTAAACTATTCCTTGCTCTCTTGCTTTAGTTATGTATGGCTAGGCTGCCTTCAGTTGCATTCCTTTTCATTAATTCCCTTGATATATTCTTCCAGATGAATTTTGTTTCCTCCTCTTAATCTATGTAATTTATATTTTTTGAAAATATTCATCCATTTCACTTACACTGACAGCTTTATTGGCATACAGTTGGGTGAAATGGCTCCTAATTATTGTTTTAATTGCCTCTTCACTGGTGGCAAATTTACCCAATTAATTTTTGATACTCGAATTTGATTTTATTCTATCTTTTTTAAAATCAAATTAACAGAAAAGTTTATTAATTTTTTTCATAAAAACAGCACTTAGTTTTATTTATTAGTATAATAGTTTCCTTAATTGCAATTTTATTAGCCTCCACTTTAATTTTCAGAATTTCTAATTTGGTTTTTGATTGGGGATTTTTACTTTCTTCTTTTTCTTTCAGTTGCATGCCCAATTCATTGAATCCTGAGTTCCTATTTTTATTTAAGCATTAAGAGATAGAAAATTTCCCCTAAGAACTACTTTTACTGCATGCCATAAATTTTGGTCTGTTTTCTCAGTATTTCTTTTTGATGAAGTTATTTTTTGCTTTCTTGTTTGATCCACTCATTTTTTTTTTTTGCCAGTGCTCTATTTACTGTGCCACCTAGCTGCCCCAATCCACTAATTATTTAGGACTAGATTATTTAGTTCTCAATTAGTTTTTAGTCTATCTTTCCATGGTCCTTTATTTAACACAACTTTTACTGCATCATGATCTGTAAAGGAAGCATTCAATATATCTGTCTTTCTGCACTGGATTGTAAGGTATTTGTGCCCTTGTACATGGTCAAATTTTGTGTATGTGCCATGTACCACTGAGAAAAAGGTATATTCTTTTCTCTCCCTATTCAGTTTTCTCTGGAAGTCTACCATATCTAACTTTTCTAAAATTCAATTCACCTGCTTAAAATCTCTCTTGTTTATTTTGAAGTTAGATTTACTGAAAGTGAGAAATTGATTTCCCCCACTAGTATAATTTTGCTATTTCTTCCTGTAATTAATTTAACTTCACTTCTAAGATTTTGGAGGCTATACTACTTGGTACACTTATGTTTAGTACTGATACTATTTCATAGTCAATGGTAACTTTTAACAAGATACAGTTTCCTTCCTCATCTCTTTTAATAAGACCTGTTTTTGCTTTTCCCTTGTCTGAGATCAGAATTGCTACCCATGCTTTTGTTTATTTCTGCTGATGAATAATGTATTCTACTTCAACCCTTTGCCTTTATTCTATGGTTATCCCTATTCTTCAAATGTAGTTGTTGTAAACAATTTATTATAGTATTGTGGTTTCTAATCCATTCTGCTATCTGCTTCCATTTTATTGGAGAGCTCATTCCATTCACATTCACAGTTATGATCCATACCATTTTCCCTCTTTTTTCCTTTTCTCTTGCCTTTTCCCTTCTCATCAGTGTTTTGCTTCAGATCACCACCTGCCTCAGTCTTCCCTCCCTTCTATTTGTCCCTCTTCTCTTTTATTTCCCCTTTTCCCTACCATTTCTTCTTTCCTTTCAGCCCTTTCTTCAGTCCACTCTCCCTTTTCTTCCTCTCTTCTCATTTTACTTCCCTTTAAAATAAGATAGATTCCTATAGCCAACCAAATTTTTATGTTATTCCCTCCTTGAGCCAAGTACAACAAGAGTCAGGTTGAAACAATGCTCACCTCCCTCCCTTTTTTCCCTCTATTGTATTTGGTCTTTGTGCTTCTTTATGTAGTATAATCTACCGTGTTCTGCTCCTCTTCTCTCAGTACAATCCTTATTTTTCACCCCTTAATTGATTTTTATATCCACATCAAAGTTAACTTTATGGGAACATCCTCTCTCTATGTATACCTCTTCCAAATGTCATAATAAAGACACAGTTGTCAAGAGTTACAAGTACAATCTTCCTCTGTTTGGATGTAAATATTTTAACCTTATTTAATAACATGTATTTTTTTTTTATTTTCTGTTTACCTTTTTATGCTTCTCTCAAGTCTTGTATTTGAAGATCAAATTTCCTGTTCACGTCTTTTTTTTTTAAATCAGGAATGATGAAAATTGCCTACTTTATTGAAGGTTTATCTTTTTTTTTTTGCCTCTTGGAGGGCAATTGGGGTTAAGTAACTTGCCCAAGGTCACATGGCTAGGTTTTTTATTTGTGTGTGCATTAAGTGTCTGAGGCCGGATCCGAACCCAGGTTCTTCTGACTCCAGGGCTGACACCCTACTCAATGCACCACCTAGCTGCCCCCAAAGGTTTATCTTTTCCTCCTTTTTACTGAGTAGTTAATTCTTGGTTGTAATCCAAGCTCCTTGCCTTACAGCATATCATATTCAAGGCCTTCTGATCTTTTTTTTTTTTAATTTCTGCTTTTTGGAGGGGAAAATTCAGGGCAATTTGGGTTAAGTGACTTCCCCAAGGTTACACAGATATTAAGTGGTAAATGTCTGAAGCCAGATTTGAACTCAGGTTCTCATGAGTCCGTGGCTGTTGCTCTATTCACTGTGCCACCTAGCTGTCCCCTCTGATCTCTTAATTCAGAAACTGCTAACTCCTGTATAATCTTGAATATCATTCCACAATATTTTTTTTTCTTTCTGGTTGCCAGCAGTAATTTTTCCTTGACCAGATAATTCTGCAATTTGGCTACAATATTACTTAGACTTTTCATTTTGAGATCTCAATCAGAAGGTGATGGGTGGATTCTCTCAATGACTATTTTACCTTTCTAGTTCTAGGATATCAGGGCAGTTTCCCTTAATAATTTCTCTTTTTTATTTTTTGCTTTTTGGAGGGCAATTGGGGTTAAGTGACTTGTCCAAGGTAACACAGCTAGTTTTTGTGTTAAGTGTCTGAGGTTGGATTTGAACTCAGGTCAATAGAGATTCACTGTGCCACCTAGCCACCCCCTTCATAATTTCTTAAAAGATGCTGTGCAGGCTCTTTTTTTATTATGACTTTCAGTTAGTCCAATCATTCTAAAATTATCTCTCCTGTATATATTTTGCAGGTCAGTTGTTTTCCTATGAGGTAGTTTACATTTTCTTCTGTTTTTTTTTTTTATTCTCTTGATTTTGTTTAATTGCTTCTTGATATCTCATAGAGTCATTAGCTTCCGCTTGTTCAATTCTAATTTTTAAGGAATTATTTTCTTCAGTTAGCTTTAATATTCCTTTTTTATTTGGTCAATTCTACTTTCTAAGAACTTTTCTTCAGTGAATTTTCTACCTCTTATTCAATTTGGAAAACTTTACTTTTTAATGAACTGTTTTCTTCAGTAGATGTTTTCCTTATTCAGCCCAATAAATTGTTTTCTTTAGTCAACCAAGCCTTTGACACTCTCTTGCACATCTTTCATTTCTTTTCAAGTTTTTTTCTTGTACATCTCATATTTGACTTTTACATTTTTTCTTGTGTTTTTCCAAGAAGGCTTTTTGGTCTTGGGACCAACTCATATTCCCCTTTGAGGTTTCAGATATAGGTATGTTGACAATGTTGTCCTCTTCTGAGTTTGTGTTTTGATCTTCCCTTTCACCATATTAGCTCTGGAGGTCCAAGTGGTCCAAGCACAAGGAGGTCCAAAAGCCTGAAGATAGCAGTGCACCTGCAGTTGTGATGAAGCACTCTGTGATTCTCTGAGCTGGAGTCTGCCGGTTCTCCTGGCTATGCTAAAGCATGTGTGTGGTCTTTGTTTTGACATTTCTCTGTTCCACCTCACTTGGGCTTAGGATCTAACACTGGTTTTCTGAAGTGGAACAGGTTGCTGACTTGCTGGGATTCTTTTTGTCCTAGAATATGCTCCCCTTTTACTGACTTGACATGGACCTTTCCTTCTAGTCCTCCAAGTTTACCAGGTTAAACAGCTGCTGCATCTTGTGTTTCCACTGGCTCTGGTGTTCCAGGATTTGTTCTGGTGTGTTATTTTATTGTTTTCTGGATGTGAAAGATGGGAGAACAACAGTGATTTACTACTTACTCCAGCATTTTCGCTGCCAGAGTGAATTTTATGCTTTTCTGACAGTATCCTGTAAATGTGGGTCCTATCTTCCTCAAAAATATTGGTGGAAGAGTGTTACCCAAGTTTATATTTGAATTTTATTTATTTTATTTATGTATTTGCTTCAATGAGTATGTCTTTTTATTTTCACTATTATTATTATTTTTTTTATTTACTAATAGTCATGTTCAAGAATTAAAAGTACATTGCTGTGAGTATCCAGTGTGTGTCAATGTAAAATTTATTGTATGGATTGTCTCTACCCACTGTAGTCTGGGATCATATATTAAATTATTGAGTAGCAGGTTGTGAGATAGAAACACTTAGATGGGGGCTATGGAACTCGAAGGGGGAATGTTTTCCCTTGAATAGTGTTACTCTTCAGATCTTAAGAAAATTGAATCGAATCAGAATGTGAATAGAAATCTCTATGCCCTTTATAAGGGGCGTTTTTGTATTACTACCTTGTGGGAGTGGCCATACCATACACATATTGCTTACGTAGTCAAAACTCATCAGTTTTAGAATGAGAAAACTGTGGCATAGAAAGCTTATATGCCTTTCGAAAGAACACAAAAGCAATAGGTAGAGAATTCAGGACCCTAATGCAGATCTTTTCAGCTCAAGTTTAGTCCTCTGTTCACTAAACTCTGTTGCCTTTTCCTTCAAAATCAAAATGTCATAATCTTACATTAATATATAAATAATGACTCCTATAGTTCCCTTTTGGTTAATGCAAGGAAATGCTTTAAGAGTAAATGGAGAGCACAATATTATACCTAAAAATGTCATTTTTCATTACTCACAAAAGACCATTCAAGTATATTATTTCTCCCATTTGTCACTGTATTAGGCCCTGACACAGAACATGAAGGAAATTCAAATGTGGAAGTGAGCACATGCATGCTCATTATATATCACAATTCTTTATTCCCTTGCACTTGATAGTTTTGATTACAGTGAAGATCAGAGATGTACTTATTCTCATACAGGGTCCACTCTTTTCAGCAAGAAAGAGGTGAAAGGCATTTTTGCATTTCATATTTGGAAACTAGGATGAAGAGAACTATAAGTCCTGAAAACTACCCCAGATATGTGTATGTGCACATACACATGCATGTGAAAGGAGTAATTTACTGAGAATATATATTTTATATAACATATAAAATTATACACAGAAATACATATGTATGCATATATTCTCAGTAAATTATTCCTTTAAAAACACAGTATAGTGGAAAGAATAGAAGATTTAGGATCATAAGTACTAGGATCAAACTGGTAGCTACTCCCTATTTTTGTGACCTTTGCAAATTAATTTATTCCTCTGGGTCTCACTTCCCTCATGTGTATAATAAGTATATAGGATTAGATTATGTCTCAGGTTCTTTCTAATTCACTCCAATTAATCATCATACATTTATTAATCACTTACATTGTGCCAAGCCCAGTGTTAAGCCCTGAAGATACAAATAAGAAGAATGAAAGTATCCATGTTGTCAGAGATCTCACATTCAAAAAGCATGGGACAGAGGAGGAAAAAGGGTTCTAGCCTATTTTGGGGAAGGTTTTTAAAAGCTTATTAAAGTAGTTTATGTTTTAACCCAGAAATAATGGGAAGCCAGTAGAGTTTACTTTTATCAATAAATAAGCATCTTTTAACATCTAACCTCTATACATCAGAAATAACAATTGATTTTTTTGAGAATGTTTTCTTTGAAAAGGGAAAAGAATCTATCTGTACAAAAATATTTGCAACAAGTTTTTTTTTTGTTTTGTTTTTTTGTGGTGATAAAGAATTGAACCTTAAGGCAAAGTCCATAGATTGAAGAATGACTGAATAAATTGTGGATTATGATTATCATAGAACATAAAGGTGCTATAAAAATGATGAGCAAAATGACTTCAGAAAAACCTGAAGCTTATGTGAAGTGATTAGAACCAGAAGAACGTTGTGCATAGTAACAGCAACATTGTGATGGTATACTATGACAGGTTTAGCTACTCTGATCAAGATGATGATTTAAGACAATTCAAAGGGACAAATGATGAAAAATCCTAGAGAAAGAGAGAGAACAGGGGGTGGGAGGGAGAGGATTTGGAATTAAAAATTTGTAAAAAGTGAATGTTAAAAATAATTTTAAGAAAAAAAATAAATTTAAGCATGAAAAAGAGACTGTCATCTCACCCAGAACTTCTTGTTTAGGGTTTTTGAATCCAAATCAGTCTGAGGACACTCAATTTAAATCAGTTGGCAAATTCAAAAACAAACCAAAGTAGGGAGGCTAGGTGGCACAGTGAGTAAAGTGCCAGCCCCAGAGTCAGGAGGACCTGATTGAAGATCTGGCCTCAGACACTTAACACACACACACACACACACACACACACACACACACACACAAACTTGCCATGTAACCTTGGGCAAGTTACTTAACCCCAATTGCTCCCCAAAAGGCAAAAAAGAAAAAAAAGAAAAGAAACCAAAATGTAACAGCAAGCAGCCCAGCATCCCCAGGGTGGCTGCCAACACAGGTTCTTAGATCTGCTTTTCTAAAGGTAAGCAAGTCAAAATGGGTTAACAAGCTTACTTTAATCAATCAAACATATATTATTTACATAGTTCAGGGGGAAAAGGTCAGCACCTCAAACTTCAGAGTATACAGACAGAAGTTACAAGACAGAGAAACATATCAAGCAGACAGGCTTCCAAACTGTCCAACCATTACATCCTTACCAAATCATTGTTACTAGAGAGGGAAGCATCAACATCTGGGTTTTCAAAGCCAGGGGGCTCTCAAGAGCTGCCCAGACTCTCATATGGTCAAATCACACAACACTTCTCACAGTGAGCCCCAAAGCAAAGCCTCACATCAGGGATTATATAGCCTTCTCCTGGGTCAGAGAATGTAACCACCCTCTTGACCCACTGCTCAATCACATAGCATTTATGTGTGGACATTAATGAAAACCAAGCCTCCTGCCACAGGCTCCATGTGACTACATCCAGCCTATTAGAGGGCAGAGTATATTTTAAAATCAAGGAAGTTTCTCAGAGTCTCTTAAGCCTATCAAAGGGTCTAGGGGCAGGGAAGATCTCTAAATTTGCATTTCAATTACATAAAGTTTTATAACTCCAGTCATTAGGTTCTTGTGTTTCTGTGGACACACACACACACACACACACACACACACACACACAGGCATATGAATAAAAATGTTGTCATCCTAGAATATTTGAGTTGTAATAGACATAAGAGATCATTTGGCATTATTATGTGGTTTTCAGGGTGCAAGAAATAAGAATCATTTGTAGGAAAGGAAAGTCAAATCCCTTTAGGGCTGACCAATATTTTCTTTCCTAGGAAATGGAATGTATCCAAAGTTCAGTCAGTCCATCAGTAAGCATTTATTAAGCATCTTCTATATATGACAGCTACTGTACTGAGTGCTGGAAATACAAAAAGAAATAAAAGAGAATCTACCCTCAAGGAGCATATCATCCAATAAAAATGGAGCTATTCTACTTTTTATTGCTTCATTACCCACAAATTGGTTTTCTTTACATTTGTTAGGTAAAATGTGACCTTTACCTCTAGTTCCTTTGCAATCTTTAAGAGGCAGTGAAATGGTACAATGGTTAAATTGCTGAGCTGGAAACCTGAAATACCTGAATTCAAACTTGACCTCAGACACTGAGCTGTGTGATCCCGGAAAAGTTACTTTAGAAAAAAAATTCTGTTTGCCTCAGTTTCCTTAACTGTGAAATGGGGGGTAAAAATAGTACAACTGCTCATTGTTGTGAAGATAAAATGAAATAATATTTGTAATGCTTTTAGCACTATCCCTGGCACACAGTGCTTTCCTTCATTGTATCCAAATTCCAGCTAAAGCAAATCCTTTCCAGGTATTACAATTATCTAGGTCCACATAAAAGTCCTATATGGGCTTGCTCTTTTGAAAATGACTAACATTAAAATGTACTTGAGTCATGTTTTCAAGGTAAAATAAAAAATATAATAGTTTTCTGAGGCTTTTGGAAAATTAAAAGCAATGAAATGTGAAAAGTGATCATTATTACTAATTGCCTAAAAATACCTTTGTAGCTTTAGAAACAGATATATTTGTTTTGTAGTCTTACTAGTAATGAAGTTGGGATAGTTAAGAAGAAGAATTACTTCCGGGGCGGCTAGGTGGCGAGGTGAATAGAGCGCCGGCCCTGGAGTCAGAAGGCCCTGAGTTTGGAGCCGGCCTCAGACACTTAATCCACACAAACAAAAACCTAGCCGTGTAACCTTGGGCAAGTTACTTAACCCCAATTGCCCTAAAGGGGAGGCTAGGTGGCGCAGTGAGTAAGAGCGCCGGCCTCGGAGTTGGGATGACCCGAGATCAAATCCGGCCTCAGAAAATGAGCACCCACACACAAATAATGACTAGCCGTGTAACCTTGAGCAAGTTACTTAACCCCAATTGCTTTAAAAAAAAAAAAAAGAATTAGTTCCCTATTTTTAATGAATCTTGAAGGTTTTCCAGCTATAAACTGGCAACTTGGATAATGGATATTACGGGAAGTCCTTAAAAAAATTTTAGTTACCTATGCCAAACCTCATAATTTCAAAACTCCAATCCTATAATTCTTTATTATTATTTTCAGAAACTTGAACAGTTGTCTTGTAGGCTAAACTCTTTCTAAAGTTAGATAAAATATATAATTTACCTGAAGACTTTGGTATTTCATTGTATCTAAGATGTTATTAGTGAGGTGCTCTCTCTACCAGTGTATTACAGTCCTTCTAAAGCTACACATTCTTTGTGATCTCATTCATATTTCTGTGATATCTCTAGAGTATACCACTGGTTTCTTTAATGTTTCATAGATACTAGGACAGCATTTCACCTATACATCTATTAATCTCTCATATTTCAAATTGTATAACTAGCCTGTGTCCTTTCCCAAAATAAATGTTCTCCTTATGCCAGAGTTTGTGTGCAAATTGTGCTCCATAACTGCATCCATTGAATATCCAACCAATGGATATTTGGGTTGCTTATCATTTAACTATTTTTCCAAGATCACAAGATTCATTTATTTTGATCAATTATTTATAAGATACCTGTGTATCAGGCACTATGTCATTTGCAGAAATAAAGCATCTCTTGAAGGACATTGTAGTTTGTATGAAATACTTTTGTGGCAGTAGGCAGCCTACTATCACTCCAGGGACTGTGAAGCCTCCCAAATGCAATATAGTCTGCTCTTCTGCCCTTATATGATTTTTAAAGAAACTAAATGTTTATTTTTATTTATTTCACTAAATATTTCTTAGTTATAACTTAAAAATTAACAATCTTTTTTTTATTTTTGAGTTCCAAATTCTCTCCATTACTCCTTAAAAAGGCAAGCAATTTGATATTGATTATGCATGTGAAGCCTCACAAAATATATTTCCATATTAACCATTAGCAAAAGAAAATGCAATCAATAGATGGCGGAGTAGAAATAGCACTTCCAAGGTGCTCTGTCCCACACCACTTCCGAACTATGTAAAAGGGGACTCTGAACAAGTTCTGGAACCCCAACACCCACAGAATGACACAGAGAAGCTAACCTCCCATTGAGGACAGCCCAGCAGCCCTGCAGGGACAGGCAGCCCATCACTCTGGGAGCCAACAGACCAGAGCATAGAGAGCCAAGCCCAGGTCCACATGAGCCTCAGTTTTATCCCCAGGGTGGCCTGGCAAGCAGCCAGCTGTAGGGACCCCAGAACACCAGCAGCTGTGGTGATTCCAGAATTATCAACACCGACATGACTAGGACAAAGTAAGAGGTTAGTGCCCTATGGACTTTGGCACCAGTATATGGGGAACACATTGGCTTCCTCCAATAGGGGCTAGAAGCCTCTGAGGAAACATGACACACTCGAAATTTGCAGCTTCAGTGGCAGCATCAGCTCCTGGCCTTCGACCTGTAGGGAGATCCAGAGATCAGTCTTGTAGGTTAGCTGCTCTTGCTTTAACCTGCTTGGATCGGGATTGTGATCTGGGGGGAGGTCTGGGGTGGGTATCCAACTTGCCAGAACCTGAAGTTGCGAAGACCCCAACCTTCAGGAGGGAAGCTCCCCTGTCTGGTGGCAGAGTTCTACTGTGGCAACAAGCTCAAAAGTCAAGTAATTAAGTGGCAACATACCTAGGCAAAGGAAACAAAATAAACAGAAAAATGCAACATTAGACTCCTATTTTGGGGGCAAAGAGTATGGAAGCAGGGAACAGGAGGAGGACTATGAGGTCAGAAATCCTGCATCAAAAGCCCCAAAGGAAAATATGAGCGGGTTACAGGCCATAGAGGACCTTAAGAAGCAGATAAGAGAAGTGGAGGAAAAATTGGAAAGAGAAATGAGAAGGATGCAGGAAAACTGTGAAATGAGAGTCAACAGCCTGACTGAGGAAAATAACACCTTAAAAAATAGACTAACTCAAATGGCAAGGGAGGCCCAAAAGGGCAATGAGGAGAAGAATGCCTTAAAAAGCCAAATTTGCCAGATGGAAAAAGAATCTCAAAAGCTCACTAAGGAGATGCATTCCTTCAGAGTTAGACTGGAGCAAATGGAAGCTAATGACTTTATGAGAAATCAACATGCTGTTAAACAGATCCAAACAAATGAAAGAATAGAAGGCAATGTGAAATATCTCATGGGAAAAACCACTGACCTAGAAAATAGATCCAGGAGAGATAATTTAAAAATTATTGCACTACCTGAAAGCCATGATCAAAGAAAGAACCTAGAAATCACCCTTCAAGAAATTCTTAAGGAAAATTGCCCTGATGTTTTAGACCCAGAGGGCAAAATAGAGGTAGATCCACAGATCACCTCCTGAAAAAGATCCCCAAAAGAAAACTCCCAGGAATATTATAGCCCGGTTCCAGAATCCCCAGATCAAGGAGAAAATACTACAAGCAGCCAGGAAGAAACAATTTCAATATTGTGGAAACACAATCAAAATAGCACAGGACCTGGCAGCTTCTATACTGAGGGATCAAAGGGCATGGAATATGATATTCCAGAGGGCAAAAGAACTGGGAATGAACCCAAGGGTCACCTACCCAGCAAAACTGAGTATTTTGTTTCAGGGGAAAATATGGTCATTCAGTGGAATAGAGGACTTTCAAGCATTCTTGAGAAAAAACCAGAGTTGAATAGAAAATTTGACATCCAGACACAAGAAGGAAGAGATGCCTGAGAAGGTAATCAGGGAAAAGAAATCAAAAGGAACTTATCAAAGTTGAACTATTTACATTCCTACATGGAAAAACAATAACTGTGACTGATGAAACCTTTCTCAGTATGAAAATAATGGAAGAAGGGTGTACGGGCATATGAATACATATGTGAATGTGTGTAAATATGTTTACAGTTATACATGGATATAGGGCATAGGTCAAATTTGTTGGGAAGGGATGATACTTAATGGGTGAAGTTAAGAGGTGAGAGAGGAAAGTGGCAAAAGGAGATGGGGAGAGGCAGGGTAGGGTAAACCATCCCATGTAGAAGAAGGAAGGGGAAATGGCTGCAGGGGAGGGGAAGAACAGGAAGGCAAAAAGGGAAAACCATATTCTCATCGATTCTGGCTCAGGGTGAGAATGATATACATACTAAATGGGATATCTCACCCTGCTGGAGAGTAGGGGGAAGGGGGATGAGAGGAGGGATGATGGAAGGGAGGGCATTCTGGGGGGAGGGGATGTTGGAAGTACCCACTTTCGAAGAGGGACAAGATCAAAGTAGGGAATGGACCAAGTGAGGGGTGGGATGGGTGGGAAGGAATTAGAAGCAACCTTTTACAATATATCTACTTTGGCAATGTTTTGCATAGCTATACATGTACAACACATACTGAATTGCTTATCTTCCCAGAGGGAATGGGTGACAAGGGAGGAAGGGAATGGATCTGAAATTAGAGGTTTTAAAATTAAATGTTTTAAATATATATAAATACTATTATTAATACTATTTTGCATGTAATTGGGAGATAAGATGTACAGGCATTGGGGCACAGAGACTCACCTCGCCCTAATTGTAAAGTCGAAGGGGGTATGGGAGAAGATATGGGAGAGAGCAGATTGAATGAGGGGATATCTTGTGGGACTGGTCTTCTGGGGTGGTGGGTAGGGGAAAAATGGGGAAAAAATTCTAACTCAAAATCTGGCCAAAATGAATGTTGTAAACCAGAAATTAATAAAGCATTTGTTAAAAATAAGTGACAATCAAAATTAAATAATGAAAAAAATATATATATATATTTAAGCTATCCTCCAGTCTGCATTCATATTTCATCAGTTTTCTCTCTGGAGATTGATAGTATTTTCATCATGGGGCCTGTGCAATTGTCTTGGATCCTTGTCTTGATCAGAGTAACTAGGGTTTTTAATAGTTGATGATCCTTAAAATATGTTATTACTGTGTACAGTGTTCCCCTGGTCCTTCTCCAGCTCTCCATGCAGTCTCTGTTCCATGCTCAAGCTCACAGTGTCCAGTCCACTCTGTTCCTGGGAAGACAAGGCTGAACAAAGCCACCAACAGGTTCACAGAAAGTACTAGCATCACAGTCATTTTTCCTCAATTTTCGGCAGCTTGTAAATCCTCAACAGCCTCAGCAGCTCTGGCTGGCCCTTGGACTCATCAGAAGTTTCAGCTTGTTCCCTGAATCAAAATCTTTTCATCAAGGTTCTCCAAATAAAAATCATTCTCTCCAGCTTGGGGGGTGGGGGGGTAGGATTTCCTCTTCAGCCTCCCCAAGTGGCAGCAGCTTCTGCCTCCATGAAGCCTGCTCTAAGAATGTCTGACTTTCCCAGCCAGGGTCTTTCCTTATATACCGACAGCATTAGCTCCCTTTTTCAGTCAACCCATTCCTGTTATGTCAGCAACAGCGATTCATACCTTCTGTTTCTTTAAGAGAGGCTTGATTAATTACTAAGTGGTAAGTTCCTGTTACCTTCGTCAATACAAAGGGATCTTCCAATTCAAATTACATTTCCATTATACTACCTAAATATTACTTGTTACTACAAGAAGCTGTAGCATGTACAGTGGCCAAATGCTGGTAAACCATTTGGGCAGATGGGGTAAACCAGGATGATAGAAAATAATATTAATTTTATTAATTTAGTGAAACAATAATGGAATTTTACTTTTAATGAGCCACACAGAGATATCATTTGCCATTCGCTTCCTTTTGCAAACATTTAGAAAGGACCATCCTCTGGTATCATTTGGTTAGGGTTTGTATCTTAGGGTTTCACAAATTTGGAAATAATTGACACACCAATGTTAGAAAAGTAGTGCTTTCAGACAATTAGATGGATTTTCTCTAGCCATAATTGCTAGGTCTTGAGTCACTTTAAGAATAAAATATTCTTTTAATGAGAAGGAATATTGGTCTTATATGTAGATTGGGATAATAGGAATTAAGTGTCAAAGCTTGATTAAGAAGCAGTCTATAAAAATATGAATTTTTGAATATTCTATTACAAATTAAAGACATTTCCTATACTATATGCATATACATTTCAAAATCAATGTCATCCTAGAAGTATTTCATAATTTCTTATCACAAAGTAGAATAAAAGTATTGTCTTTAATCAAGAATTTTTTTTGTTTGTTTTATAAATTACTTTCCAGCACTCAGTGCAGGGATAATTTTACACAGAGAGTTTGGGATCATTAAGCTTATAACAGTAGTTCATAAGGCCCTTTTAAATGAATCCCATTTTGCAGTACTAATATGCATTTTAGGTAAATGAGAAGAAAGAGTCTAGTGAATCCATAACTGCATTGTAACAACTTGCATAAACATGAATATAAGTCTACACACACAAAAATACCCACATGAACATACACACATATGGGGGAGGTCATGGTTCAATAATCTAGCTATCAAACATAGAAATACTATATTTTTCACCTAATAGGGGTGAGGAACCAAGTGTAGCCCTTTGACTGAATCCAAATTTCACAGAACAAGTCCCATTAGAGTAATATAAAGGTTTCTGAGACAGTAGCTACGTTGTTTATTTTTTTTTATTAACACATGAAAGAATTTTGAAATGGAAAATGTTAGTAGCTTTGAAAATGCATTTAAATATCCCCATGTATTTATAGTTCAAAAACATTTTCTTCAAAATAACATTTTGTGGTAGACAAAGCAGATATTATAATTCTGATTTTATAGATACAGAAACCAAGGCTCATAGAGTTTAAATGTCTTACCTATGATTATATAACTAGGAAATGTTGAATCCAGAACTTGAACACATCGCTTGTTGATGTTCCAAATTCTGTGCTCATTCCACAGTTCCATGCTACTATGTCATTAATAATATACAAGTTAAGATAAAAACAAACATTCTCATTGAGGCTTCAGTAGTAACTAGGCTGCCTTTTGCTATAAGGTAAGTAAAAATGTGTTTTCTTAACACACACACACACACACACACACACACACACACACACACACACAGAGTCTGCCAGACAGGGGTAAGAAAACTACATAATGATCTTCCAATTGAACATTGCTTCCTCTCCCATATAGAATTTATATCATGGATATTACATAATATAAATTGTTCACAGTAAGGTCAATCAGTCTCAGATTTCAAAACGTCTTAAGTGTGTATATCTGTTATTTGGGGCTAGGAAGGGTGCGCTGGTATTCTGATTGTGATTGAATGCGTTTAGGGAACTCCCAGCATTGAAACTTCCTTAATGAATGCAGATAGCAATTTATCTAAATTTTGTCTTAGGAAGTTTCTGGTTTCCCTGACATATTTGACTAGCTCATATTCACACAGCTAGTATAAGTGAGAGGCAGGACTAGGTCATCCTGACTTTAAGGTAGATCATCTACCTACTTTGCCATGATTGGTTTTTTTTTTAATACCTGTGGCAAAAAAAAAAAAGGAAAAAATGACACTGGATAATTTTGAGATATTTTTTATGCATTTTCAAACCTTCTAACATTTTCCACTTCAAAATTCTTCATGTGTGAGTAGAAGGAAAAAAAAACAACCCAATATAGCTAAAAGTAATGTGCTTTTAGAAACTTTTACATAGTACTGTAGGAGAAAAATACAATTTCTATGTTTTGATAGATAGTTCTGGAAATAGGAATAAGACCAACTTGTAAAGGACTAAGAAACTTTGGATAAAAGATGCAGATTTTTTTTTTGCTTTGGAAATAAAATAGATACAGATATAGTTGTATACTAATACAATTTGAATTCATATTTTTTTCTGATACAAACTAACAAACCAAAGGACATTAGGCTGTATATTTTTATTTCCTTCCAGTCAGAAAATCAAGTAGAGCTCTCTTTTTCCTTTGTTAAGTTTCATGAGATCTAGGATTTTAAGACATTTGATCCAAAGAACTCTCACTCCACATAAAGCACACATAATTTGTTTGCTAAAAAAAGTGGCGTCTTCTCCCTGGATAAATGGAAATATTATTGGATCTCTGATGTCCATCTGAAACCTAGGTTTCATAAATCTTAGCAAAGCAGCCAAACAATGACTTTTATTATCTTTGACTTTATGCCATTATAATTACCTTTTATTTAGTCCATTGCTATTTATTTTCCAATCATAATGTTTCCAACAATAACCAAACTTTGTTCATAGATTTTGTAATTATTTTTAGACACTAAATGTTTTAGAGGTTAACTTCTCCCTATTGCTCAGATTTTGTGGAGCAGGCTGGAATGCATTCAATATTAATCATCTGAGAGCTGGCAAATGATGATCTTACCAAGAAGCTGGCTTGAGTTAAAGCAGAATACCTCAAATGGCAGTTCTAGATAATGGAAGAAAAATGGGATTGTGGGAAGAGGTGGGGTGAAGATAAATCAAGGAGTCAGGAGAAATACATAAGAGTATTGAAACTTTTATAGAACTGCATCCTTGGCACCTTGTTTTTTAATTTTATTTTTGTTTTTATTAATTTGTTTGCTTACTTTTAGTTTACAAGATTCATTTCTACAATACCTTGGGTTTCAAATTTTCTCTCCCTCCCTCCCCTCACCCACCCATGATGGCATACAATCCAGTATAGGATCTGCAGATATTTTCACATTAAAAATTAGTCAGGTTATAGAGATGAATTGTATCAGATGGCATGAAAAATGGTAAAGAGGAAACAAAACCAAACAAGAAAAAAAAGAGCAGGAAGTTTGCTTCAATCTGGATTCAAACTCACTTCTTTCTAGTTCTTTCTCTGAATGTAGACCTCTCTCTCCATCGTGAGTCTTTTGGGATTGACATATATCACTGCATTGCTGAGAAGAGTCTAGTCTATCAAAGTTGGTCATCACACATATGTTGTGTCGGTAATTGTGTACAAATTTCTCCTGGTTCTACTCTTCTCACTCAGAATCAGTTCGTATAAGCCTCTCTCCGTAAATATGAAGTCCATCTGCTCCATGTTTCTTATAGCACAATAGTATTCCATTAAATTCACATACCACAACTTGTTCAGCCATTCCCCAATTGATAGGTACCCCCTTAATTTCCAATTCTTTGCCACCACAAAAAGAGCTGCTATAAATTTTTTTGTACATTTGGGTCTTCCTCCCACTTCTATGATCTCTTTGGGATATAACCTTAGAAGTGGTATTGCTGGGTCAAAGGGTATAGCTCTTTGGGCATAATTGCAGATTGCTCTCCAGAAAGGTTAGTCCAGTTCAAAACTCCACCAGCAATGCATTAGTGTTCCAATTTGCCCACAGCAAATCCTCTCCAGCATTTGTCATTTTCCTGTTTTGTCACCTTATCCAATCTGACTGGTGAGATGTGGTACCTCAGAGTTGTTTTGATTTGCATTTCTCTAATCTATAGTGATTTAGAGCATTTCTTCATATGCTTGTAGACATCTTTACTTTCTTTCTCTGAAAATGGTCTGTTCATTTCCTTTGACCATTTATCAGTTGGGGAATGACTTGTATTCTTATAGATTTGACTCAATTCTCTGTATATTTTAGAAATAAATCATTTATCAGAGACATAGGTTGTAAAAATTCTTTCCCAATTTCCCACCTCCCCCTTAATCTTGGTTACATTAGCTTTGCTTGATATTCTAGACCATTTTTCCAAATAAATTTTGTTATTATTTTGTCGAACTCTAAGAAGTAGTTTTTTTGGTAAATTAATTGGTATGGCACAGTTCTAGCTCTTTTGTCCTACAAAATATCAAATTCCAATCCCTCCCATCTTTTAATGTAGAAGCTGCTAAGTCCTGTGAGATCCTGACTGTAGTTCCATGATATTTGAATTGTTTCTTTTTGGTTACTTGCAGTATTTTCTCCTTAATCTTGTAATTCTGGAATTTGGCTACTATATTTCTTGGAGTTTTCAACTTGGGATCTCTTTCAGGAGGAGTCTGGTGAATTCTTTCAATAACTTTTTTATCTTCTGATTCCAGGACTTCAGGATAGTTTTCTTTGACAATGACTTGGAGGATGTTGTCCAGGCTGCTTTTTTTCATCATGGCTTTAGGGTAGACCAATAATTCTTAAGTTATCTCTTCTGGATCTGTTCCCTAGGTGAATTGTTTTTCCAGTGAGATATTTTATACTTTCTTCCAATTTTTCAATCTTTATGTTTTGTTTGATTGATTCTTGGTGCATCATAGAGTCCTGTGATTCGATTTGACTGATTCTAATTTTTAGTGAATTGTTCTTTGGTTAGTTTTTGAAGGTCCTTTTTAGGGAGATATTTTCTCCAATTAATTCACTAATTTTACTTTTTAAGGATTTGTTTTCTTCAGTGAGACTTTTTTTCAATTTGGTTACTGTAGATTTAAATTTGTCTTCTACCTTCCAAATTTGGCCTTAAAAATTTGGGTTCCTTCAAGAATGCTTTTTGGGCTTGAGACCAGCTCATATATCCTTCTGTGGTCTCAGGTGTGAGTGTAGAGTCCATGTTTCCCTCTTTATTTGGTTGTTCTTGATTGCTATAATACACTCTAATCTATTTTCTTGCCTTCCCCTTCTCCTTCTCAGCTTCCTTCCTTCCCATTGCAACTTCCTCTTTCCTAATTTCTCAGACTTGGAGCTAAGGGCCTGATTGTTGACTGTTGACTTTAGCCTCTGGGTGTCTAGATTGAGGCCAAGGTCAGGAGTCTCTAGTAATCTGTGGAGGATGGGTGGTCTGGCCACTTCAGATTTCTGCCTTTATGACCCTGGGCTACCACTCAGGGAGGCTTTTGCTGGTCAAGTGAGGTGGGGCTTGTTGGGACCCCTCCCCCTCTTCTCTTCAGACTCCTTGCTGCCTCAGTTATGCCCCTTCTCAGTGACTCCCAAGCCCAAGGCTATTTCCACTATCTGAGCATTTCACTCTGGGTAGAACACTTATCTCTGGGTTTTCTCACTGTGGGTGGGACATTTATACAGGATCAAAGTGGGGAATGGACCAGTTGGGGGATGGGATGGGTGGGAGGGAAATATAAGCAGTCATTTACAATATATCTACTATGGTAATGTTTTGCATAGGTATACAAGTACAACATATACAGAATTGCTTATCTTTCCAGAGGGAGTGGGTGACAAGGGAGGAAGGGAATGAATCTGGAATTCAAAGTTTATAATTAAATGTTTCTAAATACTATTATTAATACTATCTTGCATGTAATTGGGAGATAAGATGTACAGGCATTGTGGCACAGAGATTCACCTTGCCCTAATGGTAAAGTTGAAGGGGGTATGGGAGAAGATATGAGAGAGAGAGCAGATTGGATGAGGGGATATCTTGTGGGACAGTTACTCTGGGGTGGTGGGTAGGGGAAAAATGGGGAAAAAATTGTAACTGAAAATCTGGTAGAAATGAATGAGGTAAACCAGACCTTAATAAAACATTTGTTTAAAAAAATACAAAAGGCAGAAAAGATACCAGCCAATAGGAGCTTAGGTCTGGAAGGGAGGCTGGAAATGATTAAATTTGCAATCCCATACTTTCTCAGTTCCATTTTACTAATGAATAAAGATCCTTTTCATTTTTCAAAAAAAAAAGAATAATTATAAACTTTGCTTAAGATCAGCAGGAGAGCAATGAAATTTTCAGGTAATGAAGTTATCATCAGATTGAAGCTTAGTGAATGAAAACAAAGAAATTATGATGATGATGAGGAGGAGGAGGAAAAGGAGGATTATGAGGATAATGAGGATGATGATGAGGATGATAGGAATTACTTATAAAATGTTTTAAAATTTATAAAGTACTTTATATCCATTTTCTCATTCAAATTTACCCTCTCATTTTGAATTCTGGAGTAGATTGTGCAAAGAACTTTACCATGAGTACAGAGAATAAGTAAATCTACATCTTCAACTTGACAAAAATCAGGGCTTTATTTTCCTAGATTATATATTTTGATTTATTCTCTAATGATAAAGGTAAGATGGCACAGTGGATAGAGGGCTAGATATGGAATTAAGGAAATCTGACTGCAAATCCAGCTACAGACATTGAGTGACCATGTCCAAGTGAGTTAACTTCTGTCAGCTTCAGCTTCATCTGCAAATGATAATCATAGCACCCACTTCCCAGTGTTATTGTGAAGATCACATCAGATATGTGTAAAGTGCTTTGTAAAAGTAAAAGCAGTGTATAAATACTAGCTATTACATTTATATATTTATATAATATATTCATATGTTCACATAATATATAATAAATATTATATTTATATATAAAAATATCCAAATGTAAATGCACAAAACAGTGTGTGTAGACACCACACATAATAATGATACTTTTCTTTTCCATTTAAGAAATCACTCCTCAATTCGAAAACAAACACAAAATAACTTGGAAGAAAAGACATGAATAATTGTGGATACTTGAAGGTTTAACAGGTAAAGCTCATCACTGACAAGTCTGTAGGTGACTGAGGACTTGAATAACCTTTACCATTACTGTTTTCCACCATATATATTTCTAAATGTTATTGGAGATAAAAATTAAACCAGAATTCTATCATTGTATACATGTACTTCTTGGAATCCCCTATCTCTAATAAAAAATTCAATTAAATTGAATTTTTGTATTACACTCCTGTTCTAATGATGTTAAGAGACATTAGGAGGATGGAATGAGATCTTCTATGTATTCACTTTATTGTGCAGTGCTCTGAGATTGACAGTTGGGTATAAATATGGAAAATACAATCCATTGTTTCTAGATGTCCTCAGGTAGAGCAGATATGTCAGGATGTCCTTTGTATTATTTGTAGGTAGAGGTAATGATCTAGTAGTTAACTTTCCCTCTCTCACTCTATACCTTTTCTTTTCAACTTGACCTGACTGACAATTTTGGTAAAAAAAATGAAAAGTATGGGATAATCACAGAGAATCCAACCATTATCCCCCTCCAGAAAGAAAGAAAGAAAGAAAGAAAGAAAGAAAGAAAGAAAGAAAGAAAGAAAGAAAGAAAGAAAGAGGAAGGAAGGGAGAAAGGAAGAAAAAAAGAAAGAAGAAGAGGCGGCTAGGTGGCGCAGTGAGTAAGAGCACCGGCCTAGGAGTTGGGATGACCTGAGATTGAATCTGGCCCCAGAAAAATGAGCACCCACACATAAATAATGACTAGCCGTGGAGCCTTGAGCAAGTTACTTAACCCCAATTGCTTAAAAAAAAAAAAAGGAAAGAAAAGGAAGAAGAAAGGAAGAAAGGGCAAGGTACTTAGCCATAGCAATGGAAAGGATGCTCAACTGGGATATAGAACTGATTCATATAGCTGTGCTCCCTTCCTGCCCACCCCCAATCTCCCAGCAATACATTGTAACTGATACAGCATTGGGGAATTCATCAAGTCCGAGGGTCCCAGACTTCTTGTCAGTTGGCATCTTTTATGGCCTTAGTGAATCAGGAAACTGGATCAATTATGTCTTGGAAATAAATGTCTTGGAATTTTTTCAGGATAGGAGTATGTATCCTAGTCCACTTGTCAGGGATCCTAGCTGATATGACTTTACTACACCTTTGAGGACTAAATAATTTTCACAGAAGTGATTGGTGTAATGGAAATACAAATTTAAAAAATCTTCCCTGCCCCTAGGTTAAGTGCACCTGGAGCCTGTGGTGGGAGGCTTGTTTTTCAGGGAAGTCCACACCTTGATACTTTGTGATTGGGCTGTGGGTCAAGGAGGTTGTTACAATCTCTGAGCAGGAGAAGGCTATATAAACCCTGATGGGAGGCTTTGCTTTGGGGCTCACTTTGAGAAGTGTTGTGTGATTTGACCAGATGAGACTCTGGGCAGCCGCTGAGAGGCCCCTGGCTTTGAAAACCGAGATGTTGATGCTTCCCTCTCTGGTAACTGGGATTGGGTATTGATATAATGTGTGGACAGTTTGGAAGCCTGTCTGTTTGATCTGTCTGTATTCTTGAAAGTTTGGGGTGCTGACCTTTTCCCCCTGAACTAGGTAATATATGTTTGATTGATTAAGGTGAGCTTGTTAACCGGTTTTGAGTTTTTTTCCTTTGGAAAAGCAGATCTAATAACCTGTGTTGGCAGCCACCCTGGGGATGTTGGGGTGCTTGCTGCTACAAAAGGTGAGATAAAACTTCCAAATGCTTCTGATACAAGTATGCTTTTCACATCAATCATACCATTATGAGGCAGTGGAGAGTCGGTAAAAAGAAAGTCAGTTATATTCTTCCTGTTCTGATGAGTTTGAATTTATTTAAAGATACAAATAAATACAATTATTATCACTATGAATCAGATTGCCCTTCTGATCAATGTTAAAGGCCAGCATTCTAGGGGAAATCACCTCAACCCCAGTCATTATGGCATATCAATATTTATCTTACATGACACCTAAGATGTGTGTATTCCTGTGCTAGAATGAATGAACAGTGTTATAGTGAAAAGAAAAATAGATATAATCACAGAAAGGTTCAACAAATAGTTTCTAGGGTTTTAAGCATGACACTCTTTTCTCTTTCTTTGTTTTATAATTTTCATCAACCTTTCACTCCATCCCTCTTTCTCTTCTTCCCTCCCTCCCTCTGTCTTTTCCTCTCTTGCTCCCTTCCTTCTTTCTTCCCTCCTTCCCTTTCTCTCTTCTTTATTTCCTCCTTCCTTCCCTCCACCCATCTATTCCTCTCCCCCTTCCCTCCTTCCTTCCATCTCTTCCTTTCTTCTTTCCTTTGAATTTATTGATAATGGAGAATGCTTATGCCTATGGAGATACAGTGGAGATCATCACTTTCTTTGAAATGTAAGAAGATGCTTCGGGCAATGAAGAATTTAAATGAATTGCTGAAGGTCACAATGCTTTATATTTGTGTGTGTGTGTGTGTGTGTGTGTGTGTGTGTGTGTGCAGGTCTTCTTCAAGTTTTGTAATTTATCCAATGCAATAATAGTAATATTATAATATATTTCAAAAATAGTATTACACTTCTTTAGAAATACCTCCGTTGCAGTTTCATGGTGTGTTGTGGGGGTGGGGAGGTCATCTCAAATGAATTCACACATTCAGACCACCTCTAATCCAAGTTTAGGCATTTACTGAGAGTGACACTTCTCCATCAGGTCGACATCCAAGAGGAAACAGCAAATTCAGTAAGACAAGACCGGCAAATTTATAGTGTAATGATGCTGATTATACAACAGAACATATCTTGGAAATACACAAATAGAACTGTGATCTCACTAGGATAGGTGATTCTTTTTTTTTTTCTTCAGTACATTTTTTTTTAAACAAATGCTTTATTAACTTCTGTTTTACATCATTCATTTCCGCCAGATTTTGAGTTACAATCATTTTCCCCCCATTATTCCCCTACCCAACCTCCCAGAATAGTAATCCCACAAGATATCGCTTCCTCCAATCTGCTCTCTCCCATACCTTCTCCCATACCCCCATCGACTTTTCCATTAGAGGAAGGTGAATCTTTGTGTCCCAATGCCTGCACATCTTATCTCCCTATTACAAGCGAAAGAGTATTACTAATAATATTTATATATATTTGAAACATTTAATGTTATGACCTCAAATTTCAGATCCATTTCCTTCCTCCCTTGTCACCCATTCCTTCTTGGGAGATAAGCAATTCAGTATATGTTGTACATGTCTAGCTATGCAACACATTATCATAGTAGATATATTGTACAAGGCTGCTTATAATTCCCTCCCACTCATCCCACCCCCACCTGGTCCATTCCCTACATAATCCTGTCCCTCTTCTATAGTGGGTACTTCCAACCTCCCCTCCCCCCAAGGATGCCCTCCCATCCATCATCCCTCCTCTCATCCCCCTTCCCCCTATCCTGCTGCAGGTTGAGATATCCCATTTAGTATGTATGTCATTTTCTCCCTGAACCAAATTCAATGGGAATGTGGTTTTGTCTTTTTAGCCTTCCTTATTCTCTCCCTCCTTTGCAACCACTTCCCCTTTCTTCTTCTACATGGGATAGTTTACCCTACCCTGTCTCTCCCCATCTCCTCTTGCCACTTTCCTCTCTCACCTCATAATTTCATCCCTTGAGTATTCTCCCTTCCCAACAAATTCAACCTATGCCCTCTATAGGATAGGTGATTCTTTAGTGGTATAGGGAAGTGTTGAGGGCCAACGCCAAGTCAGGCAGGTAGAAGCAGCCAGCTTCTTGCAGCTACTCCCAGGTCAAACAGATGCTGGCTTACCACTCTCTGTGATGTGCAGGGAACAGAGCGCCTTGAATTTTTACTCATCCTGATAGTAATGATGCAAAGGGAACTAAGTACAAGGGAGTGTTCAGCCTGTCCTGTGTGATAAAGGAACTAGCTTACTCTGTAAAAGGTGTATAAACCCTAATCCTCAGGTGAATAAATGGACTTCACTGCTGTGAGGTTCCCACCTGGCCTTCCATGCTCTCCACTTCATTGTGGCCCCTCCTGTGTTGGCTTCACAGAAGGGAAGAAAATGGGATGGGAAATGAATAAGCATTTTAAAGTTTCTATTATGTGACAGGCACTTTGCTAAATGCTGTACAAACATTATCCCATTTGATCCTCATGACAACCATATGAGATAGGCACTGCTCTAAGCCTCATTTTATATTTGAGAAAGTTGGGGCAAACAGAGGTTAAATGATATATTTAGAGACATACATAAGTGTAGTAATGCTGGTAAGTAACAGAAGATAAAGAAGATAAGACATACATAAGTGTAGTAATGCTGGTAAGTAACAGAAGATAAATTTGAACTCAGTTCTTCCTCACTTCAGACACAGTTCTATCCATTGTACCCCCTAGCTAGTATAGAGCACAACCTACTCCTTCATGTCATTTAATCTTTTTCAGTGTGTTTTCATAAATGCCGCACAGAGTATCAATGGATCACTGCGTTAAAAGGATGGAGTTTTAGAGTGAAGAACAGCTTATGATCATTGAATGTGCAGCATTGTTTTCAGAATGGAATCCTGTCTGCCCTCCATTTCCTAGGCAGTTCTGTCCATCTTATACAGCTCAATATCCATATTTAAAGCACATTCAACACAGCTATACAAGTGGAATTATTCCATGCACTTTTCAGTCAACTATGTCATAATCTAGGAAATATCTATTTATCTATCTGGTCTTTGCTAATCTCTTGATTGACCATAAATCTCAATAATGAGGTATATAGTTGTTAGGGAGCTTGATGAAAATAGCACAATGTCATCTAGAGGACCATGTGACCTATAAGGACTCCTTCTTGAATGTAGATTTGGCATAGGACATTTACTATGACACTGACGAACACGATAGTTGAGTGTATGTGTCACAGTTTTATGCCTCATTTGATATTGATAATTGGAGGGTCCTTGAGCAAAGTCATCTGCTTGGTAATATCTGCCAAGGAATCTTATTCTCTGACATTAACATTTGTGTGAGAAGACAGCCTCAAGAGGCCTGAGTGTTTTTCTGCCAGGATAATAATTTTATCCTTTAAAAGATGGAGGAACCAACAGGAGGAGTTTTATTCTGGATCTGATTATCATCAAAAAGGAGGACTTAGTTGCTAAGGTTAGAAATGATGGGAGTCATGGAGGGAAATTACCATTCTTAATAGTGATAACAAGAGTCTAAATATATGTTTTCAACAGAGATAAGTGTAAAGTCATGTGATAGGGTTAAAAAATAAAGTTCACAAATGTAAAGTAGGTGATGGGCAGCAGTTGTTCTGAAAAAGATCTGAGGGTTTCAGTGGAATGTCATTTGTTGTAAATCTTAAAATAGGAATGTCTCATTTTTGAATTGGACTAAATGGATACAAAAATTCTTTCCAGTTCTCCACTTCCATGATTCCATATGCTTCTGAGTTCAAATGCTTTCTTTTAAAAAACCAAGTATGGGAAAACGAATGCAAAACTTACTTATATAAACTTGGCTCTACTATTTATGACTTGTGGGATACTGGTAAAGTTTTTTAGTCTTTCTGGGTTCCAGTTTCCTCATATGTGAATTGGAAGGGTTGAACTTACTTCTAAATTCACTTTCAGATCTAGATCCTATTATCTATGATGTTGTATTCTGTATATATCTCAGTAAGTTCTGTGACTTTGAATTTATGATTGTCTATTTTTTAAAAATCACCTTTAAAAATGCCCAGTTCTTGTACTATATTTTCACCAAGATTAAAGTCAGTACACATAGAGACCATTAACATAAATGTGGATAGCAAGGTCTTTTTGTTTCCCAGTACTTGCTATGTTTCCCTATGATGATATTGTATGTCCCACTTTCATACCTTTGCATTGGTTGTGTCTGATATCCTCAGTTTTCTCTTGCAAGTGCTAGGTTTCTTACAAATTCAGCTGAAGTGCTAACTCCAATACAAGACCTTTCTTGATCTATCCAGTTGTTAGTACTGTCTTCAACCTACATTAATTTATTTTTTTTTTCGTAGAGGGGAATACAAGGCAATTGGTGTTAAGTGACTTGCCCAAAGTCACACAGCTAGTAAATGTGTCGTGTCTGAGGCTGAATTTGAACTCAAGTCCTCCTGACTCCAGGGCCAGTACTCTATTCACTGTGCCACCTAAGTGATCCTGATGGGATCCTAATAAACCTGCCCCCAGCCCCAATATTCTAACTTCATTATAGGCCTGGCCCTAGTGAACAGCAGGCCCACTGTATCTACCTATCCCCCCCCGCAATGTCCTAACTTATGTCTCACTACTCACTAGAACAACAGGTGTGTCCCTGAACTCTTAGTTCCCACAGAAACAGCAGGTTTCTAGGCAGAAGCTAGCTACTGCCTCTACCTGCTAATTGCCCCCAGACCATTGTCACAGAAAAAGGTATGTTATTGTATTCAATCACAATCACATCATTCATCTAGCCCCAGACAGGACCACAATAGTTAGCCAGTTGGAGTGCAGAATGGCCAAAATGTTCAACCAGCGAACCATAGATGGGACCTCTCCTCCATTACCTAATCCCTTAATAAACTACTCCTGCCCTTTTAATATTAATGGTATTCTCTAATCTGTTTAAATTTCTGTTGTGTGATTGCATTTTTACCCTGTAAAAATTTATCTTGCTTTCTCTAAAGTTGCTGGTTCCTCTTGGAATTTAGCCCACTTCATGAGAGGTGTCAATCTCAATAAATGCCAGTACTTGGATTAGAGGTGGTCTGACTCTGAAATTTTTGAGACGGTTCCACCACAAAGCATCATGAAACCACAACAGTTTTTGGGTGGGCATAGCCCCCCAACAGTTTTTTGCATTCCTGGGTTTAAACCACAACACTATTACAATATCATTTATTTTTTAATGTTTTTTGTGTGTATTTTCTTGTGTATAATGTTATTCCCTATGTCCACCCCCCCCCTGTTCCTCAATAGAATATAATATCATGGAGGGAAAGCATTTGTTCATTTTTGGTTTTTGTATGCTTAGTACCTATTCTAGTGCTTGGCACATAGCAGGTATTTGATAAGTACTTGCTGAATTGAGCTTAATTGAAATTGATTGTCATTTTATGTTAATACAGTGGATTTTCCTACAATTCTTGTAAAAATTTCCCCTCTTTAAGATATTTTAAATGTCAGTTCCCTTAGCACTTACAAAATTATTTAAATGACAGACTAGATTTCCTTTGTATGTATTAATCAGTTACAATCATTCTTCCTCATTCTGATTTTTGGAACATTATTTCTACTTCCTAACACTGGCTGCTACTTCTTCCTATAACATGAATTAAGTACCAATATTTCTGTTGTAATGTTATTAATGATGAGTATACTTTAAGTTGCTGACAGATCTGTTCTATTTCATATCAATGCTTTTTTTTGAGGCATATCAATTAGATGTGCTTCATTTCTTCCAGTAATATGTCAATTTTATTTTGGGCTCAGGTTCTCCCTCTTCCACTAAAGGCTTATCTGATGCTTCCATTTAAAATTTTTCTTTTCTTTCTCAGATTTCTGTAAACTTACGTCTACACAAATTGTATTAACCTAGTGAAATGTAAAATCTTTGAATACAGAGATCATTTTTTTCTTTTTTTTTGGTGAGGGAGAGAGTATAATTTCCAGGATTTTACATGTAATAGTCACATTGAATTTGTTGAATTAAATTGAATCAAGAAAAGTTTCATTGGTGATATGGCATTCAATCTGGATCTCAAAGCTTTTCAACATGCAAAGTAGAAGTTGTGGAAGAAAATTACAAGGAGCAAAACCATAGGATATTTATGAGTCTACAAGTGGTCAGGAATGAATGAATTGTTTTGTACATGGAGGGGAGAAGTCCTAATGCTAGAAATTTATAGCTCCACTATTTTTTGATAGTCATGACCATCTAGTTAAGTATTGGGACTTTACTGGATGAGTACTAATTTTCAGTCATTCAGTTATGTCTGACTCTTCCTGACCCCATGGTCTATAGGACATTATGCTCTTCTGTCCTGCACTATGACTTGATATCTGCCCAAGCTCATGTTTGTTGCTTGCTTGATACTATCTATCCATCTCATCCAATGCCATCCTAATCTTTTTTTTCTTTCAATATTTTCCAACATCAGTGTCTTTTCCAGTGAGTCCTGTCTTCTCATTAAGTGAACAATATATAAGCTTCAGCTTCAGTATTTTGTCCTTTCAATGAATAGGCTGAATTAATTTTCTTTAAGTATTGACTAATTTGATCTCGTTGTTTAATGGATTCGCAAAATTCTTTTCCAGCACCACAGTTCAAAAGCATCCATTCTACAACTTCCCTCAAAGTCCAACTCTCACAGATATTTGTTGCTATTGGAAAACCATAGATTTAACTATGTGGATCTTTGTAAGCAAGGTGATATCTCTGCTTTTTAGTATGCTGTCAAGTTTTGCTATTGCAAACATCTTTTAATTTGATGACTGCAGTCACTATCTGCAGTGGTCTTTAAGCCCAATAATATAAAATTTGATAGTGCTTCCATTTCTTCTACTTCTATTTTTCAGGAAGTGATAGGCCCAGTTGCCAAGATCTTTTTTTTTTTTTTAATGTTAAGCTTCAAGTAAATTTTTGCAGTCTTTTTACCCTCATCAAGAGATGTTATTGAAGAGCTTTGAATGGAATAGTGATTTGATTATATCTGTGCATATGGAAGATTTATCTGGTATAGGCCTGAAGTGAGCTTTGAAAATGGGATTATTACAGTTTTCTAGGAGAAAGAGGGTAAAGGTTTATTCTAAGCTGGTGACAGTTTTAATAGAAAGGATAGGAAGATGCACGGACCAACTGGTCAAATATCTCATTCCAAACCATACAGCTATCAAAACATATATTTAGAGTTGCTAATTTATATCTTCTGCTTCTTATACCTAAAGCATAGTGCTTGAAAATTTAAAAAGCAGCCATATATCATGTTCACAGTGATAACTTAAAGTTACATATTTTTCCATTTACACAAAATTGACATCGTTTCCTAATCATTTCATGTATGTACTTTTAGAGATGCTTTTCAAGCTATGATTTCCCTGAAATAAACATTAAAACATTGATCAACCAGAATTTCTAGGCCTGAGAATATTTTCTCCCTCTTTTTTCAAAGTACTGACAGCAATGACAAATTACAATCATTCCTTTATAACCTCTAACTAAAATCAGTTTTATTTTTAAAATTAAATAAGCAAGTCTTTTATGCTTTTGCTCTTGCAGTTTTCCATGAACAGCACATCTTTGATGCAAACCCTATCCATTTCAGAGCAAAGATTAAACAGAAGAATGTATAATTGATTTTTCATCAGACCAAGACCATTAACAGAACACACACGTTAATGAGCAGCACTGAAAAGTTTTGATACCTTGGGATAAAGACAAACAGCCCAAAAGCTCACAGGAAATGCTGGTATGAGTGTGAAAGAAAGTGGAAAATGGCTAAAAGTGATTGAATATTCTAAGCAATTAACCTCAGATATTTTTAAATGGTTGGGATTCACTAATAGGCATGCTATGTGCAACTTTGGCATGTGTTTTTTTTTTAAGACATGGGAAATTCAGATTTGTAGAAAGATGTACTATATTGAATAATGAGTCAATGAGACCTACTGCTTAAATGATTTACAAGAAAAATGAACAGCCTGACACTCCACTAATTTGTAAAGACTCCTCACAATGTTGCCACAGCACAAAGGACTTATATAGACTAGAAGAAAACAAATTGACAAAAGAAACATTTTTCTACAAGACCTGAGCACATTCTGGGGAAGATTCAGAATTTCAAAACATTTTAAGAATTATGTACACTATAAGTAGTTTACTGATCTAGTATTTGTTTTGAATTCAAAGCATCAAAATTCAATTTTGCCACTAATAATCTACCATTACATAGGCACTAAGGACATTATCACAACAACTCTCAGTAAAGTTCTCTATGGATAAAGTATTATGCTTTATGTAAAATGTAATTCTTTGCAGGTATTTTAGTTAGTTTGTTTTAAGTAATGATTGTCCTGGGAAGACGAAGAGGAAGGGAAGATAGAAGAAATTCAGACCCTGGGAATATTGACAACAAAATCCAAACATTTCTACTTGAGTGTAAAGTTGGTTGAGGGTAGTTTAGCAATTTATTTTTCAATCCTTTCAAAGGGCATATTAAGAAAGCCTTAGGGATAAATAGTAGCTTAAAGTGGAACAAAATATAACATAGGAAATCGGTATCTTCTGGTATATTTATTTTCATTTAAGCTATAGAAATTCCCCAATGATTTCATCTGATATAGCTTTAGGTAGTTTTGTCTGGGGAAACTCTATCAATGCAGATAAGCAAATTATTCTGCAATTTAAATTCTTGGTGAGTTTTCCGGGGCATGGAGAGGTCAAATGGCTTGAGTAGCATCATGTGGGAGTATTCATCATAAATGAGATTTAAAGCTTGGTCATGTGAACTGTGACTCTATTTCCCTCTTCAAAGTACCATACTGCCTCTGAAAATCTGAAACCCTCTTGGTTTGTGAAGTTAGCAAGAAGAAAAATGTTAATTTTCAAAGAGATAAATCTCACCTAAGAAACCATGCATTTATTGACCCAAGATTTTTAAATGATAGCACTTCAAATAGTGTGTTGAACTGAGAAGAAATGTAGTAAGTAAATCAAAGAAGGTGATCTTTGTTGGCTATTAAGTATAATGCTGACAATGACACTCAACCAATGCTTTATTAACTTATGTTTTACTTCATTCCTTTCTGCCAGTTTTTGTATAACAAATTTTCTCCCTGTTTTTCCCCTACCTACCTCCCCAAAATAGCGGTCCCCCAGGATATCCCCTCCTCTTATTTCCCAATTACATTTTTAAAAGTATTAATAAAAGTATATACATATTTTAAACATTTGGTTTTAAAACTTTGAATTCCAGATTCATTCCCTTCCTCCCTTGTCACCCACCCTTACTGGGAAGATAAACAATTCAATATAGGTTGTACATGTGTAGCTAATGCAAAACATTAAAATACTAGATATATTGTAGAAGACTGATTATGTTTCCCTCCCTCCTATCCCACCTGCCACTTGTTCTATTCTCTTCTTTGGTCCTGTCACTTTTCAAAAGTGTGTGCTTCCAACTGCTCCCCACCCCAGCCATTACCCCCCCCCCACTCATCCCTCCCCCCCTACTCTCCTGTAGGGTGACAGTGACAGCATTATACCCTATTAAGTGTGTATGTCATTCCCTCCCAGAGCAAAATTCAATGAGTATAAGGTTGACTCATTCCCTTATGCCTTCCTGTTCTTCCCCTTCATTGTACCCATTTTCCCTTGCCTCTTCTATATGAGATAGTTTGCCCCACTCTGTCTCTCCCTATCTCCTTTCATTATATTCCTCTCACACCTCTTAATTTCACCTTTTAATTATCATCTGTTCCTATTAAATTGTTTCAGTGCCCTCTAGTTACTTGTAACTGTAAACATGTGTATACACATTCACATATGTATTCATACACCTATATAACCTCCGATAAAGACTACATATATATATATATATATATATATATATATATATATTCTCTTCAACTATTTTCATACTAAGTTTAATCAGTAACAATTATTGTCATTCCATGTAGGAATGTAAATAGTTCAACTATGATAAGTTCCTTATGGTTTCTTTTCCCTGTTTATCTTCTCATGCTTCTCTTACTTCTTGTGTCTGAATGTTAAATTTTCTATTCAACTCTGTTTTTTTCTTCGAAAATACTTGAAAATCATCTATTCCACTGAATGACCATATTTTCCCCTGAAAAATAATACTCAGTTTTTCTAGGTAGGTGATTCTTGGTTTTAATCAAAGTTCCTTTGCCCTCTGGAATATCATTTTCCAGGACCTTTGGTCCCTCAGTGTAGAAGCTGCCAGATCCCGTGTTATCCTGGGAATTCTGGAACCTGGCTATAATATTCCTTGGAGTTTCTTTTTGGGATCTTTTTCAGGAGGTGATCAGTGTATTCTTTCAACTTTTATTTTGCCCTCTGGTTCTAAAACATCAGGGCAGTTTTCCTTGAGAATTTCTTGGAGGATGATTTCTAGGTTCTTTCTTTGATCATGGCTTTCAGCTGGTCTGATAACTTTTAAATTATCTCTCCTGGATCTATTTTCCAGGTCAGTGGTTTTTCCCATGAGATATGTCACACTGCCTTCTATTGTTTGATTTGTTTGGATCTGTTTAACAGCATTTTTATTTCCCATAAAGTCACTAGGTTCTCTTTGCTCCAATCTATATCTAAAGGAATTATTCTCCTCAGCTAAAATCTCCAGCTCATATGGGCTTGGGCTCAGGTCCCAAAGTGCTGCACTGCCCCCGCCCTGCCAGGCTGCCAGGTTGTCCTCGGCAGGAAGTTAGCTTCTCTGTGTCATTTTGTGGGTTTTGTAGCTCCAAAGTTTGTTCAGAGTTCCCTTTTACATGAATTGTGGAAGGTAGAAGCTGGAGCTGCACAAAAGTCCTGTTTCTATTCTGCCATCTTGATTCTGCCCCATAAAGACTATTTTTTAAGCAACTATTTCAGTAAGTGCAATGTATCATTGGGCAGGGAACATGGAATTTGGCATCTTTTGGAACTGAATTCTGGATTTATTTTTTACTACCTGGATGAACTACTTAAAAGCCAATTCAGCACTTTGGTTCTCAGATTTCTCTTCTATAAAGCAAGGCATTAGACTAATTGTGTTTAATTATCTCTAATGTTCCTTCCGGATATGAAATCTGTGGAGTGCTTCATGGACAAGGCTTCAAGACATAGATAAGGTTAATAGTTTCTAACATGGACCTCGTATTACCATTTCTTTTGGACCTTTATAATGTACTCATATATTATCATTATGTTTGTCGTTCCTCTAACAGGCCTCAGAAATTGCAGGAATCCCACTTTAGAGATACTCTAGAGTACCATGTTCTATAAAAGTCCATAAAAGCAAGATCTGTGACTAATGATTTTTGTACCCATGGTCAGCAATATCGAATATGCTCTTAATCCAACTTTTAAAAGTAGAATTGAGGTGGGGAGGAGGAGCAGAGGGCATGCCTAAATCTGGATCTTTGGGTTATGTATAATAGGGAAAAAAAGTGTTCTACTTGCTAGCTTTCTGTTTTAATAAATTTTTGTTGCTAAAAGGTGCTACATTCTGTATTTTCTATAATAGTAAAGGACTAAACAAATTTATAAAAGTAAGGGTTATTCCCCAATTGATAAATGGTCAAAAGTATATGAAGAGTTTTCAAATGAAGCAACCAAATTATCTAGGGTCATGTGAAAAAATGCTTTAACTCACTATTGATTGGAGAAATGAAAATTAAAACAATTTTGAGGTACTACCTCATACCTATTGGATTGGCTAATAGGACAGAAAAGGAAAATTAGAAATGGTGGAGGGGATATGGGGAACGTGGCATTAATGCACTGTTGGTGGAGTTGTAAATAGATTCAATCATTCTTTAGAGCAATTCCAAACTATGTTTAAATGGCTATAAAACTGTGCATACCCTTTAAACCTGGCATATTAGATCTGTACATCACAAGAGATAGAAAAAGATAAAGAAAAAAGACTTATGATAATATTTTAGCAGTTCTTTCCTTGTGGCAAAGAATTGAAATTGTTGTGATGCCTATCCATTGAGGAATGGCTGAACAAATCACGGGATATAATTGTGATGGAATACTGTTGTGCTATAGGAAATGATGAAGAGGATGTTCTTAGAAAAGCCTGGAGATTCTCACATGAGGTGATGGAAAGTAAAATGTACTATGTACAAACTAACAGTAATATTGTAAGATAATCAACTATGAATAAGTTGGCTATTCTCAGAAATCAATAATCAAAGGCTATTCTGAAGGATTTATAATGAAAATTGCTATCCATTTGTAAAGCCAAGCACAAGCAGCTTTTTTGAGGACTGCTGCTGTGAATAACTTTAAGATTCTGATCACATAGTATAGTGAACTCTCTATTTATTCAGCAATAAACCAAAGTAAACCTCACAGAAAGCAAAGTACAACATTCACAATAATATAACATAACAACATATTATTAAAGTCACCACATAGTCTTAAGCAAAAGATATCATTTGGTAAATCACAATATGAATCAATCAATGTAAAGTATCCATCTAAAGTCTTATTTCATCTTGATTGGAGACTGACTTCCAATCATCCTTAACTCAATTATAATTAAGGAGCAATAATTCTTCAGGGGTCCAAAATACAAAGTTCTTCCCCTCCTAGAGCACAGTAAATCATGATCTTGTCAGTTAGCACAAAGTATCCAAGTAAAGGTCCTTTTATCTTGATTCAAGGCTAACTCCCAAACTCCATGGTTCCTCTTCCATGCTCCCAGCTCTTACCTGAATTCACCCAAATTTCACTTGGATTCACAGGTAGGCAACTCCCAGCTCCTGTTCCAGCTACATACATCACGCTTAGCAGAGTTAAGACAATATTCACAAACATTGCCAGTACTAACATCAATTCACTTTCTGCCTGTGAAATCAAAAAACATTTACAGACAGGGCCTCTGTCTGAGAAATTAACATAGACCAACAGACAGGGTTTCTGTCTGAGAAAACACAAATCATCAGTAAAGTCCCAGAATCTCTGAAAACATCAGTGAAAGACTCCTTCAGAACTTCTGCAAAAAGACAGCAGGAAAATCCTCTTTCAGTGCTTCTGAATGAGCAGTAAGGTCCCAGGGCTTCTGTAAGAACAGCAACATCCTCTGTCAGTAGACAGGTCTGACAAAGTAACAGCAACATAATAGAACAGATAGACAGAGTGTGGGCACCACAGGCATCCTTCCTCCCATTTCTGCTCAGTCCCAACTTATGCTAGAGCTTTAATATTCTCTGCTACCCCCTGTTCCTCCCTTCCTCTTATGTCCTTCCAGCTCTGGTCTTTGGCAAGATCTTCCCACTGTGGGCTTCACAGTTCCCATTTCTAATAGAGAATTGCTATAATCACAGGCAGGGCTCAAAGACACTTGAATAACTTAAACAAGGACCAAAGTACTCCTTTGCTTGCAATTACACCATCCCCAGAGAAATAACTGATGGTGTCTGAATATAGATTAGAGCATGCTTTTTTTTAAACTTTAAAAATTTTTCTCAACGTATTTTTTTGTCTATGTTTTCTTATACAACATAATTATTATGGAAATGTTTTGCATGAGTGCACTTATATAACCCATATGGAATTGCTTCCCTCCTTCTTTCCCCTCCTCTCCTATATCCTTCCCCTCCCCTCCCCTTCCCTCTTCTCCCCTCCCATATCCTTTCCCTCCCCTCCCTTTCTCCTTTCCTTTCACTTCCCTTCCCTTACCTTCCCTCCCCTTCTCTTCCCTTCCTTTCCGTTCCCTTCCCTTTCCTTTCCTTCCCTTCCTTTCCCTTCCCTTGCTCCCTCTTTCTCTCCTTTCTAGGTAGCCCTTTTATTCTTATGTGACCTTTTCTTTCTTCTTGGACTCCTTCAGTCTTGTCTAAATAGACTTTCTTCATTTGGATGGGTTTAATTATGTGACACATCTTATGCCACTTTTCATTGCTACTCATTACCACTCTAATCTACATTACTGAGATTGTTAAAAAAAAACAACTATTTGATTTCTATTAAACTACTATGGGGGAAAAACATGCAAGGTCATTTTAAATAAGCTTTCCCCAATATTAAAAATTTAATTATGGTAATGGTCTCCAGAAAATGTTAAAAAGGATATTCTACATTGAAAATTTCAAACCAACTCTCCCATTATGTGACACATGCTTGCCATAATGACTGGCCTATAGTAGATGCTTAATAAAAGCTAGCTGACTGTACTTTTAATCACATTGATTCTGGCTGTTGAATTCTCCCTCTTTAAAACCTCACTGAAGTAGCACCTTCAATATAGCACGTTGTTCTGTGCCTCTGTAATGTAATTATCATGTATCATTGTGTATTATCATTATGTTCATCATTCCTCCAGCAGACTATGAGATTCCTGAGGAAAGGAAAATTTCCTATATGATATATATGTATATATATGTATATATGTATATATATATATATATACACACATGTGTATATATGGACACACACACACACACACACACACACACACACACACACACATATATATATTTCCCGTTACCCAGCAAGGTATCCTGCAAGCAATAGGTTTGTGTTATATGTTTATTGAATTAAATGACTTCCTTAGAGTTTCCTTTATCGAATGATTAGAATGAGGGATCATATATTTTCAAACAACAAGGCAAGTTCCCTGGAATCCTAAATCTTTTTAATGCATCTCAGTCTCTTGAATTTGACTTTGAAAGCATATGGTAAATAAAATATTCTAGATTTTCCCTTGTACCCCCAAAGACATAACAGATCTGTCTAAATTAGGCCAAGGTGATAAGGAAGAATAATATCCTGCAAGAATGAAGGAGCTTTCTGCACAGAATGCAAGGAGGAGAGTGTAATGATGTGATTAGGTGATGAGTCAGCTTAAGATGACAGAAAAGGTAGAAGTTTTGATAACGAATATTTTTATTCAGGACTGTTTTGTAAATAAGAAAAAAATCATATTGATATGTAAGGTTATTGAATAATACATTTCCTACAGAGAGAGGTGCTTAAGAGACACGTTTTATAATTATAGGGGGAAATGACAGGTAGGAGGTAGTAAATCACTCCATCAATTAGTCATCAAGCATTTAACAACTCTTTACCAGAGCCAGGCACTATTAAATAAGCAAGGGAAACAAAGAAGGGTGAAAATAATCTCTTTTTTCAAGGGACAGACATCCTAATAGGAGGAGGATCACATAAATATATAGTATAGGCAAGTGCAAAACAAAGAAAAGAAAAATAGTCACTGTCATCCAGAGATTGCATTCAAAGGAGGGGGAGAATGTGCAGATATATTGGCAAGTACAAGATACATCTTAGAGGAGGAAAGGCTTAACAAGGCAGTGAAAAGAGTAAGGAGATAGAGAATCAGAAAATCAGGGCTAAAATGCTAGTTCTAACATTTACTAATACAATTTGGATATTGCTATCACATTGCAACTTTACTTTGGTTTCTGTGAATAAAAAATAGAGGAATCTGGATTAGGCAATGTCGAAGGTCCTGCAATAAACATAATGGTACTTAAGAATAGTGTATAAATAGAATTTCTAGTTCCATAAAAAGAACATTTTGATTCTTATGTAAACGATTTTCACAAATAACACATACAAAGTTTTGTTGCTCCGTGGAAAGAGCTGATTTTAACCAATACAAGTTATATAAAGCAGACTCAATCTTATGTGATCCTGATTATGAAAAAAAAAGTCAGATTTTTCCAAATTGCTTTAAGTTTCTTTATGGAAATATCTAATGAGATAGACTTCCAATCATTGTAATTTGGCAACTTTAGCCATTTGGATCTGAAGACTCACAAAATGAATTGCTCTGTTTTGTTGGGTGACATCATAAGAATGATGTTTTATTGTTATTATCTAAAAAGGAAATATGTCACTTCAGTAGGTGTTTTTCAGGGGGATAAAGTCTTTTTCCCCACCTTAAAATAGTATAAGAAGACAATGCAACAGAGAAAGGTAATGCTCATCTAAAAGGAAGTTGATGCAATTGAGAAAAATAACTCTTTTCAAGACATAGCTACTGAGATTGCCCATAAAACAATTATTACCTAGTTATTTCCCTAAGCTATTTTATGATCAACTACAGTTAGTAATAAACTCAAGTAATTGGCAATACTTATTCAAGTTGCCTTCTGGCATCAGGATGTGGTAGAAAGTATCCAGGGCTATGGATCAGATGACCAGGATCTAAACAGAGCCTTGCCACTGTTGCTAAATAGGTGCACAATTCTGGGGGAGTCACCTATTTCCTAGTGGTACCATTTTCTTGTCCCCAGGATGAGGTGGTTAGACAAGGTGCTTTCACAAGTATCTTTGAACTATATCTTGTTTTTCACTATGTGAGCATTAGCAATGAAGACAGAACAGCATTTCATCCTTTTCTGATCCAGGATATGATGATTGCTTTTGGAATAAGAAAGTATATATTGTCCTGTTCTCTTCTTCAATTGGATTGTAAGCTTTTCATTGTAAGCATATTTCCTCCCTCCATCCCAACTCCCTCTTCTATCTCTCTTTGTCCTTCCTTCTTTCCTTCCATGAAATTACTATGAAATAGCATTTCCATCCTATTGGATTGCAAAGCATCTTAAAGTATATTTTCCAAGGGCAACTTTAATGTGGAATTCATCATTGCAATCTACAAAACCTGACTCCTTTTTTTTGCTTTTGTTATGACTTACTTATTAGGGCTAGGTATAAAGAAAATTTTATTTCATTACTTTTTCTCAAAAGAAGAGCTGACATGCCCATTTTCTCTTTCATTTTGATAGGATGTAAATCTACTCAGTCAATCCGTGTGAAAGGAATTATTTGGATTTATTCAAGTTACACTATTTCTAATTCCTTAATAAGTTTCTAGAGGACCTAAAGGTTCTGAGATACTGGCATCAAAGATAAGATAAAATACGTTTGAAAAAGATCCATAAAGACTTTTTTGCGGTTGAGGTATTCTCCAATTATAAACTTGAAGACTAAGTAAACATGGTCATTTTCCTCACTGAATATTTTATATCAAAAGTAATAAAACATGGTACTCTGACTTGCTTTACGCTTTTTTAGTAAGAATTTTGGTCATTAAGAGTCTTCTTACCTGTCTGCATGGTTTTATTCAGCCTTGAACTGTAACATGTCTTGAAATTTGGAGTGTTGCTGTCTACATGTTTCATTCTCAAGTATGCTGGAACTTTAGAATTAATACATTATTATTACACTTTGGTGTAATAATGTAAATATGCTATATGTATTTCTCTTTTAAGACTCCTGGAGAGAAAGGTTTGTGGATATGTCTTTCCTTTTTTTTAGGACAATTGGGGTTAAGTCACTTGCCCAAAGTCACACAGCTAGTAGGTATGTCAAGTATCTGAGACCCTATTTGAACTCAGGTCCTCCTGACTACAGGGCTGGTGCTCTCTTCACTCCACCACATAGCCGCTGCCTATGTCTTTCCTTTCTTGATAAATAAGAATAGAAAATGTAAGTCAGAGCTTTGCATCTATATCAAGGTCAAGGGAACACTCATGCATTACTGGCACATTCCTAGGTTCTACTAGTATGGTATTAGAGTCACCCAAGAAGTGGATCAAAAGAATTACCATTTCTTTTCTCTCTATTACATTGGAATGATGAAGGAATAGTTGATAGTGATTTTACCAAAGTCAGAACTCCATCCCTATTCCTTCCATTGCTCCAAGTAAATATCCAATTATGTGTGTGTGTGTGTGTGTGTGTATGTGTAATTTTATTTACATTTGAAAGGGAAAATAAAGAGAAAAATTATTCTTCAACAAAACTACAAATTGTATCTCTAGAAACTGTGTGCTGTATAGAATCATGGAACTATTGTCCCATATCTCTTCTGCCCTTTGTGGCTAATATCCTTGAAAAAAAAACATCTATAAAAGGAGCCTTCACTTTCTCTCTTCTCACTCACTTCTTAATCCCTTACAATCTAGCTTCTGACCTCATCATGCCACCAAAATTGCTCTACAGAATGAGCAATGATCTTACTTATGACTTACTTATTAGGGCTATTGGCTACTATGCCAAATGCAATGACCCTTCTCAATCCTCATTCTCTTTAGCCTCTCTGAAGCATTTGGCATGGGTGATCACTCTCCTCATTGATACTTTCTTATCTCTAGGTTTTGGGGTTCTCCTCCTACCTATAAGACCACTTCATCTCAGGATCCTTTGCTGAATCCCTATCCAGATCACACTCTAATCAAAGGAATCCCAAAAAATTCTGTCCTAAGTCCTTTCTTTCTCTATACTACTTTGCTTGATGATCACGTCAGCTCCCGTGGATTTAGTTACCATCTCTCTTTGGATGATTCTTAAATCTATTTATTTTCCCCTAACATCTATACTAACCTTCAGTCTCATATCTCCCACTGCCTTTCACATATCTTGAACTGGATAAAAAGGAGAATGTTTTTTTAATTTTCAATAAGGAGAGAATATGATTCTCTCTTTTTAAAATTTTAAAAATTTGTTTATGGTTAGTTTTCAGCATTCATTTACGTAAGATTTTGAGTTACACATTTTCTCTCCATATTTCCCCCACACCCGCCCCAAAATAGTGAGCATACTGAATACCACTTCCTCCAATCTTCTTTCTCTTATATCCTACCCTATCCCCTCTCTAATTTTCTAGTTGGGCAAGATAGGTTTTATACTTCAGTGCCTGTATATCTTATTTTCCAGCTGTATAGAAAAAATCAAATTTTAACATTTGTTTTTAACACATTTAGCTCCAGATTCTTTCCCTTCTTCCCTCCCTACCCACCAACACTGTGAAGATAAGCACTTCAATGTAGTAGTTGTACAAGTGTAGTTACACAAAATGTTTTCATAGTAGATATATTGTGAAAGACTAACTATATTTCCCTCTATCCCATCCTGTCCCCCCACACTTATTTTATTTCCTACTTTGACCCTGTCCCTTTTAAAAAGTGTGTGCTACTAACTACCCTCTCCCCCAATCTGGCCTCCTGTAACCCCTTCCCCCTACTTTCCTGTAGGGAAAGATATCCAATTGAGTGTGTATGTTAGTCCCTCCTTAAGCCAAATTCAGTGAGAAAATGTTGGATTGACCCATTTCTTTTCACCTTCCTGTTCTTGCCCTCCATTGCAACAGTTTTCTCTTGCCTCTTTTATTTGAGATAATTTACCCTATTCTATCTCTCCCTATCTCCTCTCATTACATTCCTCTCTCACATCTTAATTTTATTTGTTATATATCATCCCTTCCTATTCAACTGATTCTGTACCCTCTGTCTATATATACATATACACATATATACACAATCACATATGGATTTATACACATATATACCCTACTATATAAACATATGTATATGTGTGTATACATACATACACAGAGACACATGCACACAAATGCACACACACATATATATTACATTCAACAATCCTCATACTGAGAAAAGTCTCATGAGTTACAATTATTTTTTTGGTGTAAGAATGTAAATAGTTCAAATATAATAAGTTTCTTATGATTTTTTTTCCTATTTACCTTCTCATGCTTCTCTTGCTTCTTGTATTTGAAAGTCAGATTTTCTGTTCAGCTCTGGTCTTTTCATTAAGAATATGTGAAAGTTCTCTATTTCATTGAATGATCATATTTTCCCCTGAAACATTATACTCTGTTTTGCTATGTAGGTTATTCTTGGTTTTAATCCTAGCTCCTTTGACCTCCAGAATATAATATTTCAAACCTTTTGATTACTTAATGTTGAATCTGCTAGATCTTGTGTTATCCTGATTGTGTTTCCACAATACTCAAATTGTTTCTTCATGGCCAGTAGTAACATTTTCTCCTTGACCTCAGGACTCTGGTTCTGTAGCTCTGAAATTTGTTTAGCATCATACTTTACAGCTATTGGAGGTGGTTGTGGTGGAAACTCACAGAATTTCCTGCTTCTATGCCTGCATCTTGTCTTGTTCCCCCCCTCCAGTAGACATATTGAGCTCAACATGTCTAAAACTAAACTCATTATCTTTCCCCTAAGCCTTCTCTTCTAAATTTCCTATTACTGTAGAGGGCTGTAACATCCTTCCAGTCCCTCAGGAGCACAACCTTGGTTTATCTTTGATTCCTCTCTATTTCTTAACCCTATATCCAATATGCTTCCAAGAATTGTCAGTTTAACCTTTCCAACATCTATCAAATACACCCCCTTCTTTTCTATAAAACTGTCATAACACTGGTACAGGACCTGATCACCTCACTCCTGTACATTTAAAATGGCCTATTGGTAGTTCTACTTGCCTCAGGTCTCTGCTCAATCCAATCCATCCTTCATTTATCTGCCAGTGATTTTCCTAAAGCATGAGTATGCCCTACTCAAATAATCTCCAGTGGCTCCTTATCACCTTCAGGATCAAATACAGAATTCTATGATTAACATTCAAAATCCTTCATAATCTTGCCTCCTGTAGCACCAATGCAATATTCACAGGCACTGCAATCACTATAAATATACCTGCATGGTGCGCGATTACAAAATATAACAGACTCTCTATATAGAAGACAAACATATATTCAGACACCAGAAAACTAAATTTCAATATCAGGAAACTGAATCCATGATAGCAACAAAGAAGTTAATGCAACACAATATAGCAGAGAGCTACAGCATCTATTAGCCTTTCCAAGAAATTAAAATAAAACCAATATTTATTCACAAACCCATTTTTTCTCCCTGGGAAGTATACTCTCTTCACAACATTCTAATCTACCTCTGACTCTGAGCTTCCTGTGGGCTCTGCTCCACCCTTTAGCAAACTCCTACCTCCACAGGTTTCATGTGATTACATTCAGCCTTTTAAGGGGCAATGTATATCTTCAAAGCAGGAAAGGTCTTCTAATTTCCTTAATCTTACTAAGAGGAAGTGAAGATCCTCAAATTCCTATTACCATTACATCTCCTCCAACATTTAGAGTCTTCTTAAACCTTACTCACTACCATATGCCCTTCATTAGAGTGACATTGGCCCTCTTGATGTTCCAGAAATAGCATACTCTGTTCCTCAGCTCCAAGCATTTTCTCCATCTACCACTCATGCCCAAAACACTGTCTCTTCTTTATCTAGTGCTTTTTCTGGCTTCTTTAAAGTCTCTGATAACATGCCATCATCTACAGGGAACGTTTCCCACTCAATCTATTTTTTTTTTTCCAAATGCTTTATTCACTTCTGGTTTACATCATTCATTTCCATCAGATTTTGAGTTACAATTCTTTTCCCCATTTTCCCCCTACCCACCACCCCAGAATAACAGTCATACAAGATATCCCCTCAACCAATCTGTTCTCTCCCATCTCTTCTCCAGTAACCCCTTCAACTTTTCCAGTACGGCAAGTTAATCCCCGCACCCCATTGCCTGTCCATCTTATTTCCAATTTATATGCAAAATAGTATTAATCATAGTATTTATATATATATATATATATATATATATATATATATATTTTAAATGATTTTAAAAGGAAGATAAGCAACTCAGTATATGCTGTACATGTGTAGCTATGCAAAACATTATCATAGTAGCTATATTGTAAAAGACTGACTATATTTCCCTCCCTCTCATCCCACCTTCCAGCTGGTCCACTCCCCACCTTGATCCTGTCCTTTTCAAAAGTGGGTGCTTCCAACTTCCCTCCTCCCCAGCCCACCCTTCCCTCCACCACCTTCCCCCATCTCCCTCCCACCATGCTCCTGTAGGGTGGGATACCCTATTTAGTAGGCATGTCATTCTCTCCCTTTTCCAAATTCAATGAGAATAAGGTTTTGCCTTTTTGCCTTCCTGCTTCTCCCGTCCCCTGCAACCACCTTCACCTGCCTCCTTTAGACGAGACAGTTCACCAGATGGTCTCTCCCCATTACCACTCATTACATTACTCTCTCACCTCTTAACCTCACCTTTTAAGTATCATGCCTTCCTATTAAATTTGACCTGTGCCCTCTATGTATGTATACCTGAAAACATATATACACACATTCACATATGTATTCATATGCCCATATATCCTTCTTCAACTATTTTCATACTGAGAAAAGTTTCATCAGTTACAGTTATTCTTTTTACCTGTAGGAATGTAAATAGTTCAACTTTGAGAAGTTCCTTTTGATTTCTTTTCCCTGTTTACCTTCTCAAGCATCTCTTGCTTCTTGTATCTAAATGTCAGATTTTCTATTCAACTCTGGGTTTTTAATCAAGAATTCTTGAAAGTCCTCTATTCCACTGAATATTTTCCCCTGAAACATTATACTCAGTTTTGCTGGGTAGGTGATTCTTGGTTTTAATCCCAGGTCTTTTGACCTGTGGAATATCATATTCCATGCCCTTTGGTCCCTCAGTGTAGAAGCTGCCAAATCCTGTGTTATCCTGATTGTGTTTGCACAATATTGAAATTGTTTCTTCCTTAGTATTTTCTCCTTGATCTGGGAATTCTGGAACCTGGCTACAATATTCCTAGGAGTTTTCCTTTTGGTATCTTTTTCAGGAGGTGATCTATGGATTCTTTAAACCTCTATTTTGCTCTCTGGTGGTTCTAAAACATCTGGGCAATTTTCCTTGAGAATTTCTTGAAGGATGGTTTCTAGATTCTTTCTTTAATCATGGTTTTCAGGTAGTCCAATAATTTTTAGACTTTCTCTCCTGGATTTATTTTCCTGGTCAGTGGTTTTTCCTATGAGGTATTTCACATTGCCTTCTATTCTTTCATTTGTTTGGATCTGTTTAACAGCATCTTGATTTCTCATAAAGTCACTAGCTTCCATTTGTTCCAGTCAAATTCTGAAGGAATGATTCTCCTCAGTGAGCTTTTGAGATTCTTTTTCCATCTGGCAAATTTGGCTTTTTAAGGATTCTCCTCATTGCCTTTTTGAGCCTTTTTTGCCATTTGAGTTAGTCTAGTTTTTTAAGGTGTTATTTTCCTCAGCCATGCTGTTGACTCTCATTACATACTTTTCTTGAATCTTTCTCATTTCTCTTTCCAATTTCCCCCCACTTCTCTTATCTGCTTCTTAAGGTCCTCTATGGCCTGTAGCCAGTTCATATTTTCATTTGGGGCTTTTGGTGCAGGCTTTCTGACCTCATAGTCCTCCTCCTGTTCTATACTTTGATCCTCTTTGCCCCCAAAATAGGAGTCTAATTTTGCATTTTTCTGTTTATTTTGTTTCCTTTACCTAGGCATGTTTCCACTCAATTACTTGACTGTTGGGCTTGTAGCCACTGTAGGACTTTGCTACCAGCTAGGGGAACTTCTGTCCCAAATGTTGGGGTTTTCTCAACTTCCAGAGGTATTAGTTGGGTTCCTTCCCTGAAGCCTCCACACACTTTGGCAAGCTGGTCACATACCCCCAGACCTCCACCCCAGACTGCAATCGAGATACAAGAAGGGTAAAGCAAGAGTGCTTATGCCCTAGTCTGATCACCAGACTCCCCTACAATTTGCAGACCAAGAGTTGAAGCTGCAATGCTGCAATGTGGCACAAGCTGTGCCGGCTCCTCAGCAGCTTCTCGCCCCCAGGGGAAGAAGCTGACGCATTCTCCCAACCAGTCCCATAGTCCATAGGGCACTGACCACTCACTTTGTCCTAAGCATCTATGTGTTGATAATTCTGGAAACTCCACAGCTGCTGGTGTTCTGGGGTCCCTCTAGCAGGTTGCTGGTCTGGATGCCCTGGGGCTAAAACCGCTCCTCACATGCGCCTGGGCTCAGCTCCCAGTGCTCTGTGCTGGCCATTCCCTGTTGGGCTGCTGGGCCATCCTCAGCGGGAGGTTAGGTTCTCTGTGTCATTTTGTGGGTTCTGGAGCTCCAGAGGTCATTCAGAGTCCCCCTTTTACATAATTTTGAAGTGGTGTGGCCTGGAGCTCCATGGAAGTGCTGTTTCTACTCTGCCATCTTGACTCCACCCCCCGGTCCCTCTTAATCCTAGTGCCTTTTCTCTTTAAATTGTTTCCTATTTGTCAAGTACATTTACTTCCTTTTTGTCTCCACTAGATTATGAGCTACTTTAGGGAAAGTATTCTTTCTCTCTCTTTCTCTTTTTCTCTCCCTCTGTCTCTCTATGTTTCTGTCTCTGTCTCTTTGTGTGTGTCTCCAACACTCAGCACTGTTCCTCACACATAGGAGGGTACTTAATGCATGCTTCAATTGATTCAGGAATATTTCTAGTCTCACCCCTTTATTTTATTGGTGAGGAAACTAAGGCCCAGGTTGGTTAAGCCACTTTCCAGAGATCCCATAAGTTGTTAACATCAGAAGCAGTATTTTGAAATGATTGCAGAGACAGCTGTCATTCTTTATGGCCTCCACTGTATTGAGAGAACAATGGACTTAGGATAAGAGCATATGAGTTTCATTCCTAACTCCTAAATTTATTAGTTTTATAACCACAGGCAAAGTGCAGTTCTCTGAGTCTGATTTTTCTCATTTGTAAAATTAGGATAATAATAACTGTCTAGATTCAGTAAGGAGCTACACATCTGAAGAGCTATCAAAAGAGGGAAGGATACTTAAAGCTGTGGAGAGCTTCAGTAAGTATCATACTTTGCAGAGCTATGAGATGATAAGTATAAGAAGCCCAATCTAGACCTTGAATCTATAGATGTCTTAGGGCAGAGGTTTCTAATTAGTACATGTTGATACTTTTCATGAGCTAAAAAAAGGACTCTTTTTTTTTCTTTGACCTTCAAACAAATATCTTTTTCATTGAGCTTTATTGTCATATCACATAGTTCTGTAATTTTCTGAGGAAGGAAAATGAGCCAGAGTTTTATAAATAACCTCAATTTTATCTGAGACAAGGGTTACAAATATATATATATATCCTTATATATTGATAATCCCAGTGTGGCAATTTGCAATTGGAAATATAACAGAATGATCTCTAGGTAAATATCCCAAAGTCAATATATTAGACAATAAATATTCTCAACATTCTCTCATTCTCTCTCTCTCTCTCTCTCTCTCTCTCTCTCTCTCTCTCTCTCTCTCCCCCTCTCCTTCTCCCTCTCCTTCTCCCTCTCCCTCTCCCTCTCCCTCTCCCTCTCCCTCTCCCTGTCCCTCTCCCTCTCTCTTTCCCTTTATATACACACATTCACAAATACTTAAATTATTTAGCTTATATTATTTAAATATAAATGTACATATATGTATCTTAGTTTTATGCAGGCTTTTATTATTATTATTTTATTTATTTAATGCAGGTTTCATGAGACATATTCTATAAGGATTGATGATTACCTTCTGTGCCTCATGTGTATTAATGTCATAGTTGCCATCAGATTAACAAGGGTGTTTATAAAGGGAAATACCAATCTGTTGATTCTTCATTGTAAGGTGGAGGTGACCTTGGCTTTTTTAAGAATGTGCCAGAAAAGGTTAACCTTTAGCAGCTTTTGAGGATGTATTTAAATTTAGGTCCTCTTGAATCTAAGGCAAGTGCTCTATTCACTTTGTCACCTACTTTTAATGAAGTGTGTTTACCAAGATTCTACCAGATGCTACCAAATTGGAAGGCTCCAAGTATATGTCAGGCAACACAGGGACTTTTTTTGAAAAGAAGTCAATCTAAGTTCATAATACTATAGATTTAGAATTGGAAAAGATCTTCATATAGTCTATCCTACACCCAGATTTACAAATGAGGAATTGACACCCACGGAGATTTAGTGATTTATCCAAGCTCAGCAGAAGGTAAATAATAATGTTTAGATTTAAACCTGATTCCAAATCTAATTATTTTGCTATCATAAGTTCTATGTTGTCTCTTCAGTAGTTGTATATTTAAAACTAACCAAAAAAAACATCCAACAACATAAAACTGATACTGGAGAGATCCAAAGAGTGAATATTAGGATTCAGACAACGTCTATGTGCACAACAGCTTCAATAATTTGATGAACTATTACTATCTGTTCATTCAAGCAACTGGTCAATTAAGTTTAAAAATGCCAGCCTAATTGGTTGTTGGCTAAACTGAATAGTTCATTCAATCCTATTGGATGCAATGATTACAGTGGTTACACATGAAATTTGCTTTGGAAAGCTCAAATGCAGATTTTTTTTAAAAAACAGATTTTATACATTATATAGTGTGTTCCCATTTGATAATTCATTTGCTCCTAAGTTTAGATTAAAAGGACTTCTTTCTTCTACTAAGATGCTACATATACACATATGTGTATACACACAAGTATATTTTATTATGCTTGTTTCTATATGTCACATATTATCACATATTCTCTTGCACTCTGTATAATTATGAAAAAGAAATGTAAAGGAAAATGAACATAAATAAGAGTAAATGATCCATTTTCTTCTTGTGTATATTACAGTAGGTCAGCAAAGTACAGAATAGAGCAATTATTATGAATTCAGGCTTTTTAAGGAGGTGTTTAAAAGAATTCAAATGTTAAAAAATCTTCTGAATAAACTATCACAAAGTTATAAATACAAAGATTAATAATAAATCTATTTATGTAAATGAATTCACATTTAAATAATTTCCTTTATGGAGCTCTAAATAACTTAAATTGTATAGCTAATTAACATTCCAAAATTAATGTACAAAATTAATATTTGTTAAAGCTAATTTTGTTTCACTTATTTTAATTTATGAGAAGTGTTTCCAAACTTCCCATAACTTTTGGTTTTCAATAAGCCTTCTATTTAACAGGAATGGAAATAAATTCTTGTGTTTATTATATAGGTGCACTTAAGAAATAGAATGCAAACATCAATTAATTTCAGAATAGGCTTCTTCAACTGTAGACCAAATCTTTTTAAATGTTAATTATTTGAAAGAAATTAAAATATGATAATAAGGGTTTCCATATCATCTTAAATTTTGCAAAACATTTTCAATATGTTAAGTCATCTGATCCTCACAACCACCATGTTGTTATCTTCATTTTACTGATGAAAACACAGACTGCCAAAGGTTAAGTGTCTTACCCAGAGGCACAAAGCTAGTAAGTGTCTGAGGCATGATTTAAACTCAGCTATTCATAATGCTAAGTGCTTTGTTATATCCATTCTATCTATCAACCAGACTAAATAGTATATAAAAAAAAATCCACTCTGCCCGATAAGTTTCTGATACCTTCATGTACAAGAATTCTAGTTCTATTACTACAACATTTTAATATATCAAAGTTTACATAATAAATTTTATTCTAGAGATTATTCAGAACTATAATGCCAATTATCATCTTGCATAAGAATCTTTAACAGTATAAATGATAACTGAGTTTTACTTAATGAAATAAGCAACATAGAAGTTAATGCACCACAACATAGCAGAGAGCCACACCATACTTTAGCCTTCCCACAAACCAACACAAGACCAATATTTACTCACAAGCCTAAATGTCTCCCTCAGAAGTGTCCTCTTTTCCCAACCATGTCTCACCTTTTTCTACTTTTGCTCCCTCTTTTTCTTCCTGCTTTCTTCTTTTTTCAAATGGGGTTGCATTAAGCATTTCTCATGAAAGCATTGATATCCAACATTTTCACATATTTTTTCTAACATGATGAATCTAAGGAAGGTGTTACAAAGCAAGAAAATCATAACTTGCTTTTTCTTTTTTGAACTCCTTACCGCATGTAAGCTCTTTAAGCAGTATTTACTTCATATTTCTATCAGAGTATGATAATCAATGTCTAAAAAGGATTGACTTTGTTTGCCCCTGTAGAGATGAACTAGACATAATAAGTATAGTGTAGTGAGGCAGAATTTGGCTTAATGTAAGGGGAAACAATTCTTTTGATTGTAACCTGAGGTCCAAGCCTGATATTTGCATGACTTATCTAATTGCTAGAGAGAATGATTGCTTGTGTGAAGGGGCCCCAAAACTCAGGAGTATTGGGTTTCCCCTTACCAAAGGTCTTCAAAAGAAGGCAGGGTTAAGTTATAGAAGGTATTCCCTGTCAGTTTTGCATGGACTAAAGGATTTCTGAAGTCCCCTACAGCTGAGAAATTCAAGGATTGTCAACAAGGAGAATGGATTAATGTATAAATCCTCTGTGAAACTTGGCTTTTCCATTGTGTGGTCCAATAAAATTTTGATTTGGGAGGCAAATAACACTTTTTACCTTTATTAATTTTAGTGGTAATTTACCTCTCCAGACTTCAGTTTTTTATCTTTAAAATTATGTGGTTGGAATAGATGAACTATGAGATACATCTACCTCTATGTTTATGATCAAGTCAGTCAATAAAATCTCATTCATTCTTGTTGAATTGTTGAATAATACAAATGAAAAAATCTTTAGGTAATGTAGTTCAATTGTAAACTTAGAGAGTAATTCCTTGTTGATATTTCCTGGTACACAGAGCATGAGTCTAAACAAATATTTTGGCAAGAGGCAAAGTGCATCCATCATTTTCTCAGCTAACCATTGGGTTGATCTTCAGTCAGGATATTTATTGATAAAGTTTGGATCAGTGAAGTCCCCTGAGATACTCTAATCATAGAGATTAGAGTCTGTTAAACTGGAAGATGAAACATGATGGGCTAATAAGTTTGTCTGGAATGAAGAGCTTAGTCTGTTTAGGACACATGGGAAGCTCATTGTGTTGCTAGTCCATTGGGACTAGCAATTTCTAGTCCACCTTTACATCTCACTTGCTCAAAATACTCAGAATCAGTGCCTCCTATCTGCTGAACTTACTTTTGGCATCAGCAAACTTCCCTAGGCTTAAAAGTTCATTAATTTCTAGTGAGTCATAGGCTCTACTTGGGAAGTATCATTAGCTTCCTTCTTCTTAGAGTATTTTATTTTGCTTTTGCTTTACTTATCACCTATTATTAGCACATATTCAATAAATAATAAGTATCACAGAAATAGGCCATGAAGGAGCAGCATGATATAGTTGATAGAGAGCTGTCCTGAAAGCCAAGAAGATCTTGAATTCAAGCCTCACTTCTGACACATCTTAGTTGTGTTAACCTCATCATGCCACTTAATCTTTCAATGCCCTAGGTAACTGTCCATTGTAGAGATGGTGTTAAATTGTATTGATAAAGTAGAATTCCAATTTCCTTATATAAAATCTCATAGGTCCAGTCCCATTTCCTATCACTAAAAATAAAAAAGTGCATACTACTGTAAAATAAATAAATACCTGACTTTAAACTTGCCTCTCTGATAAACCTTAGAAGATACCCAGATATAAAACCAATCAGAACCCAGAAACTCTAGATTATACAGTTTTGAATTTAGAAGGCAAACGAATATAAATCATTTGGGTCCCTTACGATGCTCAATTCTCATTTCCCAAAGAACTGTTCAGTGGATGGAGACTCAGGAGCTCTACAATCAGAATCTTTACTCACTTGTGGACTCGGGAACAATGGAACTCAGGAAAGTCAGTGGTATTATTTTCTTGTTGGTTTGGTCTTTGGAATAGCTTCCTTGATCTTGTCTGACCAAAACTAATGTAACATTTATCAGCACTAGCAAGGGCTCGTGAATTGATGAAGGCATCAATAGTGCCTTCATTTCTGTTTTACCCTTCTTTGGCTTAGGCCTCACTTCTCTCTGCTCCTCATCTCCTTTTCCAATTACTGTTACAATGTACTTCTTAAAGTTTTGAGTGAGGAGGATATATTCAGGACAAATTCATCTCAGAGAGTGACCCCTAGTCATACTTAGGCAAGGGGAAAGGGCTTATTTTTTCTTATCCAAGATTAATTTGTATCTCCTTTGTATTTGGCCTCCCCTCATTTATTTATTTTTATATCCTCCCTTAGAATATAAGCTCCTTATGAGAAAGGATTATTTTGTTTTTGTCTTTGTATCCTTGGTGTTTAGTACAGTATCTACCTTATAGTAGAGGATTAATAATTGTGTGTTGATCAACTAATCTCAGGGAAACAGCAAATGTCCTCAGTCTTCCAAATTTACAGCTCTACTCCAAGATACTTCAATTAGAGGCTTGATAGCTTGAGAAATTGTCCTGGTCACTTGAGGAAAAGTAAGGCCTATTGATTTTTGTTGTTGTTGTTCTGACAAATGAGGTGATTATGTGTTGTCTACTTTAATAACAACTTAGGGACTTCACCTGAATGTGTGACCAATGCGTGTGCTTTTCATATTGCTTGATGGTCTGCTTCTGTCCTTTGGAAGATTTGAAAATTCAGTGGGAAAGTGTATTCATCCTTTCACCAGGATATGATTAGTTTCAGTATCATAATTATTTGTATTGGTGCATTAAACATCACATTATTTCATTGCTCTATGAAGTGATCTTTTATCATGCATAAATGAATTCTATTAAGAGCTAATAAATGAGATAAGTGAGAAAAACTATACTGAACTGTTCAATTGCTTTCAGATGTGCAGGGGCTTTTCTAAGACCAGGCATATTGTTGTCCTCTGTAGTCATGTTTGTTAGTGATTACTTGAAAAGAAATCAACTAACTTACATAAAAGCCAAGATTATAAGGATGGCAAACAATTCACAGGTAGAATTTTTTTTTTTGTCTTGCATATCTATGTTAAGCAAACCAACCATTTATTGCAGTTGAGTGCAATTCAATTTAATATAAGCAGCATCTTTTTAAGCCCCTAGTATTCACATCATAAAAGAGATTAAAAAAAAAACAAACTACAGTGTAGGCAAGGTCATACCACTTAGCAAGTGACAATACTTATTTTTTAGCATCACCTTTTAAAGTTGTGTGTTTACAGAGTTTCAAGAACTGAACATGGTGAAACATGCATAATGATTCTGAGATATACATTTGTAGCACCTAATCTCATTGAGAGAATGGAAAATGTAATCTCATCTTTCTCTTGGCATTTTTATACTCATCCTACTCAGAGCATTTGAAAGAGTATAAGCCAACTAGATTAAAAATATTATCAGTCTTTCAAGAAATGACTAATGTGGGTTCATATTTTTAAAAGGTTAAAAGGCATCACTCTGCCTCTCTAAGGTCATTCTTATTCAAAAGGAATATGGCTTGGGGTGCAGGGAGTAACATTGTATGTTAAGAAGATATTCTTATATAAGGAAACCCAGGAGTGGGGATGTGGAGGTAGAGACAGCATTGTGGAGAACATCTGACTGAAGATCAATGGTGGCAGAAAGAAAAAGGATTTTGCTTATACCGCACAACTTAGAACAAGAAAGGGATTAGAAAATAGATGGGAATTTTGGAAATAGATTTCAAGCTCAGTAGAAAGGCATGAAATATTTGAGATGGTAGATTTCTATTATTTGGACACACCTTGGGTTTCTCTCTCCAGTAAAAGCAGAGCAGTGAAAATTTTTGGACACATTAATGAAAACTCGATCCTTAAAAGCATAAGTTCTATTCTGGTTATGATTCTTATCAATAAGAAGTAACTGGTTGATACATGGAAAGGTTCATAACCTCATAGAAAAATGGATAAGCGATAAGCCATCACAGATTTTGTGATAAGAGTGTAGGCAAGCATAGAATATGTATTGTAAATCTTAAGAGAGCAGATTTCAACAGGCTTATGAAAAATCTAGCTGGCATTTCATGGCCTAAAATTCTGTGATGGTATTAAGAGAAGAGGTTCAATAAACTTTCAAGAATGAAATTCCGAAGACATGAAGGGAAGCCGTTATAACAAGAAGCATAGAGGATTCTAAAGAGATCCATACGGATACTTATAAAAGTCAGAAACTAAGTTTGATTTTTTTAAGGACACATATAAAACTTTAAGGAAGGGTAGATAGTGGAGTTTGTATCCCAAAGAATAGTGTCTGATGTGTCAATTATTGGGATTAATTGAGACATTCAAGGCAAGCTGAGGAACACAAAATCCATTTTTAGTTATGTGAGGAAAGGGAAGAGAATTAAAGAAGGAATAGAACTCCATCTCAGGGTAGATGGGATGATGATAATGAATATTGGAGAGAAGGCATGGCTCTCCAACCCCACTTGGGTTTCCTGCTATGGTGAATTATTTTGAAACTGTAAAAACAGAAGGGAAAATGACTAATAGGGAGATGATATTTAAAAAACAAAATAAATAGGAAGAAAATAAGATAACACTTAGCTGGTCTTGAGAATGTCAAGTCATTTGGCTTCAAAAAACTATATCCTTAGTATACCGAAAGAAAAAGCAGATATGATTAATGAACACTGTGGGAAAATCATGTTATTTAAAAGATAGTCACCCCTTTTCTCCTGTCCATACTAAACTTCATTGTTCTCTAGCCATTTCAGTTTTGTCCAGGTCTTTCTGACACCATTTGGGGTTTTCTTGGCAGAGATACTGAAGTGGTGTGCTATTTCCTTCTCCACATCATTTTACAGATGAGGAAACCGAGGCAAATAGTATTAAGTGTGTTGCCCAGTGTCACACAGCTAGTGTCTGAGGCTAGATTTGAACTCATGAAGATGAGTGTAGTGGCAAGCTACTAAATCCCCAGGGTACCCGCCAACACAGGTTCTTAGATCTGCTTTTCAAAAGAAAAGCATCTCAAAATTGGCTAACAAGCTCACTTTAATCAATCAAACATATATTACCTAGTTCAGGGGGAAAAGGTCAGCACCCCGAACTTCAGAGTATACAGACAGATCAAACAGATAGGCTTCCAAACTGTCCAACCATTATCAATACCAAAATCACAGTTACCAGAGAGGGAAGCATCAACATCTGGGTTTTCATAGCCAGGGGGCTCTCAAAGGCTTCCCTCAAAGTGAGCCCCAAAGCAAAGCCTCACATCAGGGATTATATAGTCTTCTCCTAGGTCAAAGAATGTAACCACCCTCTTGACCCACTGTCCAATCACAAAGCAACAAGGTGTGGGCATTCCTGAAAACCAAGCCTCCTGCCACAGGCTCCATGTGACCACATTTAGCCTATTAGAGGGCAGAGTATATTTTCTAATCAAGGAAGGTTCTCAGAGTCTCTTAAGCCAATCAAAGTCTCTTAAGGAAATCAAAGGGCCTAGGGGCAGGGAAGATCTTTAAATCTGCATTTCCATTACAATGTGTCTTCCTGATTCCAAGCCTAGTGCTGTATCCATTGTGCCACCTAGATGCCCTATACTAAATTTAGGGCTTCTATGAATAGTTGTTATGAAAGCATTGGTGAGATGCTATGACTCTCAGCTTGGAATCAGCTCCTACAGAAAAAGAGCAAAAGAAAATACACATCAGGTTACTCAGTGTTACCTACCACAGGCAGTCACTGTTCAGTGGGATATGTCCCTGATTCTACAGAATCAGAACAGTGTCCACTTCTTGGTTATAGGGAACTCTTGTAAAATGTCCTGAAGTACTCCAACTTGAAATGCAGAGCTCTTCTGCAAGAGTTAATATCTCTTTGACAGTTATTTATAATACACACATTATTAGACATTATTATCCCTGAAAACAAATTATTTTCTATTGTATTCAAGGAATTTGTGAGTAGGAATGCCATGTGAGTGTCACAATACTATCTCTTTAAACTCATATAAATGGCCTGATTGAAAGAATAGTGTAGGCTACTAAGGTCACTCTTAAAGAAAAATTACATTTCAAGAGTATTTCATAGAGCATGTTGTCAGGAAAGCAACAATCTCAGACTCTGACACATTTTGCCCTTCCAGTTTCTTCTAGAAGTTCATGTCTAGACTATTAGCTCCATGAGAGCAGCAGCCATATCTTAACTAAATGGTGTAGTTTTCCCAGAAGTTGACATTGCCTTGCATACATTAGATTATTTAAAACATTTTCATTTAACGAAAAAAATGAATTTTAATCATGTTTCAGAAGGTAATAAACCATTATTCTGTGGAAACTACAATGGATTCAGAGCTAGGTAAGAAGCAAGTTAAAAATCTTACCTCTCACATTTATTAGCTGTATGGTCATGATCTCCATGGGTCACACTTTATTCATAAGTGAATTAGGAATAATAATAATAAATACTGACTACCTACCCACAGGCTATTGTGAAGACTAAATGAGTTACTGTATCTAAAGCAAATTACAATTCTTAAAGCTTTAAAATGTCATCTGTTTCTATTTTTATCAAGAGGATAGAAATCTACCTCAGGGAAATAAGCGCCACAATTCTCTGTCACTTTTGGATTGGGAGCACAATAGGAATGATACACTTAAGTGCCAAAATGCTAGAATTAGTAAGCCTTAATCACTTTACCAGGAATTATGGCTCTAATCTCCCCAAATATAATCAATGATACACTAAATTACCTGGCCCCTGGAGGAAGCATTAATGGCATCAATCCAAGTACCTCTTCCCAAGCTATTTCCTGTAGTTTAGCAGGATATGCCTGGGGGAAGCCTCCAATGTGGGTTGCTCACAAAACCTTTAGTACTTTCTTCTAGTGCCAAGCTATCCTCTACCTTTTTCAGAAACACAGTTCAGTAAGGATTTATTTCACTCTTCAGGTGTTGATAGCCATTAACTTGATCCCATTAAGCAAGAAAACAATACACAATTAAGCAATCAATCAAAAAGTATTTATGAAGCATCTACTATGTGTCAAGTTCTTTAATAGTTGATGTGTGTACAAAGACAAAAATTGATCTCTGATTTCAAGGAACATATTTCTTTTCTTTTTTTTAAGCAGAAAGGACATTATTTCTTTATATATATACATGATCCAATTTTATTGGCAAATATTTAGGCATAATAGTTATTAATTTGTTACGTTTTAACATTCATTTCCACAAGACTTTGAGTTTCAAATTTTCTCCCCATCTCTCCCCTCCCACTCAACCTGAGATGACATGTATTCAGATTACACCTTCCCCAGTCTGTCGTCCCTTCTGTCAACCCCCTTTTTATCCCCTTTCCCCTTACTTTCTTGTAGGATAAGAAAGATTTTTATACTTGTAGCAGCAAGCACCCCAATATCCCAGGGTAGCTGCCAATATAGGTTCTTAGATCTGCTTTTCAAAAGGAAAGCAATTCTGAATGGGTTAACAAGCTTACTTTAATCAAACAAACACACATTACCTAGTTCAGGGGAAAAAGGTCAGCACCCCAAACTTCAGAGTTACAGAACTTCAGAGTTACAGACAGGCTTCCAAACTGTCCAACCATTATATCAATACCAAATCACAGTTACCAGAGAGGGAAGCATCAACATCTGGGTTTTCAAAGCCGGGGGGCTCTCAACAACGGCTTCCCAGAGTCTCATCTGGTCAAATCACACAACACTTCTCAAAGTGAGCCCCAAAGCAAAGCCTCTCTCCTCAGGGCTTATATAGCCTTCTCCTGGCTCAGAGAAGGTAACAACCTCCTTGACCCACTGCCCAATCACAAAGTATCAAGGTGTGGGCTTTCCTGAAAAACAAGCCTCCCACCACAGGTTCCAGGTGCTCTTAAGCTAGGGGCAGGGAAGATCTTTAAATTTGCATTTCCATTACAATACTCCATTGTCTGTACCTCTTATTTCCTAGTTGCATGTAAAAAAACATCTTTTAACATTTGTTTTTAAAATTTTGAGTTCCAAATTCTCTCCCTTCTTCCCTCCCCAGTCAGCCTCATTGAGATGGCCAGCAATTCATTGTAGGTTACACATGTGTAATTATGCCACATACTTCCAAAATAGACATATTGTGAAAGACTATCTTTGTTTCCCTCCATCCTACTCTGTTCCCCACTTATTCTATTTTTTTTCCTTTGACTCTAGTCCTTTACAAAAGGGTTTTCTTCTGACTAACCCTCCCCCAATCTGTCCTCCCTTCTGTAATCAGCCCCAATTTTATCTCCTTTCCCCTTATTTTCCTGTAGGGCAAGATACCCAATTGAGTGTGTATGTTATTTCTTCCTTAAGCCAAATCCAATGAGAGTAAGGTTCATTCTTTCTGTCTTATCTCCTACTTCTTCACCTCCATTGTGAAAATATTTTATTGCCTCTTTTATGTGAAATAATGTACCCTCTTTTTTTTTCTTTTTGGAGGGCAATTGGGATTACATGACTTGCCCAAGGTCACATGGCTAGTTTTTGTGTTAAGTATATGAGGCCAGATTTGAATTCAGGTCCTCCTGACTCCAGGGCCAGTGCTCTATTCACTTCACCACCTAGCCACCCCTAATTTATGCTAGTCTATCTCTCCCTTTCTCCTTCTCCTAAAATAATCCTCCCTTAACCCTAAATTTTACTTTTTAGATATCATCCCTTTATATTAACTTACCCTGTACCATATCTCTCTTTCTCTCTCTCTCTCTCTCTCTCCCTCCCTCTCTCTCTCTCTCTCTCTCTCTCTCTCTCTCTCTCTCTCTCTCTCTCTCTCTCTCTTTCTCTTCCTCCCCCCCGCCATCCTCCAACTACCCTAATACTGAGAAAGGTCTCATATTTATTATATTTACGTATATAATCTTTCCATGTAGGAATGTAAACAGTTCAAATTTAATAGGTGTCTTATGATTTCTCTTTCCTTTTTACCTTTTCATCCTTCTCTTTATTCTAATATTTGAAAGTAAAATTTTCTATGCTGGAAAGTCCTCTATTATATTGAATATCCATTTTCCCTCTGAAGTGTTATACTTAGTTTTGCTGGGTACATGATTCTTGGTTTTAATGCTAGTTCCTCTGACCTCTGGAACATCATATTCTAAGGCCTTCAGTCCCTTAAAGTAGAAGTTTCTATGTCTTGTGTTATCCTGATTGTATTTCCACAATACTAGAATTGTTTCTTTCTGCTTGCTTGCAATATTTTCTCATTGACCTGGGAATCTGGAATTTGGCTACAATATTCTTAGGAGTTTTCCTTTTGGAATCTCTTTCAAGATGTGACTGGTGGATTTTTACAATTTCTATTTTAACCTCTGGTTCTAGAATATCATAGCAGTTTTCTTATTTAATTCCTTGAAGTATTAAGACTATGCTCTTTTTTTGATCATGGCTTTCAGGTAGTCCAATAATTTTTAAATTATCTCTGCTGGATCAATATTCCTGGTCAGTGGTTTTTCCAATGAGTTATTTCACATTGTCTTCTAATTTTTTGTTCTTTTGGTTCTGTTTTATAATTTCTTGGTTTCTCATAAAGTGATTAGCTTCAATTTGCTCCATTCTAATTTTGAGGAAATTATTTTTCAAATGAGCTTGGGGACCTCCTTTTCCATTTGAAAAATTCTGTTTTTTAAGCAATCCTTTTCTTCATTGGTTTTTTGAACCTCTCTTGCCATTTGGGTTAGTTAGTTAGTTACTTAGTTAGTTAGTTAGTTAGTTGAGTTTTTTTTTTTTGAAGAGAAAATTTAATGATGAATTTTTAAAATTAAATTTTATGTTTATTTTTAGTTTATATTATTCATTCCCAAAATATTTTGTGTTACAAATTTTCTCCCCATCTTTCCCCTAGCCGCCACCCCAAAACAATGATCCCACTGTATACTCTCTCCACCAATCTACTCTCTCCTTTATCCTCCACCATACCTCCTCTGACATTCCAGTAGAGCAAGATGGATATCTATATACCAGTGCCTGTATATCTTATTCCCCAGTTGCATGTAAAAATAATAATAATGAAAATAATAATAATTTTTAAACATTTGATTTTAAAACTTTGAATACCAGATTCTTTCCCTTCCTCCCTCATGACCCACCCTGACTGGGAAGATAAGAAATTCAATATAGGTGGGTTGTACATGTGTAGCTATGGAAAACATTTCCATAGTGGATATATAGTGAAAGACTGACTATATTTCCCTCCATTTTGTCCCGACCCCCCTTATTCTATTCTCTACTTTGACCTTGTCCTATTTTGAAAGTGAGTGCTTCCAACTTTCTTCCCCCCTCAACCTGTCCTCCCTTCCATTACCCCCCCTCTCATACCCTTCCCCCCTACTCTCCTGTAGGGTGATGTAACCTATTTATTGTGTATGTCATTCCCTCCCTAACCCAAATTCAATGAGACTAAGGTTGATTCATTCCCTTTGCCCTTCCTGTTCTTCCCCCCCCCCCATTGTAACAGTTTTCCCTTGCCTCTTTTATATGAGATAATTTACCCCATTCTGTCTCTCCACATCTCCTCTCATTATATTCCTGTCTCACCTCTCATTTTCACTTTTTAAGTATCATTTTAAGTATCATCCCTTCCTATTCAATTGGACACACATACATACATTTTCTCCTTCAACTATTCTCATACTAAGAAAAGTTTCATAAGTTACAATTATTGTTTTTCTATGTAGTAATGTAAATAGTTCAACTTTGATAAGTTGATTATGGTTTCTTTTCCCTGTTTACTTTTTCATGCTTCTTGTATCTGAATGTCAAATTTTCTATTCAACTCTGTTTTTTTTTTTTAAAGCAATTCGGGTTAAGTAACTTGCTCAAGGTTACACGGCTAGTCATTGTTTATGCGTGGGTGCTCATTTTCTGAGGCCGGATCTGATCTCGGGTCATCCCAACTCCGAGGCCGGCACTCTTACTCACTGCACCACCTAGCCGCCCCTTTAGGCGTAGTAAGCATAACATACGCATGCAAGGTTACACGGCTAGTCATTGTTTATGCGTGGGTGCTCATTTTCTGAGGCCGGATCTGATCTCGGGTCATCCCAACTCCGAGGCCGGCACTCTTACTCACTGCACCACCTAGCCGCCCCTTTAGGGCAATTGGGGTTAAGTAACTTGCCCAAGGTTACACGGCTAGGTTTTTTTTGTTTGTATGGATTAAGTGTCGGAGGCCGGCTCCAAACTCAGGTCCTTCTGATTCCAGGGCCTGCGCTCTATTCACTGCGCCACCTAGCCGCCCCTTCAACTCTGTTTTTTTCATCAAGAATGCTTGAAAGGTAAAACCATCAGCAAGTATTATATGCAATGGGGATGAACTAGAATCCTTTCCAATAAGATCAGGAGTGAAACAAGGGTGTCCACTATCACCCCCCCCTTATTCAATCTGGTACTAGAAACACTAGCAGTAGCAATTAGAGAAGAAAAAGAAATCAAAGGAATCAAATTAGGCAAATAAGTGACCAAGCTATCACTCTTCAAAAATGATATGATGATATACTTAGAGAATCCCAGAGAATCAAGTAAAAAAACTACTTGAGACAATAAATAAATTTGGCCAAGTTGCAGGATATAAAATAAACCAACATAAATCCTCAGCATTCTGGTACATCTCTAATGAAACTCAACAGCAAGAGATAGAAAGAGAAATCCCATTTAAAGTCACTGTAGACATTATAACATATTTGGGAATCTACTTGCCAAAACAAACCCAGAATCTATATGATCACAGCTACAAAACACTTCTCACACAAATAAAATCAGATCTAAATAGTTGGAAAAATACCAATTGCTCATGGCTGGGTCCAGCTAATATAATAAAAATGACAATTTTACCCAAAATTAACTATATATTTAGTACCATACCAATCAATTTACCAAAAGACTACTTTCTAGAGTTAGACAAAATAATAACAAAATTTATTTGGAAAAACAAACAGTCTAGAATATCAAGGGAATTAATGAAAAGAAATTCTAGGGAAGGTGGACTAGCTATGCCAGATCTTAATCTGTATTATACAGCAGCAGTCATCAAAACTGCTTGGTACTGGGAGAGGAGTAGAGTAGTGGATCAATGGAATAGATTAGGTGCAGGAGACCCAGCAGTTAATGAATATAGTAATCTATTGTTCGATAAACCCAAAGACCCCAGTTTTTGGGATAAGAATGCATTATTTGACAAAAACTGCTGGGAAAACTGGAATACAGTATGGCAGAAACTGGGCATAGATCACTATCTAACACCATATACCAAAATCAAGTCTAAATGGGTGCATGATCTAGGTGTAAAGGATGATACTGTAAGCAATTTGGGAAAGCAAAGAATAGTTTACCTGACAGATTTGTGGAGAGGGGAAGACTTTAGGACCAAACAAGAATTAGAGAGCATTATAAAATGCAAAATGGATAATTTTGATTACATTAAGTTGAAAAGCTTCTGTACAAACAAAACCAATGTAACCAAGATCAAGAGGGAGGTGGGAAATTGGGAAAGAATTTTTACAACTTGTGTCTCTGATAAAGGACTCATTTCTAAAATTTATAGAGAATTGAGCCAAATCTATATGAATACAAGTCATTCCCCAATTGATAAATGGTCAAAGGATATGAACAGGCAGTTTTCAGAGAAAGAAATTAAGGATATCTGTAAGCATATGAAGAAATGCTCTAAATCACTATTGATTAGAGAAATGCAAATCAAAACAACTCTGAGATACCACATCTCTCTAGTCAGATTGGCTAAGATGAAAAAACAAGAAAGTGACAAATGCTGGAGAGGATGTGGACAAATTGGAACACTAATACATTGCTGGTGGAGTTGTGAACTTATCCAATTCTTAACCATTCTGAAGAGCAATCTGGAATTATGCCCAAAGGATTATAAATAATTTTATACCCTTTGACCCAACAATACCACTTCTAGGGTTATATCCCAAAGAGATCACAGAAGTGGGAAAAAGACCCATATGTACAAAAATATTTATAGCAGCCCTTTTTGTGGTTGCAAAGAATTGGAAACTATAGGGGTGCCCATCAATTGGGGAATGGCTAAACAAGTTGTGGTATATGAATGTAATGGAATATTATTGTGCTATAAGAAACAAGGAGGTGACAGATTTCATAATTACCTGGAGAGACTTATACAAACTGATGCTGAGCGAGAAGAGTAGAATCAGAAGAAATTTGTATACAATAGCAGACATACCGTATCTGTGATGACCAATTATGACAGATTGGACTCTCTTCAGCAATGCAGTGATATAAGTCAATCCCGAAAGACTCAAGAAAGAGAGAAATGCACCATCCAGAGATATAACTAGAAAGAACTGAGCCTGAATCCTGATGGAAGCAAACTAAATGATCGTTTTCTTTTCATTGTTTGGTTTTATTTCTTCTTTACCATCTTTCATCCCACCTAGTATAATACGCCAATAATGTCTAATATGAATGTATTTGCAGATCCTATACTGGACTATATGCTGTCATGGGGCGAGGGGGAGGGAAGTAAAGGAAATTTGAAAATCAAGGAACTATGGAATTGAATCTTGTTAACTGAAACTAAACTAATAAATCAATTTTAAAAAAAGGAATAGCAAGTTGTACCTAATAGATTTGCAGTTTCATGTGCAATACTATTTTTTATTATACTGTGTTATAAAAATGCTTTATCCATTTCTTAAATTAAAAAAATAAAAAATAAAAAAAGAATTCTTGAAAGTTCTCTATTTCATTGGATGACCATATTTTCCCCTGAAACATTATACTCAGTTTTGCTGGATAAGTGATACTAGGTTTTAATCCCAGCTACTTTGACATCCAGAATATCATATTCCAAGCCCTTTGATCCCTCAAGTAGAAGCTGCAAGATCCTGTGTCATTCTGATTGTGATTGAACAATATTCAAATTATTTCTTCTTGGCTGCTTGTAATATTTTCTATTTGATCTGGAAACTCTGGAACCTAGCTATAATATTCCTAGGAGTTTTCTTCTGGGGATCTTTTTCAGGAGGTGATAACTGGATTCTTTCTACCTCTATTTTGCTACTTCTGGTTCTAAAATATCAGGGTAATTTTCCTTGAAAATTTCTTGAATGATGGTTTCTAGTTTCTTTATTTGATCATGGCTTTCTGGTAGTCCAATAATTTTTTTAATTACCTCTCCTATTTTAATTACCTCCCTATTTTCCGGGTCAGTGGTTTTTCCAATGAAATATTTCACATTGCCTTCTATTTTTTTTTTTCATCTGTATGGATCTGTTTAATTGTATCTTGATTTCTCATAAAGTCACTAACTTCCATATACTCTAGTCTAATTCTGAAGGAATGATTCTCTTCATTGAGCTTTTGAAATTCTTTTTCCATCTGGAAAATTTGGCTTTTTAAGTCATTCTTCTCCTCATTGGCTTTTTGAGCCTCTTTTGCCATTTGAGTTGGTCCATTTTTTAAGGTGTTACTTCTTCAGTCAGGTTGTTGCCTCTCTTTTCATGATTTTCTCACATTATTCTCATTTCTCTTTCCAATTTTTCCTCCACTTTTCTTATTTGGTTTTCAAAATCCTCCTTAAGCTCCTACATAGCCTGTAACCAGTTCATATTTTTCTTGGAAGCTTTTGATACAGGAATTCTGACTTCATTGTATTCCTCATGTTCCATGTTTTGATTCTTTTTGTCCTCCAAAAATGAATCCAAAATTGGATCACTATGCATGCTTTACTTACTTTGCTTGTTCATGTTGCCACTCAATTATTTGACTTTTGAGATTTTGTCACAGTAGAACTCTGTTTCCAAAAAGGAGAACTTTGTCCCCAATTGTTGGTGTTTTTGCAGTTTCCAGAGCTATTATTTGGCTGCCCTCTCTGAAGCCTCCACTAGCTCTGGCACGTGGTCACACACCCTACAACCTCTACTCCTAGACAGCAGTCCAGATCCAAGTAGGTTAAAACAAGAGCAATTACCCCTAAGACTGGTTGCTTGGTCCCCCTACAATCTGCAGGCCAGAACCTCTAAAGGAACCACATGGTGGTGGCTACTGAATCTCAGCCACTTCTCCCTCCAGGTGGCAGAGGCCAGACTGCACTCTGAGACCCCCTGTTCCCACAAAGTCCACACTGAACTCTCACTTTGTCTTTGGCATTTAAAGGTTGATAATTATGGAAACAGCCACAGCTACTGGTGGTCCATTCTCTGGAAGTCCCTGAAGCCAGGGCTGGCCATGGCTACCCTGAGGCTAAAACCTCAGTCTCATGCAGGGCTGGCCTCTGCTCCCAGCATGCTGCAATGGGCCCTTCCTGCCATCCTGTTGGGCTGTCTTCAGTGGGATGTTTGTCTGTGGGTTCTGTAGCCCTAAAGTTTGTTTAGGGTTATTTTTATAGGTATTTGAGGTAGCTATGGAGGGGGCATACTGAGTTTCCCAGCTTTTACACTGCCATCTTGGCTGTACCTCTTTCAGGTCAATCTATTTTTAAGGTATTATTTCCTTGAGTATTTTTTTGGTGTCTTCTTTAGCAAGCTGTTAACTTTTTTTTCATGATTTTATCACATCATTCCCCTTTCTCTTCCCATTTTTCCCTCTACTTCTATTACTTGATTTTCAAAGTCCTATTTGAGCTCTTCCATGTCCTGAGATCAATTCATATTTTTTATTGGAGGCTTTTGATGTAGGAACTTTGACTTTGTTGTCTTCTTCTCCTTGTATGTTTTCATCTTCTTTGTTACCAAAATAAGACTCTATAGTATGACTTTTTTCCTGCTCTTTGCTCATCTTTCCAGTCAAATAATTTTATTTCTGATTCCTTGTCTAGGTAGAACTCTGAGGGTGAATATGAGTGTATTGTCCCAGGCTTTAGTAATTTTGTATCAGCTAGTTAACCCCCCACTCTCTGTAGGCCCAGAGCTCTGGAGCAGCAGCCACCATCACAGACTCTGCCACCCCAGGGCTGGTGTCTGACCATGTTCTTCTTTCATGCAGGTCCCACAAAGTTCCATCGTTGACCTTCCACACTGTCCTAGGCATTTGTGGATTGAGAAGGCTGGAAACCACAACTGCTGCCAGGGATTTGGTCCCCTGAGGCTTGCTTCAGCCCTGTCTGTGCTGGTGCAGCCCAAGTTGGATTGAGTTTCACTCCTAACCCTATCCAATATACCCTTCCTATTGAACTTCCAGGCTGTCTTGGGCTAGAGAAGTGTTTCACTCTGTCATTTAGTGGGTTTTGCAGCTCTAGAATTTGCTTAGAGGCATTTGTACAGGTGATTGGATGGATTTGATGGAGGTCAAAGAAGTCCCTACTTTTACTCCATCATCTTGGTTCTGTCCCACAAGGAGCATGGATTTCATTGGAACAAATGGCAGGTAGCCATACAAATATATGCAAAATGTAAACCAAAGACATATAAGGATTTTTTTAGTGGTCATGGAACTAGGAGATGTATAGACCAGGACGAGATAGAATATAGTTTTTAAAAAATATTCATAGCGTGTGTGAATCTTCCTGTTGTTTGTCCATTTTTGAAGAATGACACGATGGAGGTGAAGTGTTGACTTAAAAGTGAACTGAATTTAAGTGAGAGAGGGCTCAGAAGACTCACTTTCTCTGCTGGAACTATTGGGGTACAGTTGCAAGATATAAATCAGGATGACTGGAGGTGGCCCCTGATGCAATGGGAAACCTTGAGATTTTTAAGCTAAGGTCTTTCTGAGGTTTCAGTTTATCTGAGGCAATGCCCATTCAGTTATAAAGACTAGGTAAAAAAATGGGGCAAAAAGGCCTTTTTTACATTGTTTAAAAAAGACAATCTTTGAGGGGAAGACACTCAAGGTCTCTGGCCCAAACAGAAAAAAAATTGCCATTTACACTCAGTCTGAATCATGAAATCCCAGAGTGATCAAGTGAGGTTTGAGTTGGGACCTATTGCTATCCAACCAGTGACAACCAGAGTGATGTGGATTTAAGACATGGTCAAGAAATTATAAATGATACTACATGGGCAAAGCAGTTAATTATCCCATTTAAGAAATGATAGGATAAATAAGTAGGAAAGAGGGGAAAAAAGACATATATCCTGTAAATTCTGAGATATCTTGTGAAGTTTCGGTGATCAAAATTTGTATTTCTTGGCACAGAGAACCTGCAGGTAAGAGTGTGATTCCCTATGTGGATGGAGGGAAAGACAAGAGATGGATGGATGGAAGGAAGGAAGGAAAGAAGTAGAGATGGAAGGAAGGCAGTAAAGATGGAAGGAAGGAAGGAAGTAAAGATGGAAGGAAGGAAAGAAGTAAAGGTGGAAGGAAGGAAGGAAGGAAGGAAGGAAGGAAGGAAGGAAGGAAGGAAGGAAGGAAGGAAGGAAGGAACATTGCCCAACTGAAACTAGTCAGCTGGGTCCCTGGTGGGGCAGCTACTACTACTCACATATTTTTGTTTCCCTATCATTCTTAAAAAGGACCAGTGACATCAGGAAGGTGATGTCTTGACTGGTAAGTAACATAGATCTTAAGTGAATTAGGGCTGTGCAAAGCCACCAGCTTCACTCTATCCTCTGGAGCCATCTAGGTCCAGTGGCAAGATATAGACTGGATATGACTATTGATATGGCTGGAGACAGCCTTCGTCTGTGAGTCTACTGCTGTCCTTCACTATGGCATTCCTTAAAAGAATAAAGAAGTTGCTTCAAACCTAGGGGGGAGGAAGAACACAGTTTTGTTTTTCTGTTTCTCCATAATTTTTTTTTATTTTTTCAAATATGCAAAGGAGTATAAATAGCAAAATTTCTATTGGATTTTTGACTTGTAGACAGCAGGAATGATCATCAGGTACGAATTCAGAAAGACTGGACTAAGAATCTTGGCCAGTTTGGGTAATAAATATCAGGTTGGAACTCAAGGTTTCTATTCTCTATTGTACTAACTGTCCATTTACTGACAGGATCCTCTGACCAATTCAAGTATAGATTAGTCCATTGTGGGGCTGAGTGAGTGAGCTCTGAAGATAGCCATGGGAGGGAGCTCCTTTCCCTTTCTGAACTGATAACATACATTCCTGGTATCTTCCTCTTAGATCTTAACTTTAGTATTCTGATTCTGCTTTCTCTCTCTCTCTCTCTCTCTCTCTCTCTCTCTCTCTCTCTCTCTCTCTCTGTCTCCCACTCTACTTATCCCCAGCCCCAAAGCTGTTGCTGTTCTGTAAAGTCTGATGGTGATGGGGAGATGAGAAGGATGAGCTACTGAATGAAAGGTAGTATGGCTAAAGGAGAAACAAGTCCAACTTAAAGTGGGGAAACATTGGACTGTGTTAATGTATGTGAATGATATGATGAGAGTGAATAAAAGCGGAGGGATATCCTTAATGACTATTTGAGTAGGCAAGGATTAAGTGTAGTAAAGGAGAGATTGAGAGATAAAATGATGGCTAAAAATATCATGGGATGGGAAGAAGGATGTATTTGCTTTGTTGAATGTGAAATTCCATTTTTTTAGAAGAATTGGAAATTCCTAGCTAGGTTTGGTGCAATAAATGTATTCTCTGTAGCTTCTAGTCACAGCTGTATGGGTTAGTAAACTACCTAGATAAATCCAAAATCTCTCTACATTATTTCTAAAACTTGCTACAATGAAGAAAGGGCTGGGGAGCAACAGTCATTGAAGTGTAGTCAGTGCCTATTCCTACAACCACCATTTTAAAAGAAATAACCCTACAAAGGGTTGAAGGAATATGTTAATTATTTTCAGTATTAAACTGTATAGACCTATGAAATCCTGTGACTTGCATGTTGTAGAGATTTATAGAATGATTAGTCCAAAAGAAATATGCAGCAACCATTATTATTTTTTTTACATTTTCCAGTCAGATCCAGCTCTTCATGATCCCATTGGGATTTTCTTGGCAGATACTAGAGTGATTTGCCTTTTCCTTTTCCAGTTCATTTTATAGTTGAGTAGCTGAGGCAAACAGGGTGAAGTGACTTGCCTAGGGTCACACAACTAGTAAATGTCTGAGGGCAGATTTGAACTCAGAAAGGTGAGTCTTTCTGATTGCAGGGTCAGCACTACATTCACATCCTTTGCCTGTTTTTAACTGATAGCCAACAAAGGAATAAGTTATGCCTTTTGTTGTTCATTCATTTTCCATTAGTTTCTGACTCTTTGTGATCACATTTAGGTTTTTCTTGGCAAAGATACTGGAGTGGTTGCTTTTCCTTTTCCTTCCCCACCCCATTTTAAAGATGAGGAATATGAGGCAATCAGGGTTAAGTGATTCTCCCAAGATCACAAAACTAATAAGTGTCTTAGGCCAGATTTCAATTGAGGAAAATTCACATTCCTGACTGTAAATCTGGCACCTACCTGCCACCCAGCTGCCTAAAGTTAGGCCTTTGTGGATTCACCTTATTTTAGAGTTTCTAGGTAGAAGGTAAAAAAAATGCTGAGATTTTTTCAGCTGGAATTAATTGGAGCATACTTGTTCTTCTTGATATTGGATGTAGCTAAATGACATTGTGAATATATAGATCATTGAACTTAAGAGTCAGAAAGACCTGAGATTGAATCCTACCTCAAACATCTACTACCTGAATAACTTGGGCAGGGGGTGGGGAATTCACTTAGCCTTTGTATCAGTCATTTTAATCATCTGTAATATGGAGATAATAACAGCATCAATTTCATAGAATTTTCATGAGGATTAAATAAGTTAATGTATATAAAGCATTTTGTGAAAGTTAAAGCATAATTTAAATATTACTTATTATTTTTGGCTACTTATTCAGTCACTTAGGTCATCTTAGTTACTCTCTTTTCCTCTCATCAGGACAGAGATGCCCCTTCTCTACCCACATGTTGTATTGTCATAGCTATGGACATCAGTGAAATTCTCTCCATTTTGTTCTTTTTTTATTATGGAGTTATGTCATTTCAGCAAGGGATACATTTCAGGGTTTGTTTCTCTTCCAAAGGTTGTCATTGCTATATGAAAAGAAGATTCAGGCACTTTCTGTACTCTTCTTTGAAACTTCTCTTATTCTAAGAAGGGGTTTTTTTCCCCTGATAGAAATTAAGTGAAGTTTTACAGATTTTCCCAAAGAATATGAAGAATTCTGTTGTTCTAACACTGACAACCTTTCCTCAGTGATTTTTGTTTGCAATTAAAAAAAGTAGATAAATTTCTGCTAGTAACTGGGAATAATTTCTAGGGGATGGCAATTTTCCTGGCATTTCCCCCACTTAAATCCCATTCTTAATGCTTTCATATGTCAGGGTCTTGGAGACATGATTATCTTCATAAAATAGACACAGATTTTTGGGTGGTTCAAAGTATAATAGATTATTGTTATCCTTTCATATTCTTATTCCATTTTGCGATTTTAGATTTCTAGCTCCTCAATCCTTACCCATCTTAATCGCTCTGCAGATTTTGATATTGTTGGACATTCTTAACTACTGTGTAACTTATCTCGGATGTCTGAGTTCTCATGACACTGGTTTGTCTATCATGGCTCTTCTCTTACCTGTTTTCTTAATTATTCTTTCTCAATCTCCTTTGCTGAACCAATATTCCAATCATGTTTTCTATGTGTGGTTTTACCATAGAGCTTTGTCCTTGGCCTTCATTAACTCTTTCTCTTCTCTCTTTTTCTTGGTATTCTCAATAACTCCCACAGATTTAATTACTATCACTATGCAGAGAGCTCCCAATTCTATATATCCTTCCTTCATTTCCCTCCTGAATTAAAGTCCTGGATTTCCAACAGCCTGCTGGACATTGGTAGTCCACACACTCTCTAAACTACATCAGTTTCTCGCCCATCACATGGGGCCCACTCTATTCTAAGCTCTCATCATGTTTCACAGAGGGCCCCTTTGTTTGGCTTTCTTCCCCAAGTCTATCCCTTATCTAGTTCACCCTGTACAAAATTGTGAAATTGTTAGTATTAATGCAAATATATAACCATGTCATTCCAGTGCTCATGAAATTTCAGTGTGTTCCTGTTGCCTCTAGGGTAGTAGACAAATTTCTCTCTTTGGAATTTAAAGTATTTCCCAGTTGGCCTCGAACTTCTCATTCTAGAATGATTTTATGTTACTCTACCTTATACACTTTATGTTCTGGCCAAATACATTTTCTTGTATACTACATACTCTTTCCTGCTTTTGGGTCTTTGCCTGGGTTGTCCCTCATGCCTGCAATGTTCTCCTGTCTCAATTCCATTTCTTTAAATCCTGTTTCCCATCAAGGCTCAGCAAGAGTGCTTCGTACTACTAGAGACTTTTCCTAATTTCCACCTTCATTAACACTTATATCCTATTACATTGCAGTTTTATTCTACTTATTTATCTGTATACATATTGTTCTTTCCATGTAGATTAGAGGATAATTAAGAGCACTTTGATTTTCTTTCTTTCTTTCTTTCTTTCTTTCTTTCTTTCTTTCTTTCTTTCTTTCTTTCTTTCTTTCTTTTCTTCTTTCTCCTTCCTTCCATTCTTTCTTTCTTTCTTTCTTTCTTTCTTTCTTTCTTTCTTTCTTTCTTTCTTTCTTTCTTTCTTTCTTTCTTTCTTTCTTTCCTTCCTTCCTTCCTTCCTTCCTTCCTTCTTTCTTTCTTTCTCTCTCTCTCTCTCTCTCTCTCTCTCTCTCTCTCTCTCTCTCTTTCTACATATTCAGTCACTTAGGTCATCATAGTTACTGTATTTTCCTCTCATCAGAATAGAGATGCCCCTTCTCTACCCACATGTTGCATTGTCATAGCTAGGAGGTCAGTTGGGGTTAAGTGACTTGCCCAAAATCACACAGCTAATAAGTGTGTCAAGTGTCTGAGGCTGGATTTGAACTCAGGTCTTCCTGACTCTGGGGCCAGTGCTCTATTCACTGTGTCACCTAGCTGCCCCAGAGCAGTTTCATTTTCAACTTTTTATCCTCAGTACCTCATTCAATGCCTGGTGCATAGGTAGAGCTTAATTGTTTCTTATTGATTAGCTGAAGTAAGTGTCCTGATAACTGATAACTCCCAAAAGTGTCAGACATCTCCAAAGGATGAAATAATAAAATTTAATCCACCTCAATAATATTTAAGACATATTTTGATTGGTTGATAACTTAGGCAGCATCTACTTCCTTTGTTAAAACATGAAACATCTTGACCTCTCATCTTTTGTCATTCAGTTTTTATTCAGACTTATCAGAAATTTCTTATGGATTGTAATTTCTCAAGTTGGATAAGTTAGCTTGCCAGGAAAATATGACAATTGTTGGAGAAAGAGAGGGGGAGGGAGAAAAAACACTCTCATTTCTTTTACTCAAATGCTGCAAGTTGATTAAAACACACTTTTAATGTATACATATATGAAGGTAAGGACAAAACAAGTTTCCTTTATAAATAGAAATGGCATGTTTTGAAAGACTTTCTGACTCCCCTGGTAAAAGCACATACAAAGGACCTGACCTGTGGTAGAGCCTTCAAAGCTCATGTTGGATGGATCAACCGGCTGAACACATTATGCCTTGATCCTAACATCATGATTTCATTGGTACTCTGTGTATGAAGGACAAATGACAACAACAAGAACAGTATTTGTTTTTCTTGCTTTCTCAATGAGTAAGTAGAAGAAAGAAGGAGAAAATTCAGAAATTTATCATAAAATCAACTTTAAAAAAAAAAGGAAAAAATGAAATGAATCTTTTTTTAATAATACACATTGGCAATATGATTGAGATGCATCTGGCTTAGAACTATGACATGAACTTGGTCAAAATGCTTGCAGATATTAACAGAATTTAGATGCCAAGAATAATTCTTGCCCCCACACCCCAGTTTCTGAATACTTTGATTCAAACCTTAAATCTAACCTTTCTTGCATGAACCAAAATGTTCCATTCTAAGTTTTAGGATGGGTAATTTTCTTTACCTGGGAAATACACTTCCCTACTCTTAAGCTGAGATGTAGCTATGGCAACAAACCTATACTCTTTAATTCTCTCTGCTTTTTTTTAACTCATTTACCATAATGGGAGAGACTTCCATTTCAATTGTGATTAATTACTAGAAAATGTTAGCTTTGATTAGTTGTATTCACTTCTTTGACTGTGTAATACTAATAATTGCTCTCAGTGAATTTATTCTGACCTTATAATGGGAGATCACTACCTCCCTTTCAAAAGATCAACAAACCATGTATTTAATTAGGTGTTGTAAAATTCTTTTGCGAATTTATGTTAATGTCATTGGTCCAGTTTGTCTAAACCAGCATCCTCCCTTATGTTTTGTAGATTTGAAAATGTTTTTCCATCTCTAGTCATGTAGTTATTCCCTACTCCATTTTTCATTAGAGATCATGAAAAATTACTTACGTATCATATCTCTAAGTTCTTCTGTAATATGGGTAATCTTTTATTATAGATAGGTGCCTCAAAGTTGTTTACAGTGAACCTAGTTAATGTGTTATTATCTATTCCCTCATCTAGCAATTCAATTCTCTCTTTACCATTTTTATGGTTATTTACAATCTAAGGATGATAGTGAATTCAGAAATAAAATTGTAGTTGGGTGATTCTTTTTCCCCCGTTTTGTCCATTTGTATTACCTTCCCAAATTACCAGGTTTCAATAAGGCAATATATAAAAAGATAACAAAAATTACCAGGCTGCTGAAAGTATTACATTTTAACACAACGGCACCTAGATGGTACAGTGGATAGAGCACTGGGCATTGAGTCAAGATGAACTGATTTTAAATCCAATTTTAGATACCTAATAGTTATTTTACCCTGGGCAAGTAATAAAAACTCTATTTGTCTTAGTTTTCTTAATTGTAAAATGGGGATAATAGCATCATATTCCTCATAGGGTTGCTGTGAGGATCAAATGAAATAATATTCAAAAAGCATTCATCACAGCACCTGGCACATGATAAGTACTATGTAAATGCTTACTTCCATACACTATAATTGGCAATCTTTCAAACTAGAAAGCTATTTGGTATATCTTTAACTATCTTCTTATATTAAGGTGCAGAATGTCCCTAGACCCCCAAAGCAGATCAGTTTCCATGTACACTTAACCCTTAATTACTCAGTGTCCAATTTTCTAACCTGCTTATATTCGCTATTCAGGTGAGTACTAGGGAAGTAATGGGGCTAATTTGGAAAAGGGCATAGGTATAAAGTGAATCTAAATGTTTATAGATAATTTTTTAAATAGCCAAATGTAAATCACATCTGTATCATTTGCTGTTTCTTGTGACCTAAAATTCTCCTACTTACAATTAACATATGTAAATAAGAATTAACATTTTTGATACTGTAGCTATTTTCATCATATTTTAAATATATTTCATTTTTCCCCAATTACATGTTAAAATAATTTTTAACATTGTTTTTTTGGAAGTTTTGAGTTCTCAATTCTATGCCTCCCCCCAATCAGATACAGGTTTACATATGCAATCGTAAAAATATCTCCAAATTAGTCATTTTGTACAAGACTTAAAAGAAAAATAATGAAAGAAAATGAAAATAGCATGCTACAGTCTATTCAAACAATAGCGGGTTCTTTTCTGGAAGAGGATTTTCTTGGATCATTCTATTACTGAGAATAAATAAGTCATTCATTTTGCATCAGTATTCAGTAGGGAAATTAGTATATAATTTTTCTATCTGTTTTGGTTGTTTTTGGTTTAAGTATCAGCACATATTTCTGTCACAGTTCTTCATCAAACAATATTACTATTATGTGTACAATGTTCTCCTTGTTATGTTCACTTAAGTTTGGGTCAGCTCATATAAGTCTTTCAAGGTTTTTCCTGAAATCATGCTGTTTGTCATTTCATATAGAACAATAGTATTGTATAACAATCATATATCACAGCTTGTTTAGTCATTCCATAATTGATGGATATCCCATCAATTTCCAATGCTTAGCCACCCCCCAAAAGAACTGCTATCAATATTTTTGTACATATAGGTCTTTCTCCTCCTCTTTTTTTTTTGGGGTGGGGGGTGGCTTTATGATATAGACCTAGTAGTTGTATTACCTAATCCAAGGCTATGTAGAATGTAATCCCTATTTGAGTATACTTTCACATTGCTCTCCAGAATTACTGGGTCAGTTCACAATTCCACCAACAGCATATTAGTGTCTCAAACCCACAGCTCCTCCAGCATTGATCATTTTCATCTTCTGTACTATTAGGCCATCTGATAGGTGTGAGGGTGGTAATTCAGAGGTGTTTTAATTTAGATTTCTCTAATCAATAGTGATTTAGAACATGTTTTCATATAATTATGGATAACTTTGTTTTCTATGTCTGAAACCTCCCTCTTTATATCCTTTGAACATTTATCAATTGGGAAATGACTTATATTTTTTATAAATTTGAGTCAGTTGACTATATATTTGGGAGATGGGGCCTTTATCAGAAACACTGTTTGCAAAAATTGTGCACGCTTTTTCTGATTTCCTCATAATTTTGGATTTCCTAGTGCAAAAATGTTTTAAAACAAAATTTATGTAGTCAGGTTCCTGAAAAGTGAAATGTAATGGGTACAAAGTAACAGCAATCTTGCAGGATGATCAGCTATGAATAACTTAGCTATTGTCAGCAACACAATGATCTATGACAACTCTGAGAGATTAAGAAAAATGTTATCCATCCCCAAAGAAAGGACTAATAGTGTCTAAATATATGTTGAAGAAACTTTTTTTTACTTTATTTTTCTTGAGGTTTTATTTTGTGTCTATGTTTTCTTTTTGTCATTTTTTCGCTTTACTTATTTATTTTAAAATTTATTTATTTATTTATTTTCTTGAACAAATGCTTTATTAACTTCTGTTTTACATCATTCATTTCCGCCAGATTTTGAGTTACAATTATTTTCCCCCCTGTTTTTCCCCTACCCACTCTCCCAGAATAGCAGTCCCACAAGATATAACTTCCTCCAATCTGTTCTCTCCCATATCTTCTCCCATACCCCCTTTGACTTTTCCATTAGAGGAAGGTGAATCTTTGTGTTCCAATGCCTGCACATCTTATCTCCCAATTATAAGCAAAAGAGTACTGATAATAGTATATATATATATATATATATATATATATTTGAAACCATTTACTTTGAAGACCTCAAATTTCAGATCCATTCCCTTCCTCCCTTGTCACCTATTCCCTCTGGGAAGATAAATAATTCAGTATATGTTGTACATGTCTAGTTATGCAAAATATTACCATAGTGGATATATTGTACAAGGCTGCTTATAATTCCCTGCCACTCATCCCACCCCCAACCTGGTCCATTTCCTACTTGATGCTGTCCCTCTTCTATAGTGGGTACTTCCAACCTCCCCTCCCCCCAATGATGCCCTCCCATCCATCATTCCTCCTCTCATCCCCCTTCCCCCTAGTCTGCTGCAGGTTGAGATATCCCATTTAGTATGTATGTCATTCTCTCCCTGAACCAAATTCAAAGAGAATGTGGTTTTGCCTTTTTGCCTTCCTATTCTTCCCCTCTCTTGCAGCCACTTCCCCTTGCTTCTTCCACATGAGATAGTTTACCCTACCCTGTCTCTCCCCATCTCCTCTTGCCACTTTCCTCTCTCACCTCATAATTTCACCCCTTGAGTATCCTCCCTTCCCAACAAATTCAACGTATGCCCTCTAACCATATATAACTGTAAACATAGGTACACACATTCACATATGTATTCTTATGATCATACACCCTTCTTCCATTATTTTCATACTGAGAAAGATTTCATCAGTCACAGTTATTGTTTTTCCATATAGGAATGTAAATAGTTCAACTTTGATAAGTTCCTTTTGATTTCTTTTCCCTGATTACCTTCTCAGGTATCTCTTGCTTCTTGCATCTGGATGTCAAATTTTCTATTCAACTCTGGTTTTTTCCTCAAGAATGCTTGAAAGTCTTCTATTCCACTAAATGACCATATTTTCCCTTGAAAAAAATACTCAGTTTTGCTGGGTAGGTGACCCTTGGGTTCATTCCCAGTTCTTTTACCCTCTGGAATATCATATTCCATGCCCTTTGATCCCTCAGTGTAGAAGCTGCTAGGTCCTGTGCTAATCTGATTGTGTTTCCACAATATTGAAATTGTTTCTTCCTGGCTGCTTGTAGTATTTTCTCCTTGATCTGGGGATTCTGGAACCTGGCTATAATATTCCTGGGAATTTTCTTTTTGGGATCTTTTTCAGGGGGTGATGGGTGGATTCTTTCAACCTCTATTTTCACCTCTGGATCATGGCAATTTTCCGTGAGAATTTCTTGAAGGGTTATTTCTAGGTTCTTTCTTTGATCATGGCTTTCAGGTAGTCCAATAATTTTTAAATTATCTCCTGGATCTATTTTCTAGGTCAGTGGTTTTTTCCATGAGATATTTCACATTGCCTTCTATTCTTGCAATTGCTTGGATCTGTTTAACAGCATCTTGATTTCTCATAAAGTCACTAGCTTCCATTTGCTCCAGTATAATTCTGAAGGAATGAATCTCCTCAGTGAGCTATTGAGATTCTTTTTCCATCTGGCAAAGTTGGCTTCTTAAGGCTTACTTCTCCTCATTGCCTTTTTGAGCCTTTTTTTTTGCCATTTGAGTTAGTTTATTTTTGAAAGTTTTATTTTCCTCAGTCAGGCTGTTGACTCTCATTTCATACCTTTCTTGCATCTTTCTCATTTCTCTTCCCAATTTTTCCCACTTCTCTTATCTGCTTCTTAAGGTGCCCTATGGCCTGTAGCCAGCTTGTATTTTCATTTGGGGCTTTTGGTGTAGGAGTTCTGACCTCCCAGTCCTCGTCCTGTTCCATGCTTCAACCTCTTTGCCCCAAAAATAGTAGTCTAATGTTGATTTTTCTGTTTATTTTGTTTCCTTTGCCTAGGCATGGTGCCACTTAATTACTTGTCTTTTGTGCTTGTTGCCACAGTAGGACTCTGCCACCAGACACAGGGGCTTCCATCCAAAATGTTGGCTTTTTCTCAACTTCCAGAGGTATTAGTTGGGTTCCTTCCCTGAAGCCTCCACACACTCTGGCAAGCTGGTCACACACCCCAAGACCTCCACCCTAGACCTCAATCCAGATCCAAGAAGGTTAAAGCAAGAGCAATTACCCCACCCCCAGACTGATTGCCGGATCCCCCTACAGTCTATAGGCCAGGAGCTGAAGCTGCAATTGAAGCTGCAAAATGCCAGCTGTGCCACCATTCCTCAGCAGCTTCTCACCCCCAGGGGAAGAAGCTGAAGTACTCCCAAATACTGGTCCCAAAGTCCATAAGGCACTAACCTCTCACTTTGTTCTAGGCATCTTTGTGTTGATAATTCTGGAAAACCCACAGCTGTTGGTGTTCTGGGGTCCTTCCAGATGGCTGCTGGTCCAGCCACCCTGGAGCTAAAACTTCTGACTCATGCGGTCCTGGGCTCTGCTCCCAGAGCGCTGTGCTGGTAGCACCCCGCCGGGCTGTCCTCAGCAGGAGGTTAGCTTCTCTGTGTCATTTTGTGGGTTCTGGTGCTCTGGAGGTCGTTCAGAGACCCCCTTTTACATAATTTTGAAGTGGAGTGGGCTGACGCACTGTGAAAGTGCTGTTTCTACTCCACCATCTTGACTCCAACCCCCCTCTTTATTAATTAAAAAAAATGTTTATTTACTTTTAGTTTACAACATTCAGTTCCACAATCTCTTGAGTTCTAAATTTTCTCTCCCTCCCTCTTCTCTCACCACCACAGCAACATGCAATGCCTTCATATTAAACAGTAGTCAAATTGTAAAGAAGTATTATAACCAATGGAATGAACAATGGGAAAGAAGAGACAAAACAAAACAAAACACAAGAGAGAGCAAGTAGTTTGCTTCCATCTGTATTCAGACTCTGTAGTTCTTTCTCTGAATGTGGAGTCTTCATCATGTGTGTTTTGGTGTTGTCTATTGTTGAGAGTGGCCCAGTCTATCAAAGTTAGTTGCCACATGTACAATGTGTCTGAAATTGTGTACAAATTTCTCCTGGTTCTGCTCTTGTCAATCAGCATTAGTTTATATGTCTCTACAGGTAAATATGTAGTCTCTCTGATCCTCATTTCTTATAACACAATAATATTCCATTGCATTCATATGCCACCACTTGGTTTAGCTATTCCCCAATTGATTGGCATTCCTTTGATTTCCAATTCTTTGCCACCACAAAAGAGGTGTTATAAATATTTTTGTCTACATGGGTCCTCCTCCCACTTGTATGATCTCTTTGGGATGCAGCCCTAGAAGCAGTATTTTTGGGTCAAAGTATGCATATTTTTATTGCCCTTTGGGCATTGTTCCAGATTGCTCTCTGGAATGGTTGCCTCAGTTCACAACTCAACCAACAATGCATTAGTGTTCCAATATTTCCACATGCTCTCCAGCATTTATCATTTTGCCATCTTAGCCAATCTGACCAGTGCAATGTGGTACCTCACATGTTTTGATTTGCATTTCTCTAAACAATAGTGACTTAGAGATTATTTTTGTATGCTTATAGATACCTTTAATTTCTTCCTCTGAAAATTGCCTATTCATATACTTTGACCATTAATCAATTGGGAAATGACTTGTATTCTTATAGATTTGATGCAGTTCTCTGTAAATTTTAGTGATGAAGCCTTTATCAGAGACACTGGTTGTAAAAATTCTTTCCCGATTTTCCACTTCCCTCCTAATTTGGTTACATTGGCTTTATTTGCACAAAAATTTACAATTTCTGTAATCAAATGTACCCGTTTTGCATTTCATAATGCTCTCCCTCTTTTGTTTGCTCATAAAATCTTCCATTCTCCATAAATTGGACTGGTAAACTATTTCTTGTTCTCCCGTATTGCTTGCAGTATCAGCCTTTACACCTAGATTATGCACCCATTTAGACTTAATTTTGGTATACAGTATAAAATATTGCTTTCTGCCTGGTTTCTGCCATATTATTTTCCAGTTTTCCCAGCAGTTTTTGTAAAATAATGAGTTCTTATCCCAGAAGCTCAGATATTTGGATTTGTCAAGAAGTAGATTACTATAGTCATTGACAACTGATTCTTATTTTTAGTGAATTATTTTCCTTGGTTAGTTTTTGAATCACCTTTTCCATATGTTCCAGATTTCATTTTTAAGGAGTTATTTTCTCCACTTAGATATTGAACCTCCCATCCCAGGTCACAGATTTTACTTTGTAAGGATTTGTTTTCTTCAATGAGATTTTTTTTTTCCATTTTGGCCAATGCAATTTTAAAAGAATCAGTCAATTTATCTTCTGCCTCTCTAATTTGACTTTTAAAATCTTTCTTCAACTCTTCCAAGAACACTTTTTGGGCTTGAGACCAGTTCATATTTCCTTCTGTGATCTCAGGTGTGGATATAGAGTTGATGGTGTCTCCTGAAAGTGATTCTTCTTGTTCACAATAATAGGATCCAGTTGTCTTTGGTTGCTTCCAGTCCATTGTGATTGCCCATTTCCTACCTTTTAAAGTGGATTTCTGCCAGTGTGGTATAGAGGGCTCTGACCCATGCTTCTCAAGCTTGGAGCTAGGGGCCTGGTTGTTGACTTTGTGTACTGTAGCCTGTGGGTGTCTCGACTGAGGCCAAGACCAGGACCCTCAGTGTTTTCCCTGGGTTACCCTGAGGCTCACAGAGTAAGGTGTGGGGGAGGTGTGGTCTGACCACCTCAGGTCCCCATCTGTGCCCCTGGGCTAGAGCTCAGGTATGCTCAGCAGCTGGCAGCCAGGGCCTTGCTGGTATCTCCCGATTTCCTTGATTGTTCTAAGGCACACCTGTGCTTCCAGTGTTAGCACTTGCTAGCTCCACCCCCCCTGGGCTTCTGGATCTCTTGCTGGTCAGCTGAGATGGGACTTGTTGGGATGCCCCCTGCCTTTCACTTCAGGCTCTGCCCAGCTTTAGTCACACCCTTCCTCTAGGACTCGCAAGCTTGCTGCTGCTTCCACTATTTCAGGGTTTTATACTGGGGCAAAATTCTCTGAATTTTCAGGGTCAGAAAGGGGAATTAGAACAGCTACGATTTATTCCACCATCTTGGCTCCCAGAAGGTCATGTAGGTGCTTTTTAAGCATCCAGGCTGTGATGTAGGTTGATATCCCCAGGGATAGCTGCTGTCACTGCAGCTGCTGCATGACCTGGGCTTGTCTCTTACCTAACTCTGACAGATCCTCTGTCCTGTGGTGAGAGGTCTGCAAATTGCCCCTGCAGCAGGTGCATCTGATTACCAGGGCTTGCTCTGGTTCTGTTGTGGTTTGTTCTTGGGTCTGCACTGGTGCCTCCCCTGTGCTCTGTGTTCCCCTTGTTCAGGCCTATGTGTGCACTTTCCTAGACTGGGATTCTGCTACACTCTGGGTCCCAATGTATTCTGTCACTCTAAAATCCATTCAGATTCAGTTTTAGAGGTTACTGACATAATTCACAGAGGAGTGCAGGTGAGTTCCTGCTTTTACTCCACTATCTTGGCTCCTTTTATGTTTTCTTTCACAACATGACCATTATGGATGTGTTTTGCATGACTGCACATACATAAGCTATACAGCATTGCATGCCTTCTCAATGATGGAGAGTTATGGACAGATAAAGGGAGAGAATTTGGGACTCAAAATTTTTAAAACGAATATTAAGAATTATTTGCATGTACCTGAAAATTAATTACTAAATAAATATAAAATTTATATAATCAAAATTTTGAATTTTACATTTTGCCAACTTATCTATCTCTTCTTTGATCATAAATTCTTCACTTTTCCATAGATCTGAATGATAATCTCTTCCATGCTCTTCTAATTAGTCATATCACCCTTCCTGTGTAAATCATGTTCTTATTTTGACCTTATTTTGTTACATGGTGTGAGAGGTTTGTCTAAACTTAGTTTTTGTGAAAAAATGAGTTTTTGTTCCAAAAGCTTGGATTCTTTGGTTAATCACATCCTAGATTGTTTTGGTAATTTTCTAAAATGTAATTAGTGCTTAACCTATTTAATTGATCCAACAATACCAGGCTGTTTTGATAACTATCACTTTATAATACAGTTTGAGATTTGGTACTGCTAGACTTCCTTCCTTCACATTTTTTTTTTCCATTGAGTCCCTTGATATCCTTCAACTTTTGTTCTTCCAGATGAATTTTGTTATTACTTTTTCTAGTTCTATAAAATATTTTTGATAGTTTGATTGGTATGGCAATGAATAGAAATATTTATCAAGGTAGAAGTGCCATTTTTATTATATTGGCTCAGCCTACCCATGAGCAATTAATATATTTCTAATTGTTTAGATCTGATTTTATTTCTGTAAAATGTTTTATAGTTGTGTCCATCTAATTCCTGGATTAGTCTTGGCACATATATTTTCAAGTATTTTATATTGTCTACAATTATTTCAAAGGAATTTTTCTATATCTGCTCCTTCGGTTTGTGGGTCATACAAAGAAATGCTGAATATTAATGTGGGTTTATCTTATAGCCTCCAACTTTGCTAAAGTTGTTAATAATTTCAAGTAGTTTTCTTAGCTGATTCTCTAAGTATAACAACATATCATCTCCAAAGAGTAATACTTTTGTTTCCTCATTGTCTATTGAAATTCCTTCAATTTCTTTTTCTACTCCTATCATTATAGCTAATATTTCTAATATAATATTGGATAATAGAGGGGCTAATGGGCATCCTTGTTTCATTCCTGATAAGCTTCTTCTCATTACAGATTAACACTTGATGATGATTTTAGATAAACTTACTAATAATTTTAAGGTGAGCTCCATTTTTTCCCCTATGGCAATTAGTGTTTTTAATAGGAATGAGTGCTACATTTTGTGAGAGTTTTTTTTTCCTGCATTTTTTGAGATAATCATATGGTTTCTGTTAGTCTTGTTATTTATATGGTCGATGATATTGACAGTTTTCTTAATCTTGAATTAGTCCTTCATTACTGGTAGAAATCCTACCTGGTCCTAGTGTATGATCATGGGATATATTGCTGTAATTACTTTGTTACTATTTTCTTTAAAATTTTAACATAAATATTCATTAGAAGGGTGGCTAGATGGTGCAGTGAATAGAGCATCATTTGGACCTGGAGTCAGGAGGACCTGAATTCAAACTTGGCCCCAGATACTTAACACACTTACTACACATGTGACCTTGGGCAAGTCACTTAACCCTAATTGCCCTCCACAAAGCAAATAAAAATATTCATTAGAAAAAATGGTCTACAATTTTTTCCTGTTATGATTATTCCTGGTTTAAATATCAGCACATAATTGTGTCATAAAAGAAATTTGGAAGGACTCCTTCTTTGCTTATTTTTTTCAAAATAATTTATATACTTATTGGTATTAATTGTTCTTTAAATGTTTGGTAGAATTTGCTTGCAAATTCATCTGGCCGTGGAGATGTTTTCTTAGAAAGTCCATTGATTGTTTGTTCAAATTCTTTTTTCCAAGACTGGTTTATTTATTTTCCAAGACTCGGGAATTCTATTTCCAAGACTTCATTTATATTATTTTGTTAATCTGAATAGTTTACATTTTTGTAGATATTCAACTACATTTAAATTGTCAAATATATTGTCAATATATTGCCAATTGCCAAATATAATTGACAATTGGGCAAAATAGCTCCTGACAATTGTCTTAATTTCCTTTTCGTTGGTGGTAAATGTATGTAGCAGCAAGCACCCCAACATCCCCAGGGTGTCTGCCAACACAGGTTCTTAGATCTGCTTTTCTAAAGGAAAGCAACTCAAAATGGGTTAACAAGTTTACTTTAATCAATCAAACATATATTATTTACCTAGTTCAGGGGATAAAGGTCAGCACCCCAAACTTCAGAGTATATAGACAGAAGTTACAAGACAGAGAAACAGTTCAAGCAGACAGGCTTCCAAACTGTCCAACCATTATATTAATACCAAATCACAGTTACCAGAGAGGGAAGCATCAACATCTGGGTTTTCAAAGCCGGGGGGCTCTCTAATGGCTTCCCAGAGTCTCATCTGGTCAAATCATACAACACTTCTCAAAATGAGCCCCAAAGCAAAGTCTCAAATCAGGGATTATATAGTCTTCTCCTGGGTCAGGGAATGTAACCACTCTCTTGTCCCACTGCCCAATCACACAGCATCAAGGTGTGGTCATTCCTGAAAACCAAGCCTCCTGCCATAGGCTCCATGTGACCACATTCAGCCTGTTAGGGGGCAGAGTATATTTTCAAATCAAGGAAGGTTCTCAGAGCCTCTTAAGCCAATCAAAGGGCCTATGGGTAGGGAAGATCTTTAAGTTTGCATTTCCATTACAATTTATCCCTTTTAATTTGGGTAATAGTAATTTGGTTTTCTTCTTTCCTTTTTAAAATCAAAATAACCAGTGGTTTTTCTCTTTCATTGTTTTCCCCTTAAACTAGCTTCCAGTTTTTCTTACTTTAAATTTTATTAATCTTTCTTTTGATTTTCATGATTTCCAGTTTGGCATTTAATTGATGGTTTTTAATTTGTTTTTTTCTTTTTTCTATCTTTTGTAGTTGCATGCCTAATTAATTTATTGCTGTTTTTGTGTTTTATTGATTTAAGCATTTAGAAATAAGATTTCCTTTAAGTACTTCTTTGGGTACATACCATAAATTTTGCTATGTTGTTTCATTGTTATCATTTTCTTTAATGAAATTGATTTTTTCTGTGATTTATACTTTAAACCACTTATTTTTTAGGATTAAAATATGTGGTTTTCAATTAATTTTGTATCTAGCTTTTCATTGCCCATTTTTGAATGTAATTTTTATTGCATTATGATCTAAAAAAGGCACAGTGAATATTTCTGCTTTTCTACATTTGGTTTAAGGATTTTGTCCTATTATGTGATCAGTATTTGTGTATGAGCTATGCATCGCTGAGATAAAGATATATTTATTTCTCTTCTCATTCAGTTTTCTCCAGATATCTATCAAACGTACTTTTTTGAGAAATTTACTCTCCTCCTTAACTTCTATGTTGTTTATTTTTCTTTTTCATTAGATTTATTTAGTTCTGAGAGGAAAAGTTAAGGTCCCACACTATATAGCTTCATTGTCTATTCTCGGCTGTAACTTTCAACTTTTCCTTCAGAAATTTAGATGCTATACCATATTGTGCATATGTGTTTAGTATTGACATTAGTTAATTTCCTATGGTATCTTTCAACAACATACAGTTTCCTTCATTATCTCTTTTAATTAGATCTATATTTGTTTTCACTATGTCTGGTATCATAATTGCTATAACTGTTTTTTTTTTTTGCTCCAGCTGAAGTATTACAGATTCTGTTACCTTTACCATGTGTGTGTCTTTGTTAAAAATGTGTTTCTCATAAACAACATATTGTATGATTCTAGGTTTTAATCCATTTTGCTCTTCACTTCCATTTTTATGGGTGAGTTCATCCCATTCACATTTATAGTTATGAAAACTAACTGTGCATTTCTCTCCATGCTACTTTCCCCTTTTTTATCCCTCTCTCTTATCCCACCTTTTCCCTCCTCACAAGTGTTTTACTTTTGATTACCATACCCCTCAATCTGCCCTCATCTTATCAGTCCCCTCCCCCCACTTCTATTATCACTGTCCCTTTTCACATCCGTATAGGGTGGGATAGATTTTTTTATCCAATGGAGTTTGTATTTTATTCCCTTTTTGAGCCAGTTCTTATGAGTAAAGTTTAAGCTTTGCTCACCCTCTATCTTCCTCTCCATTATAACAACTCATCAAGTCTTTTTACGTGGGATTATTTACTTCATTTTATACCCCGCCGTCCTTTTACTTCCAGTGCAATCTTCTTTCTCACCCCATTATTTTTTTAAAGGTATCATCCTATCAAAGTCACTTTATATCCACTGTCTAAGTACACTCCTCCTAATTGCCCTTAGAGTAATAAATTTCTTTTTCTTTTTTTGTCTTAGCATGATCAATTTTTTAATCAGACTAGCAGTAACCAATGAACTGGGTCAATGGTCTCTCTCAAGGATCCAAAAATTCGATGTAGGGCTCTCCATGCTTAATATAGTTTTGGGGAATACAGAGCATTGGCCACAGGGCAGCAGGGATAACATGACTGGTTATTTGAAAGAAAGCAGGGTAGCACATGCACATGGGATTAGTGACCACCCCTCTGTGCCAATAAAGGATGGTCACATTGTTACAGGACCCATCAACATCTTGCAGACTTGGCTGAGTTAGCAAATGCCCTGGTGCCTGGAAAGGTTTATGAAGGAGCTAAGACTCAAGGACACAGCAGGATGGGTCATATGGCTTTTGGGGATGATGACAAGTTATATGTGACTTTAACTGGGAGGGAGAGCTGGCACAATGATGAGATTAATACAGCAGAAAATCAGCTAAATTCATTCAAAAGAAACTTGAGGTAGCATTGATTCTGATTTGGCACCCCAAACCTTCCCGGATCTATGCCCTGAGGCCCAATCCCAGCTGTCTGCTCTCCTTTGGGAGGTAAGGCCCAACACAAGGAATGCACACACTTCTCTATCCCTGACTTCCTTTGCACCAGCCTCCAGCACCAGAAAACAGGCCAGAATTTACTGCTTCCCAGAGCCATGCATGGCCCTGCCCACATCCCTGCTGTCTGATCTACCCTCACATGAATCCCAAACTCTCCTAACTCCTCCCCTCAGGATGGGGCCCCGAAGTCACCCCGGGGGGTGCTGGCCCCAGGAGGAGAGGCTAGTCACTGTGGGACAGGCCTCAGGCCAGGACTGGGGGTATGTGGGGGCACCTTTGCTTTTCTGTTGCATTATTAGTGAGAGGCTCCAGATCACAGACCGGCAGCTGCCTCCTGGGCTCCTGGCCCAGCCCACACTCCTTGACACAGCCCCCAGGCCAGACCAGGCTAGTCCTTGTCTCCCCTCCCCCCCAGGGCAGAGGGGACTCTCGGGGACACAGGCCCAGGGGAGGGAGGCTCCTTGCCTCGAGTTCCAGTTTGGCCTCAGATCCTTCCTAGCCAGGTGACCCTGGGCGAGTCACTGCATCTGGTGTGCCTCAGTTTCCTCATCTGTAGAACCAGCTGGAGAAGGATATGGCCAAACCCTCCAGCATCTCTGCAGAGAAATCCCAGCAGGGTCACCGCAGGCAGGACAGGCCTGAGAAAGGCTGAAAGCAAAAGTGCGGAGGAGGGATTCCTTTCTGCTGGCCCAGAGCCCTGCACACAGCAAGCACTTACTAAATGTTCGGGCTGGAAAGGGGATCGAGGGAAAAGCCCCTCCCCCAGTTGCCCGAGAAAGGAGTCCTGATGACGTCACCCAGCCCCCCTCTGGCTCCCAGCGAGCACCCCCCCCCACCTCGGGGCCCCTCTGTCCTCAGGGGTCATGGGTCACACGGGAAGAGTCTCACGCCATGGCCAGGGAACAAACCGCCCTCCCGCCCCCCCACAGCTAGCCCCGCACTCCCCTCAAGCACTAGGGCCGGCTGGGGCCTGGAAGACTGGGCCCTGCCCGCAGAGGAGCACGCGCCCACGCACCCGCAATCCCTCCGCCCAGGTACAGCACCCACTCCCCAGCCCCGACCACTCCACCCATGCACTGCTCCCCCAACCCCCCTCCCTGTCTTGCACCGGCACTCCCACCCTTTGAGTTGTGCCCAGGCTTGTCCCGCTGCTCAGATGCTTACTAACCCAGGCCGGGGTCGAGGAGGAGGAGGGGCTCCCCTGTGGCAGTAATAAATTTCTTAATAGTCATAAATATTAATTTTCCATATAGAAAGATAAAGTTTAATCTTATTATATTACTTATGTTTTCTCTTTCTTGTCTCTTTTTTACCATTTAATGTTTCCCTTGAGTCTTCTATTTGGAGGTCAAATTTTTTAGTCAGCTCTGGTCTTTTAATTAGGTATTCTTGAGAGTCCTGAATTTCATTAAATGTCCATTTCCCCCTTGAAAGATTATATTCAGTTTTGGTGGGTAGGTGATTCTTGTATGCAATCCTAACTTCTTTGTCTTCCAGTACATCATATTCCAAGTCCTGTCATTCTTCAATGTGGAAGCTGCCAAATCCTTTGCAATCCTTACTATGGCTCCACTGTACTTAAAATGTTTCTTTTTAGCTGCTTGCAGTACTTTCTCCTTGATCTGTGAACTTCTGAATTTGGCTACAATTTTCCGGAGAGATTTCATTTTGGGATCTCTTTCAGTTGGCGATTGTTATTTTCTTTTAATTTCTATTTTGACCAGTCGTTTACTATATCAGGCAGTTTTCCTTGCTAATTCTTTAAAATGTGTTATTAAGGCTTTAAAAAAGAAATCATGGCTTTTAGGTAGTTCAATAATTCTTAAATTATCTTTCCTGGATGTTTTTTCTCAGTCAGTTGTTTTTCCAATGATACCTTTCACATTTTCCTGTATTGTTATTATTTTTACTTTTTGATTTTGTTTTTATCTTTTCTTAATGTCTTATGCAGTCAGTAGCTTCCACTTGCTCAATTCTAATTTTTAAGTAATTATTTTCTTCCTGGAGCTTTTGTACTTTCTTTTCCTTTTGGTTAATTCTAATTTTTTGGGATTATTTTCCTAAGTGAATTTTTATAATTAATTTTTTGTTGTTGACTTTTTTTTATGAGTCTCTCCTACTGATCTAAGTTCTTTTCCTAGTTTTTCTTCTACTTCTCTAATTTGCTTTTTAAAGTCCTAAGTTCTTTCAAAAGTTATTTTGGGGTATAGCACCAAATAACATTTTTCTTTGAGTCTTCGGATGTAGCTATTTTGTCACTATTGTCCTCTTCTAAGTTTGTGCCTTGATTCTCCCTGTCACTTTAGTAACTTTCTATAATTGTTTTGCTCACTTTTTTCCTCCTGTTTTTAGTGACTTGGTGTTTTTATGTGAGAGCTGATCTCTGGTCTTTCACTGTTTCAAGCTTTTTATGTTAGGGCTCAGGGTCTGGCTCCTGGCTTTTCATGGTGATTCAGGAAGTACCTGCTTGCCTGTACTACAGTGTTTTCTTCCCTTCTGCTTTGAATTATGGAGTGGAGCTTCTTGTTTACCTTCCCAGGCTGTGGGTTTTCTTTGATGGCCTGCCCTAAGGTCAGGGTCTTGTTATTGGGTTGTTCTGAAAACAGTCTTTCTTCTGGTTGTTCCTTGGGAAGGGAATCTGATGCTAGTCTGTCCCAGCGGCAAGGCCTTCCTGAAGGGCCTTCTATTGCTATGGAAACAGGGTCTCTCTAGGGAAAAGTTCCAAGGGCACATTCTTGCTGCTGACTAACCTTGGAGTAGAGTCCCATTACTTGTCAGCAAAGGGGTCATGGCTTGGCTGTTGGCTTGAACTCAATATTGGGCTGCTGGGATGGGGCCTTGTTGTGCTTCAGGAGCTGCTGGCTTGCCTAGGGGGCTGCTAATTTTAAGGAGCACGGGGCCTCACTAGTGGATTGCCCCAGACTCAGATCCCTGCTCCCCTCCCACCCTAGTGAGACAGACATTTTCTCCTGTACTGGTAACCTGCAATTCTGAGGTGGTTTTCAAGTCATTTGGAGGGGAAATTAGGAGTGCTTCGGAGGATTCCTTTCTCACTCTGCCATCTTGGCACCAGAAGTAGAATCAACCTCTATTAAAAAAATAAATAAACACTTGCTGATGTTTCAGCTGTTAATGAATACTGGTGATTTCTGCAGAGGACTTCTCAATTAAATTGAGTCTTCATTTTCAGAAACTATGTAATTTCTACTGTACACTAAAACAAGATTAAGTAGTATATATAATACTACATTATTTGTTTTGCCTCATTTCACACTATAGCAAACATTCACTTTTAAACTCACAAGAGGTGGTAAATGATTTTATCCATGTTTTGAAACTAATCCATTTGATGCTGTTTGGCATAATGTAACATGAGCATTTTTCAAGTATCCTAGTTCATTATGAGAAAGTATAACCTTTGCTTTAGTTTAATAACATTCTATGGCATTAAAACAAGTACTGGACTTCTGGTGGTAAGTTGGCTAAGAATAGGAAGTCAAAGGGATGCCCATAAATTGGGAAATGGCTAAACACGTTGTAGCATATGATTGTAATGGAATATTATTGTGCTATAAGAAATGACAAGCAGGAGGGGGGAGAGTCAAAATGGAGGAGTAAAAGCAAGGACTTGCTTGAACTCTTTCCCAAATACTTCCAAATACTTGTAAAAAATGGCTCTACAAATCTAGAGCAGCAAAACCCACAAAATGAGAGTGAAACAAATTTCCAGTCAATGACAACCTAGAAGGATGAAAGGAAAGATCTGTTGCACCAGTTTGAGAGAGAAGCAGAGTTCCCAGGTCAAGGAGAAAGTATTGTAAGCAGCTAGAAAGAAACAGTTTAAGTATTTTGGAAACATGATTGGGACTACACAAGACATAGCAACTTCTACATTAAGGGATTGGAGGGCTTGGAATATCGTATTCTGGAGGTGAAAGGAGCTAGGATTAAAAACAAGAATCACCTACCCAGCAAAAATGAATACAGTCTTTCCAGGGGCGAAATGGATATTTAATGAAATAGAGAACCTTCAAACATTCTTGCTGAATAGACCAGATCTAAATAGAAAATTAGACTTTTAAATACAAGATTCAAGAGAAGCATGCAAAGGTAAACAGGAAAGAGAATTATTAAACTGTTTACATTGCTACATGTTTACTGTATACTTTACTGTTTACATTGCTATATGGAAAGATGATATTTGTAACTCATGACACCTTTCTTGGTATTAGTGTAGTTAGAGGGAATACAATCACACACACACACAAATATGGATAGATGGATGGGTAGATAGATAGATCAATAGATAGATATATAGACAGGTGATAGGTAGATAAATAGATATACAGGGTGAGTTGAATATGAAGGTATGATATTTAAACAGTGAGAGTAGAACGTATGGGAGAAGGAGAAAGAGAGAGGTAGAATGAGGTAGATTATCTCAAATAGAAGAAGAAAAAGTTTTTACAGTGGAGGAAAAGAGGGGTGAGATGAGAGTGAATGAGTGAACCTTACTCTCATCTGATTTGGCTTAAGGAGGGAATAACATATACACTCATGGCATGGAAATATATCTTACCCTATAGGAAAGTAGGAGAGAAAGGGATAGGAGAGGGGAAGATGATAGAATGGAGGACAGATTGGGAAAATGAATAACTAGAAGCAAAACCTTTTGAGCCGGGAGAGGGTTAAAGGAAAGAATAGAATGAATGGGAGGCAGGATAGGATGAAGGGAAATATAGTTAGTCTTTTATAACATTATTATATAAATGTTTTCCATGATTACACATGTATAATTTTATATCAAATTGCTTGCCTTCTCAATGAGGATAGGTACAGTGGAAGGAAGGAAAAGAATGTCAAATTCAACATTTTTAAAATGAATGTTGAAAATTGTTTTTACATACAACTGGGAAATAAGTTATATAGGCAATGTGGTAAATAAATCTATGTTGCCCTACAGGAAAATCAAAGGGAAGAGGATAAGAGAAGGACATAGGTGATAGAAGGGAGGGCAGATTGGGTGAAAGCGTAATCAGAAAGCATCTTGTCTTGGGGTGTGGGGAGGGGACAGATTGGGAGAAAATTTGGAGCTCAAAATCTTGTGGAATTGCATGTTGGAAATTAAAAATTCATTAATAAAGAAATTTTTAAAAATGACAAGCACGATTCATTCATTCATTTAATTTATTTATGAAAAACCTGGAAAGACTCACATGAACTGATGCAGAGTGAAGTGAATGGAACCAGAACAATGTTGTACAGACTGACAGAAATATTGTTTGATGAAGAGCTGTGAATGACTTAGTTATTTGCAGCCATACAATGATCCAGGAACATCCCAAAGGACTAATGATGAAGCACAGTTTCTACTTCCAGAGAAAGAATTATTACTTGAATACAGATTTTTTCTTTCTTTCTTTCTTTCTTTCTTTCTTTCTTTCTTTCTTTCTTTCTTTCTTTCTTTCTTTCTTTCTTTCTTCCTTCCTTTCTTTCTTTCTTTTATTTGATTCTTCTTGTACAAATGACTAATATATAGAGTTTTACATAACTATACATCTATAACTGATATCTAATTGCCTACTATCTCAGGGAGATGCAGAGGGAGGGATGGATGGATGGAAGGAGGAATAGAGTTTGGAATCAAGACTTTAAATAAAAATGCTTAAAAATTTAAAAGAAACCAAATACTAATTACCAATTTCACCTCCACAAAAATGTCTCACAACATGGGACTGGTATCTTGCAGTCATGTGCATGTAGCAATTTGTTGTATGATCTGAAGGTGAAACTAGATAGAATCTAATATAATCAAAATGCTCAATACATCAAAAATTGGGGGATATTCATTACACGAAATTTTGAATAAGAGACATAATAAATTACTTACAAGCATAACCACAGGTCTCAGTATTCTTAACTTGAATATATTCTAAGGCAGGCCACCAAAGCTATGAAAAAGATAGCTTAGTAAGGAGTTTATTGTTGTTCAGATAAAGGTATATATACATCAGATTCAACTTTAAAGAGTAATACCAGCTGATAATGATGGCTACTTAGTGATACCAGCAGGTGATAAATACTCCCTGTTGAATTTCCCACCTTTCCATCTCCCCATTTTGCTTTCAAAACAGCTGAAGCTGTGATTCTTCTTAACATAAAAGAATGAAAAACAGTATTTCTCAATATGCTGTACTTTATCGCGTTTTTGAATACTTTTGCAAAATGATCACATAGCTGAATAGTGAATGCCTACCATCTGTTCTAAGCATAATATTATTATAACAAAAATTATGTGGGTTTTTAAAAGTGAAAAAATATTTTGGGGCGCATTTAGGTTATTTTATATGGATTCTGGAAGTGGGGAAACATATATATGTGTTCTTTGAGGTAGGATAATGAGGAAATATAATATGTGCATGGAGCATTGCAAATTAAGTTTTATAGAGTTTCTTGTATGTAGATTATTAAGATTTTTAACAGGAAAAAAAGAGCAAATTGAAGAAATAGCCTAATAGAAATGAATGAGAAGTTTAGAAAACACTCCTGCTATGTTGGAGTTTAACATTTTAAGAGCCCTTTCAAAGATAAAGAATAAGTTATTCTTCTTCATATAGAAAGACAAAGCCTGAAAAGTTTTTATATGTATAATAATAGCCTCATTTGCAAGAAATAACATAAGTACAATGGGTAAATTACCAGTCATAAGAAGTATAATATAAATTAGGTTCATGGGCCTTTAGACCAAGAAGCATCCAGGTGGAACTACTGTAATGGAAATGCAAATTTAAAGATCTTCCCTGCCCCTAGCTTAAGTGCACCTGGAGCCTGTGGTGGGAGGCTTGTTTTTCAGGAAAGCCCACACCTTGATACTTTGTGACTGGGCAGTGGGTCCAGAAGGTTGTTACATTCTCTGAGCCAGGAGAAGGCTATATAAACCCTGAGGAGAGGCTTTGCTTTGGGGCTCACTTTGAGAAGTGTTGTGTGATTGTGTGATTTGACTAGATGAGACTCTGGGAAGCCATTGTTGAGAGCTCCAAAGCTGGGAAGCCGTTGTTTAGATGTTGATGCTTCCCTCTCTGGTAACTGTGATTTGGTATTGATATAATGGTTGGACAGTTTGGAAGCCTGTCTGTTTGATCTGTAAGTTCTGTAACTCTGAAGTTTGGGGTGCTGACTTTTTTCCCCTGAACTAGGTAATATATGTTTGTTTGATTAAAGTGAGCTTCTTAACCCATTTTGAGTTGCTTTCCTTTTGAAAAGCATATCTAAGAACCTGTGTTGGCAGTCACCCCGGGGATATTGGGGTGCTTGCTGCTACAACTACTTTCTCTCCACAGTGATTGCACTCCTTTCCCCTCAGTTCACCACCTCACTATGACCTGACAGAGCCTAGTCACTGTGGCATCACTTTCATGTGGCCTATCTCCTCTACACATCCTACCTATATGACAATGAGATTAAGAGATGAACAGAACCTTAGAACCCATTGCATGCAACACCCTCATTTTACAGATGAGGTAACTGAGGCACAGAGAGGTCAAGTACCTTGCCCTCAGGACATAGCTACTGAGCATTTAAGTGTAATGGTAATGTAATTTGAATTTGAAGATCCCTTTGTGTTGGCAAAGGTAGCTGGTACTTAGCACTTAGTAATTGATCAAGCTTCTATTGGGGAAAAAGAAGGCTTTGAACTCCTGTCTCCTGTTGCTGATGTAACAGGAAGGGCCTGGCTGAAACAGGAAGTAGATAATGCTATGTATATAAGAAGAGGCCCAGAGAGGAATAGTCAGAATTTTTTGAGACAAAATTCTGGAGACAAGATTAGCTACAGAAGAGAGAATCAAGAACTGAGCCATAATTTCCTGAGAGCTTGTGGTGGTGGAATTTCTTCTGAACAGGAGCCTAGGAATCCAGGAGCCCTCTCCCCACAGGCTGGAAAAGGTGATTCTGATTTTTTTGAACAAGCTGCAAAAGACTGATGAAGCACGTCCAGGATGTAGGGACTTTGATTTTGGGTTGGTTGAGCCTTGAATTCCTGGAAGCAGAAATTGTGAAGGATTTGACAAAGACTGGACCCTGTGAACTTCAGTGTGGAGCAGGACCTACCCAGAAAGCTGGACAAGGAACTGGGAGCTATTTGCCATTGAAAACAGATGACAGTCTAGTGAATCCAGGTAGATTCTGGGACCAAGGAAGGGGATCCAGGGAATATGAGAACCAGCCCCAAGTCAGGATGAAAAGACCTCTCCATGGGTACTTAGTAATGATGAAATTGTAGTTTACTAGTGACCTAGGGGTGGAGGGTTTGTGTCTTAGTGATTAATGATACTTAGTAATTGATTGCTGAATAAGTGACTGAGTGTAAGTGTGCCCCATGAGTGAAAGATTTTGACTATTGTACTTTGAGATGATTGTTCTTTGTTCTAAATATTGTGACCACTTTGGTGAAAACTAGGAGCCATTTAAAGCTGTTCAGACTACTATATTGTGATTTTCTGTGATAAGTTGTAATATTGTGAATGTTGTACCTTGATTTTCTGTGAATGTTTTGCGTTGATTTGTTATAGAATAAATAGAGTGTTCAATATATTGTGTATTCAGAACCTTAAAAGCTGTTCACAGTATCATTCTTCTGGAAAGCTACTTGTGCATGGCTCTGTACTGAGGCAGGATTGGAATCCAGGACTTCTTGACTCTGAGTCTAATGTTGTATCTATTGTGCCATGCTACCTCTTCCTATGAAATTGGAGCCAAAGACTATGCTACCGTTTTTCACTGGCCTCCTCTTCCTTTTTTTGCTTAGGTTAACATATACCTAATTACGGCTATGTAACATAATCTGAAGCTTCTTGAAATATATGTGGATTCCTCTAAAATACTTCTCTGATAGCTTTTCATGGTGTGAAATGGAAGTAATTCAGTTCCCAAGGGTATGCTAGCAGAACTCAAGCCTTGATAGATTGCTTCCAAATTGGAAGAACTTACAATACAGACTTGGTAATGAGCTATATTTTTGTCACTTGAGAACCAGTCTAGATAAATGTAGAGAAACTCATCACCAGAAGACTCATCACCTTCATGATTGCTTATTGATTAAGGAGTGACTGAACAGTTTTTGTTTGTTTCAAAAATTCATGAAGATTAATTGCTAAGGCATGGAGTGAACTTGTTCTTCATACCAATAGACGGAGTGCCCATAGGAAAGGAAACCATAGATCTTTGTGGTACTGATGTATGCCTGGGGTTAAATGATGGTAGAAATTATTTGGATGATATTTATTTAAAGTGTCAAATTATCTGTCTATTGACTACAGGAAAATCCTTTTATAATTGAATGGAATTAATTTTTATTTTTTTTAATCAACTAACTGGAGTTTATTAAGTTCTTAGTATGTCCCAAAAACTCTTCTGGGAATACGAATACAAGTAGAAAGGAAAAGAGCACCTACCCTCAAGAAATCTATATTCTTTCTTTTCTTTGTTTCTTTATTCATTCATTTATTCATTCATATTTATTTATTTATTTATTTATTCATTTATTTATTTATTTTTGCTTTTTGGAGGGGGAAGGTAGGGCAGTTGGTGTTAAATGACTTACCTAAAGTCACAAGGCTAGTTTTATGTTAAGTGTCTGAGGCCGGATTTGAACGCAGGTCCTCCTGCCTTCAGGGCCAGTGCTCTATTCACTGTGCCACCTAGCCGCCCCAGGAAATTTATATCCTAATGAGGAACACAATACCTATAAGAAAGCTGAAAGGGGGAGGGTGGGCAAAATTATCCTGAGTTAGGTGCATGGTATGGAAAGCTTGAAGTACATCCTGGGAGAAGTTATCCCGTCTGATGGAGAACTCTTTCAGCATGCAAATTCCCTTGGTTGGAATGAGGCTTCAGTATGAAGTCCTGGGGCATTATGAATCTTTAGTATGCTAGAAGTCCAGAGTGCAGAATGAAGAGAAACAAGGAAGTAATAAGGAAGTAAGAAAAATATGAAGTGGCAGCATGGACCTCTAAATCTATGTTCTTATGATATGATTGTGATCTGGAGGAGGGTTTCCAAGTGGTCCCTAAATGTCCCTTAGTGACTGAAAAACAAAAAAAACAACAAACCAAAATGCATAGCTTGCTTCCAATGTTAAAGCCAAAGGGATTACTAGCACATTTTCTATTTTTTCTGTTATGACTTCTTGGAAATAGAATGAGCAGTTGGAAGTTGATTTTTACATTTTTATTAGATTCTTTGTTGTTAAATGTGGACTACTTTAGCACAGCCTTAGGGAAGCAACACAGTAATGGAAAGAGCATTGAACTGGAAGTGTAGGGATATGGATTCTAATTTTAAATCTGCTAATAACTGTCTCTTTCATTACTTGAGTCAAATCATTTTTTTTATTTCTAGGATGGCTTCCTTCCCTGTGTGCCAGGTTTGGCACCCAAACCTTCATACATAGTATCCCTCATTGTTATTGCAGCACTTGAACACTTTTCTCTCTCTATGGGCTCTTTAACATATCCCAACTCATCCTCAAGCCATTGCTCTCCAGAGTGGAGATGCCATAGGGAGGAGAGTGGCCATGTAGCTATAATTAAATTTTCTCTGGGTTAATGGGTGGGTGTAAGCCTTGATATCTGTGTTTATGTTTGTATTTATGTGTGTATGTGTATATGTTTTTGCAGAGGAACAGAATTTGAAGTCATAAGGAATCTTGGTGGCCATTTTGTATAACCCATGCATGAAAGAATTCCTACTAAAACATATTTCATAAGTGCTTGTCTTGCATCAGCTCAAAGCCTTCCAATTAGGCAGAATCCATCATGTCTTATGGTAATTCATTTCACTTTTTTATAGTTCTAATCATTAGGAATTTTACCATTTACACAAAATCAATCACCATGATGCCATTAACTTTCTTACTTTCTTTTTTTTTTTTAAACAAATGCTTTATTAACTTCTGGTTTACATCATTCATTTCCACCAGATTATGAGTTACATTTTTCCCCCGTTCTTTCCCTACCCACCACCCCAGAATAGCAGTCCCACCAGATATCCCCTCATCCAATCTGCTCTCTCCCATATCTTCTCCCATACCCCCTTCGACTTTGCCATTAGGCAAGGTGAATCTCTGAGCCCCACTGCCTGGACATCTTATGAAACATTTAATTTTAAAACTTCGATTTTCAGATCCATTCCCTTCCTCCCTTGTCACCCACTCCCTCTGAGAAGATAAGCAATTCAGTATGTGTTGTACATGTATATCTATACAAAACATTACCATAGTAGATATATTGTAAAAGACTGCTTATATTTCCCTCCCACCTGTCTCACCTCCCACCTGGTCCATTCCCTATTTTGATCCTATCCCTCTTTGATAGTGGGTACTTCTAACCTCCCCTCTCCCAAGAATGCCCTCCCCTCCATCATGCCCCCTCTCATCCCCCTTTCCCCTACTCAGGAGAGTGAGTGAGGGTAAGATATTCCATTTAGTATGTATGTGATTCTCTCCTTGAGCCAACTTCAATGAGAATATGCTTTTGCCTTTTTGCCTTCCTGTTCTTCCCCTCCCCTGCAACTACTTCCCCTTGCCTCTTCTACATGAGATAGTTTGCCATACCCTGTCTCTCTCCATCTCCTCTTGCCACTTTCCTCCCTCACCTCTTGACCTCACCCCTTAAGAATCATCCCTTCCTTGGGGCGGCTAGGTGGTGAAGCGAGCAGAGAGCCAGCCCTGGAGCCAGAAGGACCCGAGCTCGGATCTGGCCCCAGACACCCAACACACAAACAAAAACCCAGCCACGTGAACCTGGGCAAGTCACCCAACCCCAATTGCCCTCCAAAAAAAAATAATAATCATCCCTTCCCATCAAATTCAATCTGTGCCCTCTATCCATGTATGCCTGTGAACATATGCCATGTACCCTTCTTCAATTATTTTCATAATGAGAAAGGTTTCATCAAACACAGTTATTGTTTTTCCATGTAGGACTGTAAGTAGTTCAACTTTGATAAGTTCCTTTTGATTTCTTTTCCTTGATTGCCTTCTCAAGCATCTCTTGCTTCTTGTGTCTGAATGTCAAATTTTCTATTCAGCTCTGGTTTTTTCATCAAGAATGCTTGAAAGTTCTCTATTCCACTGAATGACCATATTTTCCCCTGAAACAAGATACTCAGTTTTGCTGGGTAGGTGACCCTTGGGTTCATTCCCAGCTCTTTTGCCCTCTGGAATATCATATTCCATGCCCTTCTATCCCTCAATGTAGAAGTTGCCAGGTCCTGTGCTATTCTGATTGTGTTTCCACAATATTGAAATTGTTTCTTCCTGGCTGCTTGGAGTATTTTCTCCTTGATCTGGGGATTCTGGAACCTGGCTATAATATTCTGGGAGTTTTCTTTTTGGGATATTTTTCAGGAGGTGATCTGTGGATTCTTTCAACCTCTATTTTGCCCTCTGGATCTAAAACATCAGGGCAGTTTTCCTTGAGAATTTCTTGAAGGGTGATTTCTAGGTTCTTTATTTGATCATGGCTTTCAGGTAGTCCAATAATTTTTAAATTGTCTCTCCTGGATCTATTTTCCAGGTCAGTGGTTTTTCCCATGAGATATTTCACATTGCCTTCTATTCTTTCATTTGTTTGGATCTGTTTAATACTATCTTGATTTCTCATAAAGTCACTAGCTTCCATTTGCTCCAGTCTAACTCTGAAGGAATGAATCTCTCAGTGAGCTTTTGAGATTCTTTTTCCATCTGGCAAATTCGACTTTTTAAGGCATTCTTCTCCTCATTACCTTTCTGAGCCTCTTTTGCCATTTGAGTTAGTCTATTTTTTAAGGTGTTATTTTCCTCAGTCAGGCTGTTGACTGTCATTTCATACTTTTCTTGCATCTTTTTCATTTCTCTTCCCAAATTTTCCCCCACTACTCTTATCTGCTTCTTAAGGTCCTCTATGGCCTGTAGCCAGCTTGTATTTTCATTTGGGGCTTTTGGTGCAGGAGTTCTGACCTCACAGTCCTCCTCCTCAAAGAGGCTTTGAGCCTCTTTGCCCCTAAAATAGGAGTCCAATGTTGAACTTTTCTGTTTATTTTGTTTCGTTTGCCTAGGCATATTGCCACTTAATTACTTGATTTTTGGGCTTGTTGCCACAGTAGGACTCTGCCACCAGACAGGGGGCTTCTGTCCAAACGTGGGGTCTTCACAACTTCTGCCAGTTGGGTGGCCTCTGTAAAGCCTCCACCCACTCTGGCAAGTTGGATACCCACCCCAAACTTCCCCCCAAGACCACAATCCAGATCCAGGCAGTTTAAAGCAAAAGCGATTAACCCCCAGACTGATTGCTGGATCTTCCTACAGTTTGCAGAACAGGAGCTAGAGCCACTACTGATGCTGCAAAATGGCTTCTGTGTACCTGTTTCTTCAGCAGCTTTTTGCCCCCAGGGGAGGAAGCCACGTGTTCCCCAAATACTGGTCCCAAAGTCCATAGGGCACTAACCTCTCACTTTGTCCTAGGCATATCTGTGCTGATAATTCTGGAATCCCCACTATTGCTGGTGTTCTGGAGTCTCTCCAGCTGGCTGAAGGCCTGGCCGCCCTGGGGCTAAAGCCGAGGACCTGGGCTTGGCTCTGCGGGCTGTGCTGTCCATTCCCAGCGTGCTGTGCTGCCTGCTCTCAGAGTGCTGCGCTGGCCGCTCCCTGCAGGGCTGCTGGGCTGTCCTCAGCAGGAGGTTAGCTTCTCTGTGCTGTTCTGTGGGTGCTGTTGTTCCAGAAGTTGTCTGGAGCTCCCTTTCACATTGTTTGAAATTTGTGTGGGGCAGAGCACATTGGAAATGCTGTTTCTACTCTGTCATCTTGGCCCCACCCCCTCGATGCCATTAACTTTCAAAAATAATACATTTATCTAATTATAAGGCAAAGGCAAAAACAATCATAACGTTGACTCAGTAGAAGACCATAGCAAGAATAATCATAAACAAAAGTTTACCAATAAGATTGGGTCACATTATCTTGCCAATCTGAGCAGTATCCATGGATGATAATAAACATAAACTTAAAAAAAACCTAGCAGGAAGGTGTAAAGTCAATCATGAACAGTTTTTTTCTGAGGATTGCTTCTGTGAATAACTTTAAGGATCTAATAGCATAGTATAGTGAACACTCTATTTATTCAGCAATAAACTAAAGCACAATATTCACAACAGTATAATATAACAATGTATTACTAAGGTGGCCATATAGTCTTAAACAAAACATACCATTCAGTATGTCACAATATCCTCAATCAATGTAAAGTACCCATATAAAGTCTTCTTTCGTCTTGATTGGAGGCTGGCTTCCAATCCTCCTTAAGCCAATCATCCTTAAGGGGTAGCGGAAAGTACAAAGGCCTTCTATCCCTAAGTCACAGTAGGTTACAATCTCATCAGTAAGCACTGATTACCCAAGTATAGGTCCTTTCATCAAGGATGACCATTCAGACTCCATGGCTCCTCTCCCATACTTTCCAAGCTCTTGCCTGGATTCACCCAACTGTTGCTTGGATTTACAGGTAGGCAGCTCTCTGCACCTATTCCATATTCCAGCACACAGGGATTGTTCCACCCCACAAACTCTTCATAGTTTCTGTTTCTAGGAAAACAAAGCCCAACTGGGCTACAACAATGTTTACATACATTGCAGGCATTATCATCTCAATTCATTTTCTGTCTGAGAAATCAACAGAACGCTTCTATCTGACAAAGTAACGCAATCAATAGTCAGAATATTTCTATCTGACAAAGTAACACAATTCAACAGACAGAAATTTCTGTCTGACAAAGTAATACCAACACAGAACAACACACAGAATGATAGACAAAGTGTCAACATCACAAACATTCTCTCTCTTAGCTCTGCTTGGTCCCAGCTTATGCTTGAGCTTTTACCTTCTCTGTTCCTTCTTGTTCCAACCCTCTTGTTCTGCCCTTCCTGTTCTGCTCTTTTAGCAAGCTCCTCCCTCCTTGGGCTCCATGTGATGACCTTAGGCCTATTAAGGACTGGGAAGGTCTCTAAACTCCCTTAGGTCTTTTAAGGGCAAAACAATATATACTGTTTCCAACAAAGACTTCACAAAATGAAAGGTGAGGCTCAAAAGCACTTGATTAGCTGACATGAGGAGCAAAGTATTACTTTGCTTGCCATTATACAAGGCACATGAAGGAAATGTGCCCAGTGCAGATCACTCTCTTCTCTCTGGATGAAGAAGCAGTGGAAAGTTTTAGTAATTTATAGCTACCCTTAGTAAAGTGCTGAATAAAAACTGTTGTGTTTCTCCAGGGATGAGCAGTTCTTTTAGAACATAACTTCCAAGCCCCTCATATTTGCAAATACCAAGAGTTTCTTCTTTGTTCAACCAATTCTAAGCATTTTCTCATAGTGAAGTGCAACCTACTGGGGAAAAAAAGTCAAAGCCTGTCTTTCTCCTGCTGTTTCTCCCCTTCAAACCAGAGGTGGCAGTAAATGGCAACACAGGTCTCCCTGATAGATTCTGTCTCTTGCTCTGACTTTTAATGGCTTCAGAGAACAATTTACATAGCAGCAACAGGATGTGGCTCTTAGACTATGGGCTTTCATCAGCTGCTCCAACATTTCTTAGCCAACAAGCATTTATTAAGTGCCTATTATATATCAGGCACTGTGCTAAGCTCTGGGGATACAAAGGAAGAAAAAAAAAACAAAACAAAAATGTCAGTTTTCAAGGACATCACAGTCTAATGGGAAAGATAGCCAATCAGCAAAACCTATTTCTCAATGAGCAATTCTCAGTGTGTATTTATGTGTAGAGGTATACATAGAGGAACAGGATCAATTGAATAGGAAGGAATGAAGGAATGAAATTGAGAGGTGAGAGAGGAATATAATGAGAGGAGAATGTTGTATATTATCTCATATAGAAGAGACAATGGATAATTGTTACATTGGAGGGGAAGAAAAGGAACGAGAAAGGGGATAGGTCAACTTTACTCTCACTGAATTTTCCTTAGGGAGGGAATGACATACACACTAAATTGGGTATCTCACCCTACAGGAGAGTATGGGAGAAAGAGATGACAGTGGGGATGATGGAGGGGAGGGCAGATTGAGGGGGAGGGAAGTTGGAAGCACACACTTTTGAAATGGGACTGGGTCAAAATAGAGAATAGAACAAGTGGGGGCTGGGAAGGGATGGAGGGAAATAAAGTTAGCTTTTCACAATATATCCACTGTGGAAATGTTTTGTGTAACTACACATGTACAACCTATATTGAATTGCTTATCTTCCCAAAAAGGGTGGGTGATGAGGGAGGAAGGGAAAGAATCTGGAATTCAAAGTTTTAAAAGAAAATGTTAAAAAATATGTATATTATTATTTACATACAACTGGGAAATATGATATACAGGCACTGGGGTTTGGAGATCCATTTTGCCCTACAAGAAAAGTGGAGGGGAAATGGGGGAGGATAGGAGAAAGCAGATTGGGGGAGGGGGTACACAGTGGGATTGCTATTTTGGGGTGGTAGGTAGGGAAAGACGGGGAGAAAATTTGTAATTCAACATCTTGTGGAAATGAATGATGCAACCTAAGAATAAACAAAATTTAATTTAAAAAATCAGTCAGTGATGAGTTGTAATGATCTCCTCTTAATTTCACAAGCTATAGTACTCTGAGATATAAGATTTAATGAAAAGGGTTGGGTTGATATTCAACAACTAATATTTGTTATTAAAACATGCATTTGAGTATCATTGATAGTTGTGATGCAGAACACACATTTTGGCTAATATGTACAAATAAATAAATATATGTGTGTTTTTACTTAATTATTCAGCTAATTTTATAATATGATTACAATATTAACATTTCCCCATATACAGAGATTACTATGGAAACCAAAATAAGACTAAATGGAAAAATATGTTTTCCAGTCCCAGTGACAAAATAGCTTTTCATCTACTATGTATCCTTCATTAAACTTACCTTATCAATTTTGGGCCTTGATTACATAAGCCAGTGATATATTTATGACTCAGATAATTTGTTTTGATTTGCAGTGTTATAAAATGAAAAGCTGCACTTTTGTGTAACTATCTCTATGAACTACCTATATTAATTTACTGAAAACTTCCCAGACTAAGAAGTTAGGGATGGGTACCAAACAGTTGTTGGCCTCTGGTTAGTTACTCTGATTCTGAGGCCTGAAGCAAAGAGGATAATCTCCACAAAATAGCTATGGTCTTTATGAGTTGCCAGGCTGCCCGATTTGTTGAAGCTTGTATAGTCTACACATTGGCCAGGGGAGATTTAAGGCCAAGTTAAGCACTTAGGTGGCACAATAGATAACCTGGAATCAGGAAATTATGAATTGAAAACCAGTCTCAGGCACTTTTTGTGTGACCCTGGGCAACTCTTTAAAAAAAAAATTTTTTTCCTCCCAGTTTACTTCATTATTTGTTTTTGTTTTCAACATTCATTTCCATAAGTTTTAAATATTCTCCTCCCTTGCCTATCCCCAAGACAACTTGCAATCTGATAGTGGCTCTCTCTCTATAATCCTATTAAAAGCATTTTCACATTAGTCATGTTGCATAGAAGAATTTTAAGGAATGAGAAAAACCCTGAGAGAGCAAAACATACACACAAACGCAAAACACACACACATCAGGGAAATGATGACATGACTTGCAGTTGACTTTGATTTGAGGGAGGGAGGGCCATACAAGGTCACCAGCCTCACTTTCTCCTCCAGAGTCATCTGGACACAGTGACCAGATATTTATCAGAATGACTAGAGATGACTTGGATACAATGGGAGACCCTGGTCCTTTTAGGCTAAGAAACTTTCAGGTACCAATTTAGAGTAAGGTAATGCTTATTCAGTGAATAGTTCACTTTAATAAGTGAGTCAAAGGGTGAAGTCTTTAATTATAAAAAAGAAAAAAATATCAGGCTGGGAGGGGACGACCCTCAGGGTTGCTGTTACAAAGATAAAGCTGGGAGGTTCCAAAAATACAGCCATTAAATGGAGCTTGGGCAGGGACCTATTGTGTTCCAATCTATGAACCTTCAGAATGAACTGGGTTTAAGGTTTTGGGAAGGAAGGAAGGAAGGAAGGAAGGAAGGAAGGAAGGAAGGAAGGAAGGAAGGAAGGAAGGAAGGAAGGAAGGAAGGAAAAGAAAGGAAAAAAGAAAGAAAGAAAAAAATCTAGATAGTAAATCCCAAGTTAGGTGTGGAGCTTCTGGCCATCAAAATTTGCCTTCCTTTGGAGAGAAGGAGAGGGAGACAGAGAGGGAGAGGATGATCTGAGTTATCCGACTAGCTGGATCCCCATTCAGGTGACTCAAAGTCTTATTGCTGGGTCAGAGTATATGCACATTTTTATGGCCCTTTGGGCATAGTTCCAAATGGCTCTCCTGAAAGGTTGTATCAGCTCCCCCACTCCACCAACAATGAATTAGTGTTGCAACATTCCTACAACCTCTGCAACACTTATCATTTTCCTGTTTTGCCATGTTAGCCAATCTAATAGGTGTGATGTGGTACCTCAGAGTTTTTTGATTTGCATTTCTCTAATCAATAGTGATTTAGAGCATTTTTTGTACGACTATAGATAGTTTTAATTTCTTCCTCTGAAAACTGCCTGTCCATATCCTTTGACCTTTATCATTTGGGGAATGACTTGCATTCTTGTAAATTTGATTCCGTTCTCTATATATTTTAGAAATGAGGGATTTATCAAAGACACTGGTTGTAAAAAACTTCTTTCTCAGATTTTTGCTTCACTCCTAATCTTGTTGGCATTGGCTTTGTGCAAAAATGTTTCAATTGAATGTAATCAAAATTATCCCTTTTGCATTTCCTAATGTTCTCTATCTCTTGTTTGGTGATAAATTCCCCCATTCTCCATAAATCTGACTAATAAACTCTTTCTTGTTCACCTAATTTGTTCATACTATCAGACTTTATACCTAGATAGTGTACCCATTTAGACTTTATCGGTATATGGTGTTAGATGCTGGTCTATGCCCAGTTTCTGCCAGACCATTTTCCAGTTTCCCCAGCAGTTTTTGTCAAACAGTGAGTTTTTATCACCAAAACTGTGGTCTTTGGGTTTATCAAACAGTATTTTTCTATAATCATTGACTACTTTGTCCTGTGTACCTAACCTATTCCACTGATCTAGCCCCTCTATTACTTTGCCAGTACCAATTGATGATTGCTGCTTTCTGGGCAAGCCTTTTAAACTCTCTTTTCCTCAGTCTCTTCATCTGTAAAATGAGAATGATAAATAACCTCGCTCCAGAGATGTTGTGAGGAGCAAATAAGATAATAACTGTAAAGCACTTAAAACAATGCACGGCACTTATATAAATGTTATTTTAAAATTATTATTATTATAGCTATGATTTGCTGAGTCCAAGGGCAAGTTCTTCAAGGGATTACTGCAAATCTCTTTTTTTTCCCCTCATGCTATAGCTAGATGATTATTATCCCACAGTTTTTGTGATTGCCTTTTCTGGTGATGGAGATCTTTTCCCTGAACCCCTCATTCCTGCCTCTGCAGTCCATGCTCTGGTCCCAAAGTAGAAATTAACTCTAACTTGTGTAAGCACCCTAATAAAATGTTGTTCCTTTAAGAATTGCTGTACTATCTAATTCTTTTGAAAACTGAATCCCTGAAGAAATTGGAGCGGGAGGGTAAAATTATTCAAGTAAAAATAGAATGTTTGCCTGTATAGAGTAGGTTTATTAACCACTTCATCAAAACTTATCTGATTTCTTACCATTTGGTAATGGTAAGAATTTTAATTTAAATTTAATTCCTCCTAAAGAGGAATTAAAATTCAAAATACTAACCCACAAATCTCATATCTTCCTTATGCATTTATATGTGTATACAGAGACTAGAACTCCTTTTTGGAAAGACTGGTTTCTCTCATCTGAGAGATCCATCCAGCATCTGCAAAAGAACACATTTACAAAAAGCAGTAATTTGTTTGTATGTTTTGGGGATTCATAACTCCAGGTTTTCTTATAATAATCCATCAACATTCCAGGAACAATTTTGTCCCCATGAATTTGATTTATTTTTTTCTTTCTTCAAAAATGGAGAACACTGTAATTTAAACTGTTTCTTTTCTTGCCTTAACTTCTGAAAGATATAAAAGTCAAATTCAATGTCCCAGTATAATAACTATCTCATCTCAAAGGACTGCTTATAGTCATTATTTCTGCTCAATCAACCTGTTCTACCCTAAAATCCTTTTTTGTTACAGTGTTTAACCTATTATTAATTGCCATAAATTCTCTTGAAAGAAGGTGTGTGTGTGTGTGTGTGTGTGTGTGTGTATTTGTGTGTGTGTGTAAAGTATAAACAAATAAGCCAAAGAGTGCCTCAAACACATTAGGAGAGTATCTGGCATAAAAGAAGGTCACAAAATGCTGAATTTTGAACCTTCAAGACCTAGAAAATAATTCTCTGTTCCTTATAACTCATTTGAAATTGTGTAAATCACATCACTTCTCCATGTCTCACCATTCTCATCTATAAACTGAGATAGAGAAAGGATTCCTAAGACCTTTCCCAGCTTAATATCACATCATATATTTAAAAAAAAGATTTTTAAATGAATGAACATAAATTAATGAAGGGATGTATGTGTTTAATACATGCATATTCAAAATATTTTATTCATAATTTTCTGTGTTCAAAATCACTCTGCCTAGGCACTTGGGGAAGTACAAAGATAAATATGTTACAGTTTTTAGCACACTAGATATACCTTATAAACTGGAAAAGTAAGACAAAGAAACTCATAGTTTCATTAGAATAGACCTTGTTAATATTTCACATCAACATTTCATCCTTACAACAACCTTGTGAGATAGGTAGTGAAAGTACCTATTTTGCAGAAGAGGAAACTGATCCTCAAAGATGTAGATTTATTTTCACAAGCACATTAAGTGCATGGCAGAGTTCAGACTCTAATCCAAGTCTTTTCCCTCCACATCCAGAACTTTTTCGACTGTCAGAGTAAGTGTGGCAAATCAATCAACAATAGTATTTCATTAAAAGTAATGCAGTTTTGACTTGCTCTGTCAGGTAGATGTGGGCACACACAAGTACTTTGTGTGAGTAGACTCGTGTAAACTCTGCCTCACAGGAAAAAAAAAAAAAGTAATGCTTATGTCAGGTTTAAATATTTTCCTTTAGTCTTGTTTGGTTTTTCTTTCCAGACTAGCTTCTGAATTGTTGCAGGGAAGTGTTGGATAAAATAAAGAATCAACTTCTGAATGAAGATGGAATGGGTTTCCTTGGGAAGGTCTTCAAAATATGTTATTCATTTATTCAATCATTCATTCATCTTGTGAAAGAAAATTTATCTCAGGTAAAGGTCAGAATAGATAATAGACCCAGTATCTTCTCCCTTTGAAATTATTTAAGCTTTACATTTTTAAAATAGCTAAAATTTAATCACCTAGTTATATAGAATTAGGAGAAATGTAAAGCAAATAAGTAGTTGGACCTAATGTCATAATATTCCCATTGAATTTTTATGATTATTGATACAATAATCAGAATGTGGCACCATAGATAAAAGGCCGCTCTTGGAGTCAGGATCACCTGGGCTCAAGTCCTGTCTAAGCCACATATTGATTGAGTGATCAAGTCACTTAACCTCTTAGTACTTACCAGCTTTAATAATTGTGTTATAAATGAGTTGCCAAATCAAAACTGTCTTAAGAAATTTCCACATTGGATGCCCCCTACATCACTAAAGTCACAGACCTAGATCATCCCCTAAAAAATCTGGGTAAAATTTGAGGGAATATTCTGAATGGGTGAAGGATTTCTGGTGAGATAGAGATGGTGATGGTGAGATAGAGAGATAAGCAGAGGGACGTGGTTAGCTCTTCTTTATTCTGGTTCTCAAAATGCTTTACTCCAACCAAACAGGTATTATTCTTTGAAAGATCTACATTGGTGCTAATTGGGGCTCATAGACATACTTCATTGATTATCTATAGTTCAAAATCTATACCTTCAAAACCAAAGTTTGCTAACTGCGTCACAAAATTCCCAGTCCTGTGATTGAATTTGACTAAGAGAAACTGTACCCTTATTTAGTCTTCAGCTTTAAGGCAAAACTAGATGCCCTGAGTAAAAGTTATAGGGAGGTAGATTTTGGATGGATGCTTGGTAAAACTTCTTAATGAAAAGTGGAATAGGCTTCCTTAGGAGGTAGTGATTCTCCCTCACTAGGTCGTGAAAAGGAGTTTGAATGACCATTTGTGATTTGTTCTTTCATTAATTCATTAATATATGCTTGTTGTAAAAGAGCATTCATGTTTCAGGCATGATTGGAAGAAATATTAAAGTCCCTTTCCAATTTGAAATTTGGTGATGCAGCTAAGAAATAAAATAAAATACCAGATTTTTCAAGGGTAGATGCATTTCTTACATACATGCGCACACACACACACACACACACACACACGTGGAGAGAGAGATACACCCTTTGGAGTTCTTCCTATGATGTTCAGAATTGTAGTTCTGGGAAATCCCAATTATATTTGTTAATTATCACTATAGAACAGAGGATAGAGAAAAGTGTCCAAACAGGAGTTGGCGACAACAGAAGCAGATTATATAATTATAGAGGGCCCTGGTACACCAGATTTTTTTTTTTAATGTGCACTACAGCCAGCCCCAAAAATCATTATGTCTTTAACAAAATAGAAAGAATCAGCAAGCAAAGAAAGGTTGACATTTCTCAGTAGGGAAACTCCATTAGATCATACAGTCTCCATTAAGCTTTGAAAAGACAGCTAAAATAAAGAGTAGGGGGTTTTTGTCTTCTCAGGGTAACAACATGCAGTTACAAAATATGGATTGTCATATTTTAACGTGTTTCCTAAGCACCATTAAGTAGAAGGATATGCTTTAGATGGACTATTTGCATTTCTACCCTCTATTTATATGGAGAAAACAGCCTTTTCCCTGTTTCTTGCCTTTTCAGCAACCTCCTATACACTATGAATCCCATTCCAAATTTGCCTCTGAATAATTTATTTTAGTTGATGCTGTAAAGCTTGCACATTCTGCACTCTGAATAAAAGATTAAATTTTAGCATTTTAAACCAATTTTTTCTGTAATTCTCAGAGCCTCCCCTACCTCCCAAATGAAATAAACAATAGCTTTAATAGTAGTGCTTTGGGTTTATACAATCTACATAATTGTCCTGCTATTTTATTTACCCTCTAGGTCCTTTCCCCACACAGCCCACACTTTGTTAAGCCATATGATTTTTTTGATTATTTTGAGCATACTTTGGGTTATGAATCCTGAAAAAATGCATCATTAGGTCAAATTACAGATTTATGTAAATGAATTCCAGGAATAGAGATATTCTGAGTAATGATTTTATAGTGATATCATTGGGATGATGTCTGATTGGGCAGTTTCCTTTTTTCTCATAAATGATTGTCATGATCAAAAGGGAAATTTCAGAAGCTTGATAATAAAGCTGCAATTGTAAATCAGTCATGAACCAATGAGTCAGTAAATCTGTTCTGCTTGGTACACCAATAGATAACCACCATTTTCTTTCAACTTATTTATATCCTACAAATGTTATTTGTACAAAGGCAAAAGTCATTTTTTACTTAATTACTCTTTCCTGGGTAAAAACCTGACAGAGATTTTGATGTACCCTTTTTATGTCTCCAGGACCTACCACGGTCCCTGGCACATAGAAATTGACTAATAATTTTTTTTTAAATTAACTGCATTGAGTCATTTCAGAAGTATGTCAGGTTGTAAAATAAGCAACTACTCTATAACAATTAGACTTATACAAGGCAATTATTTTCCCAGTGAAATAATATAAAGGGTCATGCATTCATTAATTCAATCACTCAGCTAATATTTGTTGTCATAGAATATGAAAAGTGATACTAATATAATCTCCTTATTACTGGGGGTGTGAAATAAAAGTATATATTTTATATATAATGTTCTTATATATTCCAAACGTATATCAACCTTGCAATATCATTTAAGAAATTTTGAAAATGATTTTGTTATAAAATCACTACTCTGAAATTTATTTTGTAATAAAACTACCAATTAGAATCACCTCAACATCTTTATTCGTGAAACACAATTGCAGAAGTCTGCAAAATAAATGTAAATCTTGTAAATAGGAAGCACCATATAAATGAACTATTGCTATATATGATTGGATGCTAGCATAGAGTAGGCTTCTGATAGGCATGTGTGTGTATGCGTGTGTTTTAAAGAGAGAGAGAGAGAGAGAGAGAGAGAGAGAGAGAGAGAGAGAGAGAGAGAATTGACATGCATTGCATGACATCTTGTATTCTCTCCTTCGATTGAAGACATAGGAAACCTGTAAAGAAAGGAGAGGTGGGGGCAACTTGTATCTCAAATGAAGTGAAGTATCAGTGCATGAAGTCTATCAGATGTCTGGTAGCAGAAAAGACAGAAATTCATGTGTGGTGTCATGGGCTTGGAGCTATAGACTTGATCAATGTGACAATTTGCATGACTGGTTATAATTTATCCTTGGGCAAACAGGCTAGGACTGGATGTTAAATTCCATTAGAACCAGGCCCTATGTATCATCTCACTATGTGCCTAATACAGAGTCTAGGATATTTGGGTATATGCATATGTATATGTATATGTATGTATATGCATGTGTATGTGTACGTGTATATGTATGATATATACACATGCATATATATGTATATATAGTATTGTGTATATATATAGTGTGTATATATGTATATGTACATACATATTTTATACGCTGACATATGTGTGTGTATACTTGAATAGAAATGATCACAGTGATCATAATCTTTTGGGGCCCTATCTATAGACCTAGTTACTTTGAGAAAAAAAAAAAGAATAGCAGATTGTTTCACCATTGTCAGATCAAATGGACTCAAGCTAAATCAACAAACATTTATTTATTAAAAGTCTCCTAACTGTCAGGAACAAATAAACAATGGTGCTGTTTTTATTGCAGAATAAGCTTCAGATTGATGAGTAGTCATTTTATAAAATCAAATTTTAAAATACAACTATAGTTTTAGGGTGTAATGGAAATGCAAATGTAAAGATCTTCCCTGACCCTAGGCCCTTTGATAGGCTTAAGAGACTCTGAGAACCTTCCCTGATTTGAAAATATACTCTGCCCCCTAATAGGCTTAATGTGGTCACATGGAACCTGTGGCAGGAGGTTTGGTTTTCAGGAATGCCCACACCTAAATGCTGTGTGATTGGGCAATGGGTCAAGCAGGTGGTTACATTCTCTGACCCAAGAGAAGGCTATATAATCCCTGATGTGAGGCTTAGCTTTGGGGCTCACTTTGAGAAGTGTTGTGTGATTTGACCAGATGAGACTCTGGGCAGCTATTGAGAGCCCCCTGGCTTTGAAAACCCAGATGTTGATGCTTCCCTCTCTGGTAACTGTGATTTGGTATGGATGTAATGGTTGGACAGTTTGGAAGCCTGTCTGCTTGATCTGTTTCTCTATCTTGTAACTTCTGTCTATATACTCTGAAGTTTGGGGTGCTGACCTTTATCCCCCGAACTAGGTAAACGATATATGTTTGATTGATTAAAGTAAGCTTGTTAACCCATTTTAAGTTGCTTTCCTTTAGAAAAACAGATCTAAGAACCTGTGTTAGCAGCCGCCCTGGGGATGCTGGGGTTCTTGCCACTACATAGGCATAGCAATTCATACGTCATAAAATATTAAAGAACTTAAAGACAGAAATACCATTCTCTGACCATTTTCTTAGGGCAGCAAGAGGATGCACTGGGTGGGCCTGGAGTAAGGAAAATTCATCTTTATTAGTTCAAATACAGCCTCAGACTCTTTTTTTTTTTTAAACAAATACTTTATTAACTTCTGTTTTACATCATTCATTTCCGCCAGATTTTGAGTTACATTTTCCCCCCATTATTCCCCTACCCATCCTCCCAGAATAGCAGTCCCACAAGATATCGCTTCCTCCAATCTGCTCTCTCCTATACCTTCTCCCATACCCCCATCGACTTTTCCATTAGAGGAAGATGAATCTTTGTGTCCCAATGCCTGCACATCTTATCTCCCAATTATAGGCAAAAGAGTATTAATATTAGTATTTATATATATATTTGAAACATTTAATCTTACGACCTCGAATTTCAGATCCATTTCCTTCCTCCCTTGTCACCCATTCCTTCTTGGGATATAAGTAATTCAGTATATGTTGTACATGTCTAGCTATGCAAAACATTATCATAGTAGATATATTGTACAAGGCTGCTTATAATTCCTTCCCACTCATCCCACCCCCGACCTGGTCCATTCCCTACATGATCCTGTCCCTCTTCTATAGTGGGTACTTCCAACCTCCCCTCACCCCAAGGATGCCCTCCCATCCATCATCCCTCCTCTCATCCCCCTTCCCCTATCCTGCTGCAGGTTGAGATATCCCATTTAGTATGTATGTCATTTTTCTCCCTGAACCAAATTCAATGTGAATGTGGTTTTGCCTTTTTAGCCTTCCTTATTCTCCCCCTCCTTTGCACCCACTTCCCCTACATGAGATAGTTTACCCTACCATGTCTCTCCCCATCTCCTCTTGCCACTTTCCTCTCTCACCTCAATTTCATCCCTTGAGTACTCTCCCTTCCCAACAAAATCAACCTATGCCCTCTATCCATATATAACTGTAACCATATACACACACCTTCACATATGTATTCATATGACCACACCCCCTTCTTCCATTATTTTCATAGTGAGAAAGATATCATCAGTCACAGATATTGCTTTTCCATATAGGAATGTAAATAGTTCAACTTTGATAAGTTCCTTTTGATTTCTTTTTCCCTGATTACCTTCTCAGGCATCTCTTGCTTCTTGTGTCTGGATGTCAAATTTTCTATTCAATTCTGGTTTTTTCCTGAAGAATGCTTGAAAGTCCTCTATTTCACTGAATGACCATATTTTCCCCTGAAACAAAATACTCAGTTTTGCTGGGTAGGTGACCCTTGGGTTCATTCCCAGTTCTTTTGCCCTCTGGAATATCATATTCCATGCCCTTCGATCCCTCAGTGTAGAAGCTGCCAGGTCCTGGCTATTCTGATTGTGTTTCCACAATATTGAAATTGTTTCTTCCTGGCTGCTTGTAGTATTTTCTCCTTGATCTGGGGATTCTGGAACCTGGCTATAATATTCCTGGGAGTTTTCTTTTTGGGATCTTTTCAGGAGGTGATCAGTGGATTCTTTCAACCTCTATTTTGCCCTCTGGATCTAAACATCAGGGCAATTTTCCTTGAGAATTTCTTGAAGGGTGATTTCTAGGTTCTTTCTTTGATCATGGCTTTCAGGTAGTCCAATAATTTTTAAATTGTCTCTCCTGGATCGATTTTCCAGGTCAGTGGTTTTTCCTATGAGATATTTCACATTGCCTTCTAATCTTTTGTTTGTTTGGATCTGCTTAACAGCATCTTGATTTCTCATAAAGTCATTAGCTTCCATTTGCTCCAGTCTAACTCTGAAGGAATGAATCTCCTCAGTGAACTTCTGAGATTCTTTTTCCATCTGGCAAATTGACTTTTTAAGGCATTCTTCTCCTCATTGCCCTTTTGGGCCTCCTTTGCCATTTGAGTTAGTCTATTTTTTAAGGTGTTGTTTTCCTCAGTCAGGCTGTTGACCCTCATTTCATACTTTTCCTGCATCCTTCTCATTTCTGTTCCCAATTTTTCCTCCACTCCTCTTATTTGATTTTTAAAGTCCTTCTTAAGGTCCTCTATGGCCTGCAACCCGCTCATGTTTTCCCCTGGGGCTTTTGGAGCAGGACTTCTGACCTCACAGTCCTTTTCCTGCTCTATGCCCCCAAAATAGGAGTCTAGGTTGCATTTTTCTGTTTCCTTTGCCTTGGCATGTTGCCACTTAATTACTTGACTTTTGGGCTTGTTGCCACACTATGGCTTTAAGGCCAGATAGAGGAATTTTCGTCCCCAACGTGTGGGGGGCAACTTCCGTTTCTGGCAAGCTGTAAACCCACCCACGACTTCCACCCTAGATCACAATCCAGATCCAGGGAGGTTAAAGCAAGAGCGATTATCCCCCAAGACTGATCGCTGGATCTCCCCACGATTTGTAGGCTGGGAGCCGGAAATGCCTCTGAAAACTACACAGTGGCATGTCTCCTCAGCGGCTTCTAGCCCCCAGGGGAGGGAGCTGACGCATTCCCCAAATACAGGTCCCAAAGTCCATAGGACACTAACCTCTACTTTGTCCTAGGCAAGTCTATGTTGATAATTCTGGCGTCTCCACAGTTCCTGGTGTTCTGGGGTTCCTCCAGCTGGCTGCTGGCCCTGCTGCCCTGGGGCTAAAACCTCGGCTCACCCAGCCTCAGACTCTTACCAGAAGTATAACCCTGAGCAAATCACTTAACCCTTTTTGCCTTAGTTTCCTCATCTATAAAATGAGCTGGAGGAGGAAATTTCAAATCGCTCCATTATATTTACCAAGAAAACCCCATAAGGGGTCACAAAGAGTTGGAAACAACTGAAAGGATTGAACAATATACAAAGTACTCCTTGTAATGCATGCATTATACCAGTATACCCTATATTTAGACTTGGTATGAGGAAGATTTGAATTAAAATTCTACCTTTTGATTTTTATTGTAAGTAAAGTCACAATTTTTCTGAGCCTCAGTTGCCTCATCTGTAAAATTGGAAAAGAAATATCTTTCTCCCAAGACTTTTAGGAGGCCCAGATGAAATCCTACTATAAAGTAGAATGACTGTCAGTGATGTGGCCTGTTGAATGGAGACAGACAGTCCTGAAACCAAGAAGACCCAGATTGAAGTCGCTGACACATTCTAGCTGTGTGATCTTGGGCAAGTCTTTCAGTTCTCTAGGTAATTCTTTAAGGAGGAGCTGACCTAGAATTGTTAAAGGGGTTTTCCTCACTTGGGAATTCCTTAAACTTCCAGTCACAAATCATCTTTATCCAACAACAACTATCATTATTATTATTGTTATTGTTGCTGTAAGCAGGCATATAATTTTTTAGCCAATAAGGCTATCACTGTGTTAGATAAGTGGGTATAATAATACCAGGTGAGTCTACTTTTATAATTTTACTAGACTGAAATAAAACTGCTTCATAGAATTGCAGAATCATACAGTAGCAGTTTTTAAAGTCACCTGACAGGTTATTTAATTTATCCCTTAACTGAAATATTCCTGACAGGAGATTATTCAGCCTTTATCTGAATAATTCCTTTACTCCATGGTTCTGATGCATCTTAGCTAAGGACGGTAAGGTCCCGCCCCCCCCCCCCAAATTATGCCAAATGGCTTTGAAGAAGATGTTTTGGATGATTTTGCTATTGTCAATGACTGTTGGATATAGATCTTCATGTTGCATCAATCTGATAAAACTTCACAAGCCCATTTGTAATCTGGACTTCAATGATGGTTCTATTATTGTGTTACTGTGTCAACTATTGTGACAAGCACACAATCATGCACATTTGATACTTTTTAGCAAAAAGTTTTAAAACACTTTTCTAAGATGTTGTAAGAAATAGGTATGGAAAGAATACCATTTAACATATATTCTATTTTGTTGTGGAAATTCTGAGATGATATGGATCTGTGTCTCAGTTATATATAGCATACAATATATCCATGTATATACACATATGTATGTATGTACACTATACAAAACATGCATGCCTATGTGTGAATGTGTGCATCTGTGTGTGTGTGTGTGTTTCCCTTGGCTAGATATGCCAAATTGTGGGGCATATGATACCCTCCTTTACAATTTTTAAAGTATCAGACTCAGCCAGTTACAGGCCAATAAATAAAGTTTCTACCCAATGTTATGAGAGTAGTTCATAGATTTTTTTGTGTGTGTGTTGAATTTTGCCAAGATAATAACAACTGCCTTTATTAATAGTGTATTTTCCCTAAAACAATCAATTACAGACAGTTAACACTTATTTAGAAGCCACACAGCCTTATATTGAGGGGGAAAAATATCTCTACTTCTGTTGAAAACTCTTATAGTTGATTTCTAATGATACTAATGGTGTGAGCAATTTCTTGTATGATTTTTTTTTATTCCTGTCATTGCTTAGTGAGGCTGAATGGAAACAAATTGAGAAGGGCACCTTGACACATCACAGCCCAAGTTCCAGAAATAACACCTGAATGAGCATGAAATTTTTTACAAACCCAGGACGAATGAACTGATGGAAAGTGAAGAAAGTAAAACCTAGAAAAAATTATATATAGTGTGACTACAACAATGTAAATGAAAAAAAATAATGTTAAAAAAGAATCTAAACTGAACTCTGTTAAATCATAATGTTCAAGCTTAGCTCTGAAGAATACATGAGAATGCAAAGATGGGCCACCGTGGGTAGGGATCATTGTATACAATTTCAGATTTTCTTGATGTGTTTGTTAGTTTTGTTGAACTATTATTATTATTAATTTCTAAGAATAGCTCTGAATACAGGAGGGTTATATTTGCAAATGTGAATTTGGAGTCAGGAAGACCTCGGTTCACATCCAGTCTGATACTGTGTGATATCAGTCAAGAAAAATAGGAATAGGAGTACTCACCTTCCAGAATTGTTGTGGTGACAGAATGGGACAATATATAAGTGTTTTACAAACCTTAAAGTGATATATAAATACTTGCTACTAATACTGGTACTAGTACTACTACTGGCACTACTACAAATTATCAGTAGAAACAAAAATAACAATCTGTGGTAGCCTCAATAACCTTGGCAGTGAGCATTGCAAGCAAATACTGGGGAAGCTATATTTTCTTATTATACCATGAGAACCCTTATAGAGAAGTCTCTTTTATTATACTTAACCCTTTTATTTCCTGAACTCCTATTCCAAAGTAGCCACTATCTTAATTGCCAATTGCTTCATGTGGCCCATGCTATGAGATCAGCCTTCCCACAGCTGTTCTTCCCTTTATTCTTTTTTTTTTTCTTTTTGGAGGGAGAGGGTAGGGCCATTGGGGTTAAGTGACTTGCCCAAGGTCACACAGCTAGTGTGTTAAATATCTGAGGCCAAATTTGAACTTGGCTCCTCCTGACTCCAGGGCTCTTTCTCTATTCACTGTGCCACCTAGCTGCTTCCAGAGATTTTTTTTTCCTTTCTGGAGGGCAATTATGGTTAAGTAACTTGCCCAAGGTCACAGAGCTATTTTTTTTTTTTTGTTAAGTGTCTGAGGCCAGATCTGAACTCAGGTTCTCCTGACTCCAGGGCCAGTGCTCTACTCACTGCACCACTTAGCCACCCTTCTTCCCTTTATTTTTGGCCATCTCATCAGCAAATATAGCATTTGCTTCACTCTTCATTTATGGCTTTACTTGTGGGACTAATACAGATTAATTCATACCAAGTGAGGTAGAGTACTAGGAGAAGTATTAGACTTCTTTTGGGGTTCCTTTCTTCCTTGTGTCTTTCCTTCCTTTTGTTTATTTCTTTGTTTCTTCCTTTTTTTCTTTTGCTTCTTTCTTTTCCTCCCTTCCATTTTTTCTTTTTATTCTTTCCCTCCTGTGTTCTTTCCCTTCTCCCCCTCCCTTCTTATTCCACAGAATGCTCTTTCAAGGTGTACTTCTTGCAGAATCTGCATTCTACATTTTTACATTGGCAATCATAGCAGTAATATAACCATCCACAACCTCAGCACAGGTTGGCATGTCTGAACTGATATGTGGATATCAAAGAACATGCCCTGCTGTGTCTCACTTTTTTAGCAAGAGTTAGAATGCACACAATCTTATGTAGGGGGAGGGGAGAGATAGGAAAATATTTGAACTCAAAATCTTTTGAAGTAAATTTTGAAAACTAAAGCTAAATTGATTGATAAAAAATAAAATTCATAAAGTGGAATCTAATTACTATAATACATCAAGAATCAGTCAAACAAAATCAAGAGAATGAAAAAATAGAAAAAAATGTGAAGTGCCTCAGTGGAAAAACAGCTGGTGTAGAATATACATCCCAGAAATATTACTTAAGAATTATTGTTCCATTTGGAAGTCGTGATCAAAAACATAGCTTGGACAGCATTCAAGATATTATCAAGTAAAATGGCCCTGAGGTCCTAGAACCAGAAGATAAAATACTCATTGAAAGAAGTCACCTATCACCTCCTGAAAGGGATCCCAAAAGGAAAACTCCAAAGAATATTTAGCCAAATTCCAGAATTATCAGGTCAAGGAAAAATACTGCAGGCATCCAGAAGGAAACAATTCAAACTTAGAATCACAGTCAGGGTTATGCAGGACCTTTCAGCATCTATATTAAAGGACCAGAAGGCTCGTAATAGGATATTCTGGAAAGTAAAGGAGCTTTGACTAAAACCCAGAGTCAACTAGCCAGCAAAACTGTGCATATTCTTTCAGGGGAGGAGATAGACATTCAGTGAAACAGTGGACTTCCAAACCTTCCTTATGAAAAGACCAGAGCTCAAGAGAAAATTCAATTTTCAATTACAAGACTCAAGAGAAGGTACAGAACATCAAGGAAAATAATGAAAATAATGGCAGTGGAAGATGGCCTATCCATACCAGATCTAAAACTGTATTATAAAGCAGCAATCATCAAAACTACTTGCTATTGCCTAAAAAAATGGAGTGATGGGTTAATGGAATAGCTTAGGTATATAAGAAACAGTAATCAATAACTATAGTAATCTAGTGTTTGATGAAGGACTCCATCTTCTGTTATAAGAACCATTTGAAAAATCTTTTGGGAAAACTATATAATAATATGGCAGAAACTAGACAGATACCAATATCTTATGCCATGTACCAAGATAATGTCAAAAATAGGTACATGATTTATTCATAAAGAGTGATACAATAAGCAATTTATGAGAATAAGGAATAGTTTACCTGTCATATTCAGGGATATGGGTGGAGAAGGGATGACCAAATAAGAAATAGTGAACACTATGAAATGCTAAATGAATAATTTTGATTACATTAAATTAAAGATATTTAGCAGAAACAAAGCCAATGAAACCAAGATTAGAAGGAAAAAAGAATGATGGGAAACATTTTTTACTGCCAATGTTTCTGATAAAAGCCTCATTTCTCAAACATGTAGAGAGGTGAATGTTATTTATGAGAATACATGTCATCCCTCAATTGATTGCTGGTCAAAGGATATGAATAAACACTTTTCAGAAGAAGAAATTAAATATATCTATAGCCATATGAAGAGAATGCTCTAAATTCCTATGGCCTAGATAAATCAAAGGAAAACAACTCCATGGTACCACCTCACACCTACCAGATGGATTAATATGGTAGAAAAGTAAAATGATAAATGTTGGAAAAGATGTGGGAAAATTGGAACACGAATATATCATTGGTGGAAATGTGAACTGATCTAACCATTCTGGAGAGGAAATTTAGAACTATGCCCAAAGGATTATAAAACCATGCATACCCTTTGATCCAGCAATACCACTGCTTGGTCTCCATCCCAAAGAGATCGTAAAAAAGGGAAAAGGACCCACATGCACAAAAATATTTATAGGTGCTCTTTTTATGGTGGCAAAGTATTATATAACTTGAGGGGATGCCCATCAATTGAGGAATGGCTAAACAAATTGTGTTCAGCCATTAATGGGATACTATTGTGCTATAAGAAGTGATGAGCAAGCAGATTTCAGGAAAAAAAAAAAACCTGGAAAGTCTTACATGAGTAAAGTGAATAGAACCAGGAGAACATTGTACACAGCCACAGCAACATTGTGTGATGATCAGTTTTGATAGACCTGACTCTTTGCAGCAATTCAGTGATCTAAGACAATTCCAATAGTGTCATAATGGAAAAATTTATATGTATGCAGAGAAGCAACTATGGAGTTTGAATGCAGATCAAAGTATAATATTTTTACTTTTTTCCTTTCTTGAGGTTTTTCCCTTTTATTCTGATTCTTCTTTCACAACATGACTACTGTGGAAATGTATTTAATATGACCATACATGTATAACCTATATTAGATGGCTTGTTATCATTGGGAGGGATAGGGAAAGGAGGAAGGGAATAAAATATTTGATACATAAAATCTTATAATAGTGAATATTGAAAAGTATAAAAATAAAATAATTAATTAAAAAAAGGAAAAACGATTCTCCAATGTCAGTGTGCAGTGAGAGAATCCTATAAAGGAAAGGCCATGGGTCCTTATTTCTGAGGCCACCATGTGATCTTGGGTTCTTTGCTTCCTCCAGCGTTCTGTTTAATTTTCAAGTGAAAAAAGAGAAGCATACAGGGCTCCAGGAACAACACATTTATGCTTTCTTTGCAACCAGCTAAACATCAGTGCCCTGAGGAGTAAGGAGTAAATCTGATAAGTTAAATTCAAAATCTAGCCAAGAAAAGCTGAGAAATGGACTTATCTGACCATCATGTTCATATGGAATGGAACTTTATGGAATCAATGTTCAGTAGCACCTGTGCAAAGATTGCACCTACTCTCCTCATTTCAGAGACTAAGATGAGATAGGGGAAAGTGTGCCCCTGATGGAAAGTTTGTTTTTTGTTATGGCTGTATCTTCAAAGTAAATATGTCTTCATAAAGGCTGAGTGTTAGTTGATTAAATGAAAATGGGGTGCTAGTCACTGACTTCTAACAATGAAGGGAACACAGGTAGTTGGGGCTTGGACTTAGGGTACCCTAGAATGTCAAGGGGACAGATGTAGCCAGCCTGAATTTAAATGTATATTTATTGGGCATATACTTATGTGTACATAAGTTTTGTACAAACATGAATTTTGTACATACATATTGTTCACAATAAAATGTAAGCTGCTAGAGGTAAAAAAATCGAATCATTCTTTGTATTCATATACATAGAGCCTAACACAATGCTGGCACATAAAATACACTTAATGAATTTTTTTATTGTTTGTTTTAATAGCATCGCATTTTTAGAATGCATGTGGTACACTATTGCATGAATATTTTCTATGTGTGTTTTAAAATCCAATTTAGTGGATGAGTTCCTTCTTAGAACTCATCCACATTGAGCTCTTTAACTGTCCATTTTCTTCCTCAGAAGAATTGCATCTTTTTGTGTCTTCAGAATTTCATTCTTCAGACTTTCTATATCTCTCATGCTGACGTCCCTGGAGAATTTTGTTCCAATGTATCTGAACTATTTTTTTTCTCAGCACCCTTTAAAATATGCTTTCCAAAAAATCTAAGGTTCATATCAGACTATATTCAGCTCCTACAGAACCATGGGCTCCTCCAGGTTCTCTGGGTCCCAGAGCGCTAGCTGCTGCTCCCTCATCCGGCTAAAGCCTGTAATAAACACCTTGCTATTATCCAGTAAAATGGCCCGCATGGGCCTGGCCCCCTCGTGGGCCTTCTCTCGTTCTGCCACCAGGGTGCCTCGGCGAGGGTCAATGATGCTCACTCTCTTGTCCTTGAAAACGGAATAGAAGAGGCTTCCCTTGCAGTTCCAGGAGATGTTGTAGTTGAGGTCGGGGTGCAGGTCATCCAGGCGGTAGAGCTCCTCTGCCGTGCCCACATTCCAGATGAGCACCACATTGTCGCAGCCTGCACTGAGGAGAACGTTCCAGGCTGTCGGATGACAGGTCACAATGCTCACTCTCTTGGAGTGGCCTTCTAGGACAACCATGGCCAGACCGTGACCGTGCAGTCTTCGAATCCACTGGCGATGACTTCGTCATTGTGTGGACACCAGTCAATGTCGAGGACAGGCCCAGTATGCCCACACACCGTGGGGTATGACTTGTCAATGCGCCCCATCTTACTCAGAGGCAGAACCATGAAGGCCCCCTCCACCGCTGGTCTCAATGACGATCGCCAGGAATTTGAGGTTCACTGCACAGAAGGCGCTGTCACAGGTGACGCAGGACACCCAGATATCTTCATAACACTAGTCATTCTTGACTGGCTGCCCAAAGACATGCCAGAACTTGCTCTGTCTGACCACTTTGCAGAATGACATGTCAGTGGGAGGGTGGGTGCTGCTCACACAGGGCAGAGGTAGGGAGTCTGGTGCCAACTCTGGATCCCCAACTCTGGGAAGCAGGAAGCAAGATTCAGGAAGTGCCTTTTTATAACTTTTAAGGATGAAATTATAAAATACTAAAAATTATAAAGGCATCACATGAGTTGAGGCAATAACCTTAAGAGTATTTGTTCAGATTAACAAATAGATTAAGGATCTCTAAAACAGTCATTCTTAGTCAAATGATTGCTTTTCTTTTTGGTATCCTCCTCAACTATACTAGACTTTAAAAACAAAAATCTTAATGAATTATAAAATATGTATTATATATTGTTATGGATTTTCTTATTGAGACATATGTATATAGCATATAGTATATAGTATATATATTGTTATGGATTTTCATATTGATTATGTGTGTGTGTGTGTGTGTGTGTGTGTGTGTGTGTGTGTGTGTGTAGTATATTTATTAACATCTTAACCATTTGGTTCCTCTGTTACTTGTCCCTTGCATTTTTCTTTTCTTTTTTTTTTTTGGAGGGCAATTGGGATTAAGTACCTTGCCCAAGGTCACACAGCTAGGTTTTTGTTTGTTTGTTGTGTGTGTGTTAAGTGTCTGAGGCCGGATCCGAACTCAGGTCCTTCTGACTTCAGTGCCAGCGCTCTACTCTCTGCGCCACCTAGCCGCCCCATGCATTTTTCAATCAAATCAAGTAGACTGAGGGGACTCATTGGTCAAGCTCAATTTGTTTCATGAATATTTTACCACTTATAGATCTAGAATTAGGAAAAAAAAACATTTTATGTCATCTCATACAGACCCCCTCATTTTTTTTTGTTTTTTTTTTTTTTGTTTGTTTGTTTTGCTCTTTGGAGGGGGGAAGGCAGGGCAATTGGGATTAAGTGATTTGCCCAAAGTCACACAGCTAGAAAGTGTTAAGTGTTTGAGGCTGGATTGGAACTCAGATCCTTCTGACTCAAGGGCCAGTGCTCTAATCACTGTGCCACCTAGGTACCCTAGTCCCCCTCAGTTTACAGCTTATGAAATTGATCCTTTTTGAAATTTAGTCATTTGTCTAAAGTTATAAAAGCAGTAAGTATTAGAGATGGAATTTGAACTCTTCAGAGGTGTTTCTTTTCTTTTTTTTTTCTTGGACACAGGGAATAAATAAATCTGTCAAAATACATATTTTGGATTTTATAGCTTTTTCTAGAGATAAGATGTGACTGTGAAATGGAAACATTTTCACCTGGATATTTCAGTTCTTTTCCTCTATTCATTTTGATGCTATGAATGCAGACATTCTGTCTGGAATTGGAGACCTCAAAGACCAAGAAAGCATTAAAAAAAATTAAATAGTTCTTTGAAGGAGTGTGAGAAGGCTCTTGTTTGACCAAAGTTCATGCCTCCTAATGAGATCAAAATAATTTTTTCTAACATGGTTTGGAGCAATTTCACAAAAGTCAAAATTAAAGGATAGTGTTCAGATTCCTACCAATGTCACTGCTATTAAAAATCAGCATGAATGCCAATGGTGGGTACAAAATAGCCTCAAAGAATTAATGCTGTCCCTTAAATTCCTAGTCCTTAGCCCAGTGCCTGACACATAGGAAGTGATTAATAAAATGTATATAGACTGATTTTTCTGTGGTGTAGCCATCAGATGGAGAAGATTGAATTATAGAAGTTCTACATAACGCAAAATTTTACCTTTTTAGCAGCACACTTTTTGGTATTAGATGAACAAAAGTTTAAAAGATGTGTAATTAAAGGGTATTCTGGCCTGCTTATTTAAAAATTCCTTAGGTTTTTTTTTTTCTTTCCCACAGGCAGTCTGCTATAATGGGTGCTGAGCTTTATGTTATTATTCAGGATGTTTAAATCACCATTGAGATCACAAAGAGGGAATTCTCAAAAAACAAACAAACAAGTAGTAAAGTATGCCAAGTAGTAAAAATGTGAAAGAGGATAGAATGTGAAACCAGTCCAATCATTTTGGTGAACTAGAAAGGATGAAGCATCTTTCATTCAGTGCAAAGGCTTAACAAGGTGAAAAAATAGAGAAAAAGTGATAAACATGTGTCTTTTTTTATGCTTCTTTTGAAAGAGAAAGAGAAGCAAGAAAAGTATGTATGTGTGTGGGGGGGATGATAAAGAAAACAAAGAAGGAACACAGAAATTGGGAGACATGCTCTCTCCATCCATCTATCTTTCTATCACATCTCTATGTAATCTTTATCTCTATCTCTGTATCTATTTGTCTCTAAAACTATTATTTCTTTTTTTTTTTTGCTTTTTTTTTTGGAGGACAATTGGGGTTATGTAACTTGCCCAAGGTCACACAGCTAGGTTTTTGTTTGTGTGTGCATTAAGTGTCTGAGGCCGGATCCAAACTCAGGTCCTTCTGCCTCCAGGGCCATCGCTCTACTCACTATGCCACCTAGCCGCCCCTAAAACTATTATTTCTAAGGAAAAAAATAGTATAATATTTAGAGTCAGGAAAATCTGGATTCCAGTTCAGTGTTTAACACATACTAACATAACAGCTGTATATAAGTCACAACCTCTAGGTGTTTCAGGAAACTCTAAAAATATAAATGAGATTCAAATTGCAATCTGAATCAACTGTAATAATTTCTATTTTTAATACCAAAACTAAGGTTGTCAGTAACAAAGAGTTTTTTTAAATTAATTTATTAATTTAGCTTCATTTAACAAGATTCAATTCCATAGTTCCTTGATTTTCAAATTTCCTTTACTTCCCTCCTCCCTCCCCCCATGACAGCATATAGTCCAGTATAAGATCTGCAAATGCAAGAGTTTTTAAATAGTATTGTATTTTCCCCAAATATATATCAAGACAATTTTTAGTATTCATTTTTAGATTTTGAGCTTTTTTTTTCCTTCCTACCTTCTCCGCTCTCCCAAAATATGGTAGGCAATTTATATAGGTTATGTATATTATATCATGTAAAATACTTCCATATTAGTTATATTTGAGAAAGAAGGAACAGATTAAAAGAAAACAAAAATATGTGAAGAAGAATAAAGTAATTGAAAAAAAGTATGCTTTGATATGCTTTCAGAGTCCCTCAGTTCTTTATCTGGATGTGAATAGCTTTTTTCTTTTGTGAGTCCTTTGTCCCTGTCTTGAATCATTATGTTCTGGAGAAGAACTGAGTCATTTATATTTGATCATCACATGTTGCAGATATTGTGTACATTGCTTTCCTGGTTCTTCTCATTTCACTTTGCATCAGTTTGTTAAAATCTTCATATTGCACTACAGTATTTCATTGCATTTATATACCCAATTGATGGGCATCCCCTCACTTTCCAATATTTTGCCATCACAAAATTGGCTGATATAAAAATTTTGGTAGATATAGGTCCTTTTCCTGTTTTTATGATCTCTTTGTGACACAGACCTCATAGTGGTATTGTTGGATCAAAGGGTATGCAGTTTGGTTGCCCTTTGAGCATAGTCCCAAGTTGCTCTACAGCATGGTTGGATCAGTTCATAAATCTACCAACAGTGCTCTAGTGTCCCAATGTTCCCACATCCTTTGCAACTGTTATAATTTCCTTTTTTTTTTTGTCATATTGGCCAATCTGAGTTGCTTTAATGTATTTCCCTAAACAAAAGTGATTCAGAGCATTTCATCATATGCCTATAGATAGTTTTGATTTCTTCATTTTAAAACTGCCTGTCCATATCTTTTGACCAGTTATCAATTGAGAAGTGGCTTGCATTCTTATAAATTTAACTCAGTTCTCTATATGTTTGAGAAATGGGACCTTTATCAGAGATAATTTCTGTAAAGATTGTTTCTAAGCTTCCTGTTTTCCTTCAGTCTTGGTTGCATTGGTTTTGTGTGAAATATTTTAATTTAATATAATCAAAATTATTTATTTCATATTTCATAATCCTCTCTCTTATTGCATCATGAACCTCTAACTCCCTTAGCTCCTCCTTTAAGAATCTGTATGCTAGAGATTACTTCAAAGAGTAAGGAGAAAATCACTGTACCTCTCTCATACTCACCTCCATAACAGCAGAACTGACAAAAAGACAGAGGGAAGCAACGTTCTAGCCCAAGAACCTTGGAGTATTGGCAAGAATGGTCCTTCTCACTCTGATGAAAATGGAACACTGTCCAGGACAGGACACATCCCAGCAAGGCAACAGGAAACCTCCCTTCAGGCATCCTGAGCCCAAGTGTGGTGGAGCAGGTAAACACCAATGCCAGGATCTACCCCCCCCCCACATTCCTTAGAATAGGTAGGGGAACCAGTAGACTCCCACTCCTAGAACTACCACTTACTTCAGCATAGCCCCAGGTAAACAGGCATGCTCCAGCAACCAGACCTTCAGGCACAATCCTGGGCAAACAGGTGATATCAACTATTGGGGAACCTAAGCAAACAGGCAAACACCAGACTGCACCTTCCCTGCCATGCTTTAGACTAGTCCCAGTGAGACAGACAGCCTCCAGAGGTAAGACATCATGTGCTTCTGGGTATCCTTGGGGAAACTCAGAAACACCCCACCAGCCTCAGCACACACCAGATACCACCAATAGGATTCCAACTCAGCAACAGCTAAGCTGCCAGACCCCATGGCCTCCAGTAGCACCAGTTACCCTCCATCCTACACTCTCAGACATTAGGGTCTTCCTGTGTTCCTCAGGGAAACATCAGTGCAGCACCAGATAAACAGGCAGGGTCTACATCCCCTGGCAGAAGAAGCCTGAGATAGTGCCCCTTCAACCTAGGGTACAGAGTTCAAATATACAAGAAAGGAAAAAGTCCCCAAGAATATAAGCAAGAGCAACAAATGCAGAATCTGACCTTAGAAAAATTACATTAGTGACAGGGTAGACCAAGGCACAAATTCAGAAGAGGACAGAAATGTCAAAATACCCATGAAAAAATTCAAAAGATAATGGGAAGTGGCCTCAAGCCCAGAAAGAATGCATGGAAGAGCTCAAAAAGGAGCTTAAACTCATGTGAGAGAAGTGGGAAAAAATGGGAAAAGAAATGAGACTGATGTAAGAGAATTATGAAAAAAATATTCAATACCTTGAAAAACAGCTTAATAATTAAATTGGAAATTTGGCCAAGGAGATTAAAAAAAAACACTAGGGAAAAAAATAAACAACTCCTTAAAGAGTACAATTGGCCAAATGGAAAAGAAAATACAGAAGTTTATTGAAGAAAACAACACCATAAAAGTTTGAATTGGGCAAATGGAAGCTAATGGATCTGAGACATCACAAATCAATAAAACAATATTTTAAAAAGGAAGAAAATATAAAATACCACATAAGAAAGCACTGACCTATAAAATAGATCCAGGAGAGATAATATCAGAATCATTGGACCCCCAACAGACATAAGCAAAAGAAGTACCTAGACCGTATCTTTCAAAAAATTATCAAAGAAAGCTACACTGATGTCTGGGAACCAGAGGGCAGAGTAGGCAGTGAAAAAATCCAACATTCACTTCAGGAAAGAGATCCCAAGATAAAATTCCAAGGAATATTATAGCTAAATTTCAGAATTATCATGTTAAGGAAAAAAATCTGTAAGGATCAGGATGACACAGGATTTGGTAGCTGCAACATTCAAAGATAGGCGGTCATGGGGCATGATACTACAGATTGCAAAGTAACTAGAACAAAAACTAAGCTTTACTTACCAGACAAAATTAAGCATAATACTACAAGGAAAAAATGGATATTCAATGAAATAGATGGATTTAAAGTCTTCATAAGCAGAAGACCAGAACTAAACCAAAAATTTGACCCCCTGTATGAAGACCCAAGAGAAGCAGACACAGGTAAAAATGAAAAAGAAAACATAAGGGATACAATGGAACTAAACTGTTTACATTGCTTCATGAGAAGATGATACTTTATTATAACTCTTAAAAATAATATCACTAACAATACATATATATGTATAGTATGTGTGTGTGTCTCTGTGTGTGTCTGTGTGTGTAACAAGACATAATGAACAGGCAGATTTTAGAAAAACCTTGAAATATTTGTACAAAGTGATGCAAAGTGAAATGAGCAGAACCATGGAAACATTGTATCAGCATATCAGTAACATTGTGGAATGATCAGCTACGAATGACCCGGATCTTAGTAACACAATGATCCAAAACAAGTACAAACATTCAAAAAAGAAAATTATACTCATATCCAGATAAAGAACTTACCAAAGCATATTTTCTTTTCTTGTTTTATTCTTTCTTTCAATTTGTTTCTTCTTCCACAACTGTAACAAATATGGAAATATGTTTTACATGGTATCATATGGATAACTATATTAAATTGCATACAATTTTTGGGAAAGGAGAGGGAGAAAAATTTGAAACTCAAAAACCTTGTAAAAATGAATGCTAATATTTTTCTTGATATGCAATTGGGGAAAATAAAATACAATTAAAAGTATAAAAAAGGTGCTATACCACTTAGTACATATGTTTTTAGTATTGATATTCCTTCACTGTTTTTTGTACTTTTTAGCAATATATAATTTCCTCATTATCTATTTCAATTTGTTTTATTTTTGATTTTGTTTTGTCTGAGATCAGGATTGCTATCACTTCTTTTTTCTTTTACTTTAGGTGAAGAATAATAGATTCTCCTCCAGCTCCTTACCTTTACTCTGTGTGTCTCTCTGTTTCAAGTGTGTTTCTTGTAAACAACATATTGTAGGATTCTGGATTTTGATCCACTTCACTATCCATTTCTTTTTAATGGAAGGTTTAATTTCATTTACATTCACAGTTATTATTACTACCTGTGTATTTTCCTCCATCCTATTTTTTTCCTGTTTGTCCTTTCTCTCCTTTCACCTTTTCTCTCCTCACCAGGGCTTTGATTCCATCTCCCACCTCCCCCATTCTGCCCTCTCTTCTGTTAAGTCCCTCCATTTTTGTCTTTACTTATTCCTACTTCCTACTTTCCTGTCCAGTAATATAGATTTTGTTTTCATTCAACTGATTGTATATATTATTCCTTCTTTGAGACAAAACTGATGAGAATATCAAGTGATGTCCAACATCCTCTCTCCCATCTTCCCCTCTCCTAATAAGTCTTTCTTGCCTCTTCATGTGAAATAATTTTCCTCTTCTACCTCTCCCTTCCTTCTGCACCCAATTTGCTCCTCTTTCTTATCCCTTAATTATATTTTTATGTCATTCCCACAAATTCACATTTTACTAGCACCCTCTGTCCATATATATTCCTTCTAGCTGTACTACTAGTGGTACAGAATTGTAAGAATGACTAGTTTAATTTCACCATGTAGGGATGTAAACAGTTCAGTTCTAGTTAATCCATTATTTTTCTCCCCTTTTTACATTTTTAGCCTCTTCTTGATATTAGAGATATTTTCTTTGTTCAACTCTCTTCTCCTTATGAAAACTTGGTGATCCTTCTATTTCATCGAATGACCAGTTTTTTCCACTCAGTATATTATGTTTAATTTTGTTTGGTAGGTGATTCTTGGTTGTAGTCCTAGCTCCTTTGCCTTCCAGAATATCATGTTCCATGACCTCCAATCCTTTAATGTTGCAACTGCTAAGTCCTGTTTAATCCTGGGAGTGACTCCCAGATATTTGAATTGTTTTGTTCTGGCCACTTGCTGCATTTTTTTTCTTGATCTCATAGTTCTGAAATTTGGCTATAATTTTCTTGGAAATTTTTTATTTTGGCATCTCTTTCCTGAGGTGATTAATGTATTCTCTCAATGCCTTTTTTGCTCTCTTATTGCAGGATATTAAGGCAGTTTTCCTTAATAATTTCTTGAAAGATACTGTACAGGTCCTCCTTTTGATTATGGTTTTTAGGTGGTCCAGTGATTCTGCAATTGGCTCTCCTGGATCTATTGTGTAAGTCAGTTGTTGTTATTTTTTTCCAATGAGGTATTTTACATTTTTCTTAAAATTCTTTTGAATTTGATTGATTGATCCATGATGTCTTGTAGTGTCATTAGTTTTCACTTACCTAATTCCACTTTTATGGAGTTGTTTTCCACTTTTGTACTTTCTTTTCCATTTAACCAGTTGTACATTTTAGGGAGTACTTTTAATCAGTTAATTATTCTATCTCTTTTTCCACTTGACCAATTTTACTTTTTAAGCAATTGTTTTCTTTTTTCTAAATTGTTGACTCTTTTTTTCCATAATTCTTTTTCATCACTCTCATTCCCCCCATTTTCTTCTACCTCTCATATATCATTTTTAAGCTTTTTTTTTGAGCTTCTCCATGAGTTTTTTTCTGGGCTTGAGACCACTTCCCATTCTTCATTGGGGTTTTGCCCATAGGTTTTTTGACATTGTTGTCCTCTTCTGAGTTTGTGTCTTGGTTTTCCCTGTCAGATACTTTTGTTGTTGTTTTATGTTCATCATTTTTGGGGGGAGGGGTTTTTCTTTTCATTTAAATGTGATCTCTAAAATAAATAAATAAATAAATAAATTTGATCTCTACTACTGGGGTGGAAGAGGCGCTGTCTCAGGCTTCTCTTCTAGGGGCTGTTGGCCCTGGCTATGTAAACAGTGCTGCACTGCTATTGCCCTGAGACCCAGGGGGACCTTTATGTCTAGTGCTGTGCTGAGGTTGTGGCATGGAGTATGGCTGAAACTACTGGAGGCCATAGGGGTCTTGTAGTTTAGCTGGTGCCAAGTTAGATTCCTAGTGATGGTGTCTGGTGTGCTCTAAGGCAGGTGTTTCTGTTAGGGATACACTGCAGCATGTGGTGGTCTGGTCTCTGTAGGCTATCTGTTTGCCTGGGGCTAGGCTGAAGCAAGGCAGGGCAGGTCCAGGATGGTGGCTGCCTTGGTACCCTTAGGATTGGCATCTACCTGTTTTCTGGGGGTTGTGCTTAAGCATCTGGAAGTGCTAGGGGATGCCTGTCTGCCTGGGGCTATGCTGAAGCAAGTGGTAGTTCTGGGAGTTGGAGTCTGCTGGTTACCCTGGCTATGCTAAGACACATGGGCATATTCCTGCTCTGCTGCACTGTAAGGTTAATGAGATATAAGATCTTCTTTGCCCATTGAAAAGCCTATGTGCCCAGCTGTGACACATCGTAAATCACACAGAGCTCATTGGGGGAGTAACTTGCTTAAAAAGAAGCTTGCTTAGGGCAGCCTTGCTTGTAGGAAGGCTTTCATATTTATTAGTACTAACCAAATTAGGCACTGAGTCATGAGGGTTGTGATGCCTTCTGGTTCTGAGAAGTGTGTATATACACACACATACTCTGAGTTGGTATTTTGCTTTGGGGGTTCATTTACGAGAAGGGCCATTTGATTTCCTGGTAGGGAGTCTGAGTAGCTGTAGGTTGTCTCCCCAGCTGTTCAGATGCAAAGGCTCTCTTGTTCCAGTGGGGTATGTAAAGTACATAGCAATGCTGCTTTGATTCAAGCAGTGAGAGCCCTGTCTGTTTGTCTTTATGTTAATTTCTCTCCTTGTATTTTCTTGGCCAATTAGGGTGCTGACTTTTCCCCTCAACTAGTGAATGTAAGCAAAGTATATTAATGACTCCTTAAAAGTTGCTTTCCTTTCAGAAAAGCAGATCCCCAAACCTGTGCTAGCAGGCCATCCTGGGTGTTCCAGGGTGCTAAGTTTTACTAGGCGTAATGCACTGGGGCTTAGGATCTCTCATTGGTTTTTTGAGATGGAGCTTACTACTGGCTTATTGGAATGCATCCTGTTCTGGACTGTTCTCCCCCTCCACCCAAATGTGATAGACCTTATTTTCTTATCCTCCAAGTTTCTTGGGCTAAAAGATGGTTGCATTCCAACTTTTCCTGCATTTGTTTTGGGACACAATTTTGTGGTTATTTGGAGGGGAATATCAAGGAGTTATAGTGATTTACTTCCTACCCTGTTGTCTTCCAATTGTGATAATTCCCATACAAGTAGTTATCCACACTCATGAAATCATATGTTTGAGGCAAAACACGTATACACACACACACACACACACACACACACACACATACACACAATCTCCTACTTGGTTACTTTTCTGAACTTCATTACCTCCAGAAACTTATCATTCTTCAAGATGAAATGCACTCAGAAACTCACACCTCCTCAGATCATTTGATCATCTGCCATCTGGGCTGCATGACTTTGTCATCTCCCTCAGCCCACCCTTAGGTCCCTCCACCATGCCATGTTGGTAACCTACTCCCCATTTTCATGTACCATTTTTGTGTTATTTCCCCTATTAGATCATGAACTATCTAAGAGCAGGGATTGTGTTACACCTTTCTTTATAACCCTAGCACTTAACAAGATGCCTGGCACACAGTGGCTCTTGATAAATGCTTATTGACTCTGGCTTTGACACACAAACTCAAATATTGAAGCAGCAACTGAATAATGTAAATTGCAGAATCAGGAAGACTTGTGTTCAAATCCTGCCTCTGAGATTTACTAACTTTTTGACCCTGGACAAGTACCTCTATGTGTTTCATGCAACATCCTGTGATTTATCTGATGTATATGAGTTTTATTCTAATTTGGGCAATGGAATTTTCAAACTAGGACTTTCCAAAGCTAACAGAATAATTTATTCATACACACATATACACGCAAACATAAATATATACATAAATATGCATATATACATATATGCTTTATATATACACACCCTTCTAATTTGCTATTATGCATGCATATATTTGTGCATGCATATACACAGATATTTGCACACTTTTTTTCTAGATAGCTAGGTGATACAGCAGAAATACTGCTAAACTTAGAGTTAGGAAAATGAGCTCAGATCCTGATTCTGGCACTTATTGGCATGTGACTCTGGGTAAGTCACTTAACTTCTCTCAAACTTTATCCTAAGTAACTTGAGATAATAATACTACTTAAGTCACATGTTGTTGAGAGTATCAAATAAATAAACATGTAAAATGCCTCACAAACCTTAAAGTACAATATGAAAATGCTATCATTATTGCTATTAGTTGGTATTGTCATTACTATCATCATATTGCCAAATTGCCCACGGTCACACAACAGTGTGTGTCAGAGACTCTGGCTATGACACATGCGCTGCTGAAGCCTAGGCCTCAGTCAGCCAGTGAAAGAAATTGTCAAAGTTCAACACAATGGAGGTATTCCAGATGCCAAATGAGAGACAGAAGCAGGAATGATAACAAAAGGGGATCCCATATACCCTCACTGCCAGCTATTATTCATCCAGATAGGCCAGTGAGCAGAGGGGAGAAGACTAAAGTCCAGCATTCCCTGATTTTCCTTATACATAAACAGCTTTACACACATGCACACACACACACATGCAGGAGGAAATCTCCCCAAAACCTGCTTTTTTAGGTCATGGAAAAGAATAATGGAAGGAAAGGTGTGTGTGTGTGTGTGTGTGTGTGTGTGTGTGTGTGTGTGTGTGTAAAAGACCACTTGGTTGTTAATTTAAATATTACATGTTTATCAGATAAATGATACTGTGAGTTTCAATAGATGTAAGGAAGGTTTCACCCAAAGCAGTTTGGACTGCTCATAATAAATATTGCAAGTGTTCCAGGTGTTGCATATATGTGTGATCCTGTATATAAGTGTATAGATGGATGGATAGACAGACAGACAGACAGATAGACAGACAGACAGACAGACAGACAGACAGATAGATAGATAGATAGATAGATAGATAGATAGATAGATTAGGTAGGTGGATGGAGGGATTGATGCTAACAAAAACACCACCTCCTCTGGTTACAAGTGTGCAAGACACCTTGAGGGAAAGACAGGTGGCAGTTTGTGCCAAACAAGTCAAAGCACCATTACCACCTCAATCATCCTCCCTGCTCCAGATCATTATGGAGACAAACCAGAATCCTGAGCCCAAGAGCTTGGGAATAACAAGACTTTCAGTATAATGCCAATTTTCCTAGGAAGCAATCCCTATGAAGATGCAACCTGGAAACTATTCCTAAATGGGCTAAAGCCACATCTTCTGAAAACCCAGAAAGGAAAGTTCTTCTTACCACAAATTGCACTGTCAAATGGGACCTTTCCATTTGATTTTCAGGTGAAACTTTCCATAAATGTTGTCTCCCCCATTAGAATGAGAGTTTCTTAAAAGCAGGAATTTTCTTACTTTTCTATTGTTTTGTCAATGCTTAGCACAGTGCTTTGCATATTAGTAAGTACTTAAGTGCTTTGTCATTCATATGTTCAAAACTATCTATCATCTATTTCTGGCTAACATCTTTATGAGAAAATTGATAATAATTTTGTAGATGACACACCATTGACCTTTGTAAGCTGATCCAGATTTTGCTTTGCCCATATTACCTAACCATAAAAACATTCTTCCCCACAGAATTGATCCAGTATATGGTAATGGGCAAATTACTTGCTCCCTCTTCACTTCAGTGTAGTCAGGTATATATATATATATTATGAAGAATAATTATCCATAAACTAAATTGGTAAAACATTTAGAGTTACATCAAAAGAAACTTTGGAAACAAAATACAAAATGTGCATTTTAGTTTCATTTATACGTAAAATGAACATCAATAGAATAGTTATCGTTTCCCACTTTTACCTTTAAAAACCTCCAAAAAGATTACAAAAATGGAATATTTCAGAGTATCATATAAATGTAAATTTATTGTAGTATATTATGGTTCAGCTAATCCACTGGCTTATTTTACTGAATACTTTTCCATGAATTTATACTATTTTAAAGCACAAATAAAAATCAAGTTGATATTGAAAGTAAAATAGGATCCTGGAAAAATGTGTGTTGTTATTACACTTGCTATGCAACATGGGATATAGACTACAATTTCTTACTGTGGTTAGGTAAAATGTAGACTTTAGACTCATTGATATTCCATAATGCTTCTGATGCCTAAAAGGCTATAGTTATATCTCAATAAAGTTATGTATAAATATTATAGTGGACTATGTCTATGTCATAGTGTTTTAGACAGTTGTTTTTATTCATTAAGGCTTATTACCACCAAATCATTTTTGACTCTCCCATCCATATCCAGTCATTTGCCTGGTTCAGTCAATTCTTATTTGAACTTCTCTTTTTCCATCCATCTCCTATTTTTCATTTACAATAGAACCAAACTAATTTACTTACTCACCATTCTCCTAATTGGTCTTCCTCTCCTTTTTCCACCACATCCTTCACAAAACTAACAAAATTATCTTTATATACCACTCTCCTGCTTCTATTTTAGGCTCCCCATGATTTTACTCCAACCTATTTTCCTGAATAATTTCACATTGCACCCCATCATGCACTATATAATCCAGCTAAACAATTAGTACTATTAACAAGAATTCACAATTATATAGAACTCCAGGGTTTACAAAGTGCTCTCCTCCTAACAAATTTTTGAAGCAATTAGAACAAGTGTTATTATGTCCATTTTACAGAAGAGGAAATTGAACTTTTGATAAGCTAAGGGATTTGCCCAAAGTCATGAGACTAATAAATGCCCAAGATGAAATTTGAATTTACATCTGCTGATTCCAGGTCTAATACTCATTCCGCTGTATACTATGGTCCCCCTGGTCCCTGAGCTCATCTGGAAATTTCACACATTCATGCATTTATGAAGGACATTTATATTTATTAGAATCTTCTTTCTCATATCCATTTGTTGAAATGATTATTGTATTTCATTGCTTAGTTCAGGCACCACCCATTTCAGGAAACTTTAATCCTTTTAAATGAAAGTGATCTCTCCTTTTTTAATCTTTTAAATTAATATTTTGTTTATCTCCTTTGGTCATATCCCATTCTACATTGTATCATGCCTACTTATATAAATATTATTACATTATCAGCTCCTTGACAGAAAGAATTGCGACATTCATCATTTGTGTATCTAGTGAGGCAAGTAGTAAAGATATAATTATGCTAATTTTGCAGATGTAGAAACAGACTTAGAACATCAGAGTGACTTGCATATGGAGACATATCTATCTATCTATTTATCTATCTATCTATCTATCTATCTATCTATACATCTATTTATCTATTTTTGACTGTCTGTCTAGCATCAATATCAGTGCCTGAACTTGAACTTTGGACTCCCTGACTTGAGCCTGGAACTCATCACTCTGTCACAATGCCATTAGAAAACCAAGGAATTGGGGGGGCGGAGCCAAGATGGCGGAGTAGAAACAGCTCTTCCAAGCCTCTCTGCCCCCAGATTCTCCACAAACTATGTAAAAAAGGACTCTGAAAAACTTCTGGAGCCCCAGCACCCACAGAACGACACAGAGAAGCTAACCTCCCGCTGAAGACAGCCCAGCACCCTGCAGGAAGGACCAGCACGGCGGTCTGGGAGCCGGCAGCGCGCAGAGCACAGGAGCCGAGCCGAGCCCAGGTCCACGTAAGCCGAGGTTTTAGCCCCAGGGCGGCAGGGCCAGCAGCCGGCTGGAGGAACCCCAGAACACCAGGAACTGTGGCGACCCCAGAATTATCAACATAGACTTGCCTAGGACAAAGTAAGAGGTTAATGTCCTATGGACTTTGGGACCTGTATTTGGGGAATGCGTCAGCTCCCTCCCCTGGGGGCTAGAAGCTGCTGAGGAGACACGCCACTGTGTAGTTTTCAGAGGCATTTCCGGCTCCCAGCCTACAAATCGTGGGAGATCCAGCGATCAGTCTTGGGGGGTAATCGCTCTTGCTTTAACCTCCCTGGATCTGGATTGTGATCTAGGGTGGAAGTTGTGGGTGGGTTTACAGCTTGCCAGAAACGGAAGTTGCCCCCCACACGTTCGGGATGAAAATTCCTCTATCTGGCCTTAAAGCCATAGTGTGGCAACAAGCCCAAAAGTCAAGCAATTAAGTGGCAACATGCCAAGGCAAAGGAAACAGAAAATGCAACCCTAGACTCCTATTTGGGGGGCATAGAGCGGGAAAAGGACTGTGAGGTCAGAAGTCCTGCTCCAAAAGCCCCAGGGGAAAACATGAGCGGGTTGCAGGCCATAGAGGACCTTAAGAAGGACTTTAAAAATCAAATAAGAGAAGTGGAGGAAAAATTAGAAAGAGAAATGAGAAGGATGCAGGAAAAGTATGAAATGAGGGTCAACAGCCTGACTGAGGAAAAACAACACCTTAAAAAATAGACTAGCTCAAATGGCAAAGGAGGCCCAAAAGGGCATTGAGGAGAAGAATGCCTTAAAAAGTCGAATTTGCCAGATGGAAAAAGAATCTCAAAAGTTCACTGAGGAGATTCATTCCTTCAGAGTTAGACTGGAGCAAATGGAAGCTAATGACTTTATGAGAAATCAAGATGCTGTTAAGCAGATCCAAACAAACGAAAGATTAGAAGACAATGTGAAATATCTCATGGGAAAAACCACTGACCTGGAGAATAGATCCAGGAGAGACAATTTAAAATTATTGGACTACCTGAAAGCCATGATCAAGGAAAGAACCTAGAAATCACCCTTCAAGAAATTCTCAAGGAAAATTGCCCTGATGTTTTAGATCCAGAGGGCAAATAGAGGTTGAAAGAATCCACAGATCACCTCCTGAAAAAGATCCCAAAAAGAAAACTCCCAGGAATATTATAGCCAGGTTCCAGAATCCCCAGATCAAGGAGAAAATACTCCAAGCAGCCAGGAAGAAACAATTTCAATATTGTGGAAACACAATCAGAATAGCCCAGGACCTGGCAGCTTCTACACTGAGGGATCGAAGGGCATGGAATATGATATTCCAGAGGGCAAAAGAACTGGGAATGAACCCAAGGTCACCTACCCAGCAAAACTGAGTATTTTGTTTCAGGGGAAAATATGGTCATTCAGTGGAATAGAGGACTTTCAAGCATTCTTGAGGAAAAAACCAGAATTGAATAGAAAATTTGACATCCAGACACAAGAAGGAAGAGATGCCTGAGAAGGTAATCAGGGAAAAGAAATCAAAAGGAACTTATCAAAGTTGAACTATTTAAATTCCTATATGGAAAAGCAATATCTGTGACTGATGATATCTTTCTCACTATGAAAATAATGGAAGAAGGGGGTGTGGTCATATGAATACATAGGTGAATGTGTGTGTATATGGTTACAGTTATATATGGATAGAGGGCATAAGTTGAATTTGTTGGGAAGGGAGAATACTCAAGGGATGAAATTATGAAGTGAGAGAGGAAAGTGGCAAGAGGAGATGGGGAGAGACAGGATAGTATAAACTACCCCATGCAGAAGAAGCAAGGGGAAGTGGTTGCAAAAGAGAGGGAGAATAAGGAAGGCTAAAAAGGCAAAACCACATTCACATTGAATTTGGTTCAGGGAGAAAATGACATACATACTAAATGGGATATCTCAACCTGCAGCAGGATAGGGGGAAGGGGGAAGGGGGACGAGAGGAGGGATGATGGATGGGAGGGCATCCTTGGGGTGAGGGGAGGTTGGAAGTACCCACTATAGAAGAGGGACAGGATCAGGTAGGGAATGGACCAGGTGGGGGGTGGGATGAGTGGGAGGGAATTATAAGCAGCCTTGAACAATATATCTACTATGATAATGTTTTGCATAGCTAGACATGTACAACATATACTGAATTATTTATATCCCAAGAAGGAATGGGTGACAAGGGAGGAAGGAAATGGATCTAAAATTCAAGGTCGTAACATTAAATGTTTCAAATATATATATAAATACTATTATTAATACTCTTTTGCCTATAATTGGCAGATAAGATGTGCAGGCATTGGGACACAAAGATTCATCTTCCTCTAATGGAAAAGTCGATGGGGTATGGGAGAAGGTATGGGAGAGAGCAGATTGGAGGAAGCGATATCTTGTGGGACTGCTATTCTGGGAGGTTGGGTAGGGGAATAATGGGGGGAAAATGATTGTAACTCAAAATCTGGCGGAAATGAATGATGTAAAACAGAAGTTAATAAAGTATTTGTTTAAAAAAAAAAAAAAGAAAACCAAGGAATTGCTTCTAACTTCAGACATGAAAAATGACATCCTGGAGGAGGTGGCACCTGAATTGTCATGAAGGAGAAGGAATTCACTACCATGATGCCTGTACTATATTGCCTATTCATTATGTGAGGTGGATATTTCTTCTGTATATGCTACTCTAATGGGATCTGCTATTTAAATAGGTTATATGTATCCATCCTAAACTTAAATAATACTCCAAAGTCCTATCCCCTACTCCCATGCCCCATTGGGCCAGAACATGATGTAAGGTTTTCAAAGTCTCTGTCACAGTGGAATACTTTGATGTACAAATCTGGAGATTCAAAAACAAAAAGGGTTAAGCTAGCTGCAAGTGTGATCAAAATGTGCAGACAAAGCCTTTAATGAAGTAGAACAAATATATGACCTCCTAAAATTTAGATTTATACTTTTGAATTATACTAAGAAAATTGATCATCATTCTTTGAAAATTTATAGAAGGCAGGCAGTGGGCAACTACATGGTACAGTGGATAGAGTACTAGGCCTTCTAAAGCCAATCATGAGCAGCATTCCTGAGGACTGCTGCTGTGAATAACTTTAAGGATCTAAGTGCATAGTATATTGAACTTTCTATTTATTCAGTAATAAACTAATGCAAAACATTCAAGCAACTAAAACACAACATTCACAACAACATAAAATAACTTAGTACTGAGGTAGCCATTTAATCTTAGACAAAACATATCATTCACTAAGTCAAAATCTCCTCAATCAGTATAGAATGCCCAAGTCAAGTCTCTCATCTTGACTCCAGGCTGGCTTCCAATCATCCCTAAACCAATCATCCTTAATGGGTAGTAGAAAATACAAAGGACATCCATCCCTAGGCCACAGTAAGTCACAATCTCATCGTTCAATACTGCTTACCCAAGTAAAGTTCTCTTTTATCTTGACTCCAGCCTGACTTGCAAACCCCATGGCTCCTCCTCCACAGGATGATTGCTCCAACCTCTTGCCTGGACTCACATGTAGGCAGCTCTCTTCTCATGTTTCATATGGACCACTTCCCTCTTAGCCTTTTGCAGTTTCTGTTTCTAGGAAGACAAAGCTTAACAGAACTACAATATTACACATGTTACTGACACTATCATCTCAATTTACTTTCTGTCTGAGAAACCAATACAGAACAGCAAACAGGACTTCTGTCTGAGAAATGAACACAGATTGACAGGGTGACAACATTAGAAACATTCTCTCAGTTCTGCCTACTCCCAACTCATGCTAGATCTCTTTTCATGATTTTCTTGCATCATTCTCATTTCTTTTCCCAGTTTTTCCTCCACTTATTTGGTTTTCAAAATCCTTCTTAAGCTCCTCTATGGCCTGTAACCAATTCATATTTTTCTTGGAAGCTTTTGGTACAGGAGTTCTGACTTCTTTTTCTTCTTCCTTTTCCATGTTTTGATCCTTTTTTTCCCCAAAAGTGGATTCCAAAGTTGGATTTCTGTGCTTGCTTTTCTTCATTTGCTTGCTCATGTTGCCACTCAATTACTTGACATTTGAGCTTTTTGCCATAGTAGAACTCTGCTTCCAGAGAGGAGAGCTTTGTCCCAAATTGCTGGGGTATTCATAGCTGCCAGAGCTATTAAATGGATACCCTCTCTGAAGCTTCCACAAGCTCTGGCACATGTTTACCCACTCCAGGACCTCCACCCTAGACAGCAATCCAGATCCAAGCAGTTTAAAGCAAGAGAGATTACCTCTCAGACTGGTTGCCTTCTCCCCCTACAATCTGCAGGCCAGAATCTCTGAAGCAGCCATGTGGTGGCAGCTGCATAGCTGCTATGCATCAGCCACTTCTCCCTTTGGGTGGCAGAGACCAGACCTCACTCCCAGGCTCCCTGTTCCCAAAGTCCACTGACCTCTAATTTTTTCTTTGGCATTTATGGATTGATAATTCTGGAAAGCTCCACAGCTGCTGGTGATCCACTCTCCCGAAGTCGCTCCAGCTGTGGCTGATCTGGCCATGCTGGAGCTAAAATCATGACTCACATGGGGCTGGCCTCTGCTCCCTGTATGCTGCAATGGACCCTTCCTGCTGGCCTTCTGGGCTGTCTTCAGTGGGAACTTTGTTTATCTCTGTCACTTTGTGGGTTATGTAGATCTATCGTTTGTTTAGAGTCATTTTTATAGGTATTTGAGGTGGTTATGGGGGAGGGCAGGGAATTTTCCTGCTTCAGTGCCGCCATCTTGCCTCCTCCCCTGGTATTGTTTCTTGAAGAGCAGGAATGGGTGGCTGATTTTCCTGCACGGTAAGTGTAGCACCAATGTATATAAGTATTACATGATGTTCAATTGCAAAATATACCAGATTCTCCAGATATAGAACAGAACTGAAACATTTATTTAGACACCAGAAAACTGAATCCCAAAACCAGTAAGCTGATTCCATCACAGTAGGAAAGATATTCAGAAGCCATAATAATGCTGACAGCTACAGCATCCTTCAGCCTTCCTACAAACCAATACAAGATCAATATTTACTCACAAACTTCTTTGACTCCTTGACTGAGTGTTCTCTCTCCCCCACCCATCTTGCTAGCTCTTACCAGCTTCCTGTGGGCTCTGCTTCCCTTCAGCAAAACTCCTCCCACCACAGGCTCCATGTGACTACATTCAGCCTATTAGGGGCAGAGTTTATCTTCACAGCCAGGAAACTTCCTGTGGGCTCTGCTGTACTCTTTAACAAATTCCCTCCACCACAGGCTCCATGTTATTACATTCAGCCTACTGGGGGCAGAGTTTACTTCCAAAGCAGGGGAGGTCTTCAGACTCCACCCTAGGCCTATTAAGGGGCAGGGAAGATCTTCAAATTCTCATTGCCATTACAGGAAGAGGGGAAAGTGGCAATACAAATGGCACAATATACCACAGACTGGTGTCCTATTAAACATCTTAAGAGGAAGAAGACTTATGTTTAAATTTTTGGTTTTGTTACTTATTATCCTTGTGACCTTGGGTAAATACAATAAGTTCTTTAAATTTCCTTTTTTCACCTGTGAAATGACTATAATAATAATGAAACAAACTACCATAACAATTTTGACAAGGAAAGCACCTTATGAATTAATGTTATTTTAAATGTGAGCTCAGTATATTTTCTAGTCCTTAGAAATAGATTACATTACTATTCCAAGACATCTGTGCCTTGTCAAGCTCTTTTATATGACAATCTCCGCCAATGGTGTAGATCACAGCATAGACCACAGTACAGGTTAGGAAAGGAGTACAGACTTTCACTCAGATAATACCACTTTAGAAGAACTGAAAACTTAGAAGTCCCTAGAAGTATCTCTCCAAACAGCTGCACAAAACCCTGGAAACTTGGGGCAACATTCTCTACCCTGGAAGTAGAGTCCTACTTTAACAAAGAGTTAGAAGTCCATTAATAGGCTGGGAATATGAGCAAACAATGAAAAAAAAATACTCCAATTAGAGAAAGTTACTATGGTGACAAGGAAGATGAATACACACACTTGGAAGAAGAAAAAGTCAAAGTTCATGTATCCAAATTATCGAACAAAATCATGAATTGATCTCAGGACTTGTAAGAACCCAAAAAGAATTTTTAAAATCAAGTAATAAAGGTGGAGGAAAAATTGGAAAGAAAAAAATGAGAATGATGCAAGAAAATCATGAAAAAGGAGTCAACAGTTTGCTAAATGAGACACAAAAATTGCTGAAGAAAAAATATCTTAAAAAAAAACAGACAAGGACAAATGGTAAAAGAGGCCCAAAAAGTAAATGAGAATGCCTTTAAAAGAATTGGTTAAATGGAAAAGAAGGTCCAAAAGCTCACTGAAGAAAATAATTCCTTAACAATTAGCAAATAGAAGCTTATGATGTCATGGGAAATCAAGAAACAATACAACAAAACTAAAAGAAAGAAAGAAATGGAAGACAATGTGAAATATCTCCCTGGAAAAGAAAACAACGCATTGGGGCACAACCAAAAAGGCAGAGTAAGGGCAGGGTCTTGCTTGAATTGTCCCCCAAGCTCCTCCAAATACCTGTAAAAATTACTCTAAACAAATTCTATAGCTACAGAGCCCATAAAATGACAGAGTGAAGTAAATCTCCAGCCCAATATATCCTGGAAGGCCAACAGGAAGGTCTTTTTGCACCAGGCTGGGCTTGGAGCACAATCCATCATGGGCCTGACTGGCATAGATTGGGCCAGAGCCAGCCTCACATGACTGAACCACTGGCATCTGTGGTGGTTTCCAGGCTTCTCAACCAATGAACTCCAAAGACAACATAGAAGATTAGCAAGAAAACTCTGGTAACTAGGTGAAAGAGGGGTATGCTCTGGCTGGGGTTCAGTCACAGATCCAGTCAGTGGAGGTGGTGGTGGTGGCAGCAGCAGCAGCAGTGACAGCAGAGTCTACTTCTGAAGCACTCAGGCCACAGACAGTGGGGATCAGGTGACTTATACAAAATCCCTGAAATCTAGGACAGTACAGTCACCCTCCAACCACACTGGAAGTAGAGTCATACTTTGACAAAGAGTTAAAAAGTCAAATATTTGGCTAGGAAGATGAGCAAACAGTGCAAAAAACTTCAGATTATAGAATCTTACCTTTGTGATAAAGAGCAAAACATATAACCAATAGAAGACAGAAAAGTTAAAGCTCCTGCATCAAAAGCCTCCAAGAAAAATATGAATGGAACTCAGGTCATGGAAGAGCTCAAAAAAGATTGTTAAAATTAAATAAAAGAACTAAAGGAAAAATTGGGAAGAGAAATGAGAGTGATGCAGCAAAATCATCAAACATAAGTCCATACATTACAGGAGATCCAAAAAATGCTAAAGAAAATAACACCTTAAAAATAGACTATCCCAAATGGCAAAAGGGGTCCAAAAAGCCAATAAAGAGAAGAATGACTTAAGAAATAGAATTGGCCAAATGGAAAAGGAAATCCAAAAGCTCACAGAAGAAAATAATTCCTTAAAAATTAGAATGGAACAAATGGAAGCTAATGACTTAGAGGACAATGGGAAATATTATATTGGAAATAACAGTGACCTGGAAAAGAGGTCCAGGAGAGATAATTTTAAAAGTACTGGACTTTTAAAAAAAGCTTGTGATAGAAATGCAGATTTAAAGATCTCCCCTGCCCCTAGGCCCTTTGATTGGCTTAAGAGACTCTGAAAACCTTCCTTGATTTGAAAATATACTCTGCCTCCTAATAGGCTGAATGTGGTCACATGGAGCCTGTGGTAGGAGGCTTGGTTTTCAGGAATGCCCACACCTTGATGCTGTGTGATTGGGCAGTGGGTCAAGAGGGTGGTTTCATTCTCTGACCCAGGAGAAGGCTATATAAACCCTGATGGGAGGCTTTGCTTTGGGGCTCACTTTGAGAAGTGTTGTGTGATTTGACCAGATGAGACTCTGGGCACCTGTTGAGAGCCCCCTGGCTTTGAAAACCCAGATGTTGATGCTTCCCTCTCTGGTAACTCTGATTTGGTATTGATAGTGTTTGGACAGTTTGGAAGCCTGTCTGTTTGATCTGTCTGTATACTCTGAAGTTCAGGGTGCTGACCTTTTGCCCCTGAACTAGGTAATATATGTTTGTTAGATTAAAGTAAGCTTGTTAATCGATTTTGAGTTGCTTTTCTTTTGAAAAACAGATCTAAGAACCTGTGTTGGCAGCCACTCTGTGGATGCTGGGGTGCTTGCTGCTACAAAGCTATGATACAAGCAAGAGCCTAGACATTACCTTTCAAGAAATTATCAAGGAAAATCACCCTGATATTCTACAACTGAAGGATAAAACGGAAATGGATAGAATCCACCAAACAATTCTTGAAAGAGATTCCAAAAGGAAAATTGCTTGGAATATTGTAGGCAAATTCCAGAGTTCTCAGGTCGAGAAAACATTACAAGCAATTGGAAAGAAACAATTTGAGTATCATGGAAATACAATCAGATAATACAAAGATCTAGCAGCTTCTTCATTAAGGGATGAAACGGCTTGGAATATGATATTCTGGAGGTCAGAGGAGCTAGGATTAATACCAAGAATCACCTACCCAGCAAAACTGAGTATATTATTTCAGCGGGGAAAATGGATATTAAATGATATAGATGACTTTAAAGCATTCTTGATGAAAGGGCCAGGGATGTATAGAAAATATGATTTTCAAATGCAAGAATCAATAGAAGCTTGAAAAGATTAACAGACTGAGCAAAGGGGTAATCAGATTGCATGTTTTCTTGGGGTATTGGAAGGTGAGAGATGGGAATTAAATTTGGAACTCATAATCTTGTGCAAATGTGTGTTAAAAACTAAAAATTAATCAATTAATTAAAAAGAATAAGAAATCATAAAGGAATTGTTAAATTTGAACTATTTATATTCCTACATGAAAAATGATGTTTGTAACTTATTAGACATTTCTCAGTATTAACGTAGTTGAAGTATGTATAGATATATTAGATAGATAGATGGATGGATAGATAGATAGATAGATAGATAGATAGATAGATAGATAGATAGATAGAGATAGAGGGCACAGAGTGAATTGAATATGAAGGGATAATATACAAAAATAAAATTAAGGAGTGAGAGCGAAATATATTGGTAGAAAGATAAAGGGAGAGATAGAATGGGGTAAATTATCTCACCTAAAAGAGCCAAGAAAAATGTTTCACAATTGAGGGGAAGAGAGATGTGTTGAGAGTCAATGAGTGAAACTTACTCTCATCAGATTTGACTTAAGGAGGGAATAACATACATACTCAATTGGCTATCTTACCCTACTGGAAAGAAAAGGGAAAGGGATAAATGGTACACAGGAATGACAGAATGAGGGCACATTCTGGGAGGGTGTAGTCATAAGCCAACACTTTAGAAAAGGGACAGGGTCAATAGAGAAAATAGAATAAGTTGGGGTGAGATAGGAGAGAGGGAAATAAAGTTAGTCTTTCACAACATGACAATAATTGAAGTGCTTTGCATAATTACACATGTATATTGTATGTTGAGTTGATTGCTTTCCCTATGGTAATGGATGGGGAGGGAAGAAGGCAGAGAATTTGGAACTCAAAGGTTTAAAAACAAATGTTAAAATTGTTTTTACATGAAACTAGGAAATAAGATATACAGACAATGTGGTTTAGAAATCTATCTTGCCATATAAGAAAGTAAGGGGGAAGATTATAAAAGGGAGGGCATGAGAGAAGGAAGGGAAGACTGAGCAAAGGGGTAAGGAGATTGCATATTTTCTTTGGGTATGGGGAAGGGAGAGATGGGAAGTAAATTTGGAACTCATAATCTTGTGGAAATGTTTGTTAAAAACTAAAAATTAATCAATTAACTAAACAACAATAACTGAACTGGAAAATGGATCCAGGAGAGATAATTTTAAAATTATAGTACTAACAGAAAGCCATGATTCAAAAAAGAGTCTAGACATTATATTTCAAGAATTATCGAAGAAAACTGCCCTGATATTTTGGAACTAAAGGTTGAAATAGAAATTGAGAGAATCCATCAAGCATCTCCTAAAAGAGAGCCTAAATAAAAACTCCAAGGGAATATTATAGCCAAATTACAGAGTCCCGAGGTCAAGGAGAAAATATTGCAAGCAGCCAAAATGAAACGGTTCAGTAATGGTGGAGCCAAATTCAGGATAACACAAGATTTGGCAGCTTTTCAATTAAGGGATTGGGGAGATTAGAAAATGATATTCTAGAAGGCAATGGAACTAGGATTAAAACAAAAAATCACCTGTCCTTCAAAAATAAGTATAGTCATTCAAGGGGAAAAATGAATATTCAATGAGAGAGAGGACTTTTAATCATTCTTGTATCAAAAGAAAATAAATAATTAGGAAATTAGGCTTTCAAATACAAGACTCAAGAGAAGCAAAACAGGGAAACAGGTAAGTGAAATCATTAGTAACTTAGTAAGGTTAAACTCTTTATATTCCTACATAGGAATATGATACTTGTATCTCACAAGAACTTTTTGTTATTAAGATAATTAGCAGTATATATAGACAGAGGGCACTGGATGAGTAGAATATGAAGAGATAGTACCTAAAAATAAAATTGAGAGGTTAAAGAAGAATGTACGCAGAGAAAGAGAAAGGGAGAGGTAAAATGGGGAAAATTATCTCACATAAAACAGGGAAGAAAAACTTTTTTCAGTGGAGGGTAAGAGGGGGGATGTGAGATGGTGTGAGTTGAATCTCAGCAGAATTGGCTCAAAGAGGCAATAACATACACTTTCAATTGGGTATAGAAATCTTTCTTACCTGATAGGAAAGTAGGAGGGGACAGGGATAAGAGAAGGGGGAATGGTAGAATAGAGGGAAGATTGGGTGATGGGATGGTCAGAAGCAAAACACTCTTGAGGAGGTACAGGGTGAAAGGAGAGAGAATAGAATAAACAGGGGTGGGCATGATGAACAGAAATACAGTTAGTAACAGTAACTGTGAAAAAATGTTTGAAGGGAGTGTGTGTGATAAAATCCTTATTTCTCTATCATATAGAGGACTAAGCCAAATTTATAAATATAAGAGCAATTCCCCTAGTGAAAAAAATGATAAAGAGATACAAACAGTTTTCAAATGAAATAATCAAATTTATCTATGGCCATATAAAAAAACAAAACAACACAAAACACTCTAACTCATTATTGATTGGTGAAATGCTAATTAAAACTATCCTGAGATATAACCTAATACCTACTAGATTGCCTAATAGAATAGAAAAGATAACTGAAAATGTTGGGAGGGATGTGGAAAAAATAGAAATTAATGAATTTTGGTGGAGCTGTGAAGTGATTCAACTATTTGGGGGAGTAGGGAAGTCTATTTATTTAATTATTTTCAACATTCACTTTTATAATATTTAGAGTTGTAAATTTTCCTTCCCACTTTGCACAGAGGGCATGAAATCTGATATAGGCTATACATGTACACTAATGTTAAACATATTTCCACATTACTCATTTTGTGAAAGAAGGATCAGAACAAAAGGGGAAAAAGAACCAGAGACCGTAAAAACAAAGGGGGCAGCTAGGTGGTGCAGTGTATAGAGCCCCAGCCCTGAAGTCAGGAGGACCTGAGTTTGGATCTGGCCTCAGACACTTAATACACTTATTAGCTGTGTGACTTTGGGCAGCTCACTTAACCCCAATTGCCCTCCAAAAAAAAGCAAAAAAAAAAAAAAAAGAAAAGGAAGAAGAAGAAGAAGAAGAAGAAAAAGAAGAAGAAGAAGAAGAAGAAGAAGAAGAAGAAGAAGGAGAAGGAGAAGGAGAAGGAGAAGAAGAGGAAGAAGGAGAAGAAGAAGAAGAAGAAGAAGAAGAAGAAGAAGAAGAAGAAGAAGAAGAAGAAGAAGAAGAAGAAGAAGAAGAAGAAGAAGAAGAGGAAAGTAAAAATAAAAACAAAATAAGAGAGAAAATATATCTGCATTTAGACGCCATAGTTTTTTTTTCCCCCTCTGGATGGGGATAACATTTCCCATCACAAGTATTTTGGACTTGTCTTAGATCATTGCATTTCTGAGAAGAGCTAAGTCTATTAAAGTTGGTCATCAAACAAGGTTGCTGCTGCTATGTTCAATATTCTTCTGGTTCTGCACATTTCCCTCAGCATCAGTTCATGCAAATTGTCCCAGATTTTTCTGAAATCTGCATGCTCACCACATCTTATGGAACAGCAGTATTCATTTACATTGAGCTACTGCAACTTGTTCATCCATTCCCCAACTGATGGACAACCCCTCAATGTCCATTTCTTTGCCACCACAAAAAGAGCTCCTATAAATATTTTTGTCAGTGTAGATCTTTTCACCTTTTTTATGATCTCTTTGGAATACAGACCTAGGAGGGGTATTACTGGATTAAAGGGTATGCAAAGTTTTATAGCCCTTTGGGCATAGTTGCAAACAAGGGTATGCAAAGTTTTATAGCCCTTTGGGCATAGTTCCAAACAACTCTCCAGAATCATTGGATCAGTTCAAAACTCCACCAACAATGCATTAGTGTTGAAATTTCACCACATCTTTTTCAACATTTATCATTTTCCTGTTTTGTCATGTTATCCACTCTAATTGGTGTGATCTGGTACCTAAGAGTTGTTTTGATTTGGATTTCTCTATCAATAGTGATTTAGAGCATTTTTTCATGTTTCTATAGGTAACCTTAATTTTTTCATCTCAAAACTGACTGTTTATATCCTTTGACCATTTATCAGTTGGGGAATGACTTATGTTCTCATAAATAAGACTTAGTTCTCTATATACTTTGGAAATGAGGCCTTTATCAGGGACACTCTTTATAAAAATTATTTCCCAACTTTCTGATTCCCTTCTAATCTTGGTTGCATTGGTTTTGTTTTTGCAAAACCTTTTTAATTTAAAATAATCAAAATTATCCATTATACATTTCTTAATGTTCTCTATCTCATTTGATTATAAATTCTTCCCTTCTTCATAAATCTGACAGATGCACTATTCCTTGCTTTCTCAGTATACTTATAGCATCAGCCTTTATATCTAAATCATATATTCATTTTTACTTTATCTTGATATAGGGTGTAAGATCTTGGTCTATGCCTAGTTCCTCCCATATTGCTTTCCAGTTTCCCAGCAGTTTTTGTAAATAGTGAGTTCTTATCTCAGAAGCTAATCTTTGGGTTTATCAAAAAGTAGATTACTATCTTCATTGACTACTTTGTTTTTTGTAGCTAACCTATTAAACTGATTCACCTCTCTCTTTTATAGCCAGTACCAAGTAAGTTTTATGATTGCTGCTTTATATTATAGCTTAAGTTCTGATACCAAATACTATTTCTTTTTAATAACATTGCCTTTTACATCTTTTCCTCTGAAAGATTTTCCTGAATTTTGTTGGATAATTGATGGTTGTTTGTAATCCAAACTCATTTCCCTTCCTGAATATCATATTCCAGGTCCTCCAATTCTTTAATATAAAAGTTAATAAATCTTGGATAATCCTGACTATGGTTACAAGATTTTCTTTCTGGCAGCTTAGAGCATTTTCTCCTTGACCTGATAATTCTGGAATTTGGCTACAATATTCCTTGAAGTTTTCGTTTTGGAATCTCTTTCAGGAAGACATGTTTCAATGACTATTTTTTTTCCTCTGGTTCCAGGATCTCAGGATCTTGGGAACCTTGATGATTTCTTGAAAACTCTGGTCCAGCCTCCTTTATTTTTTATTGTGGCTTTCAGGGAATCCAATAATTCTTAAATTATCTCTCCTGCAGATGAATTTTCCACATCAGTTCTTTTTCTAATGTGCTATTTTACATTTTCTTCTATTTTTTCATTCCTTGATGTCTTTTAGATTCATTAGCTTCCCCTTGCCCAATTCTATTTTTTGGGATTTTTTTTTTCAATAAACTTTTATACATACTTTTCCATTTGGCCAATTTTACTTTTCTTTTTTTTTTTAAACAAATGCTTTATTAACTTCTGTTTTACATCATTCATTTCCGCCAGATTTTGAGTTACAATCATTTTCCCTCCATTATTCCCCTACCCAACCTCCCAGAATAGTAGTCCCACAAGATATCGCTTCCTCCAATCTGCTCTCTCCCATACCTTCTCCCATACCCCCATCGACTTTTCCATTAGAGGAAGGTGAATCTTTGTGTCCCAATGCCTGCACATCTTATCTCCCTATTACAAGCAAAAGAGTATTAATAATAGTATTTATATATATTTGAAACATTTAATGTTACGACCTCGAATTTCAGATCCATTTCCTTCCTCCCTTGTCACCCATTCCTTCTTGGGAGATAAGTAATTCAGTATATGTTGTACATGTCTAGCTATGCAAAACATTATCATAGTAGATATATTGTACAAGGCTGCTTATAATTCCTTCCCACTCATCCCACCCCCAACCTGGTGCATTCCCTAGATGATCCTGTCCCTCTTCTATAGTGGGTATTTCCAACCTCCCCTCACCCCCAGGATGCCCTCCCATCCATCATCCCTCCTCTCGTCCCCCTTCCCCCTATCCTGCTGCAGGTTGAGATAACCCATTTAGTATGTATTACATTTTCTCCCTGAACCAAATTCAATGTGAATGTGGTTTTGCCTTTTTAGCCTTCCTTATTCTCCCCCTCCTTTGCAACCACTTCCCCTTGCTTCTTCTACATGGGATAGTTTACCCTACCCTGTCTCTCCCCATCTCCTCTTGCCACTTTCCTCTCTCACCTCATAATTTCGTCCCTTGAGTATTCTCCCTTCCCAACAAAATCAAATTATTCCCTCTATCCATATATAACTGTAACCATATACACACACATTCACATATGTATCCATATGACCACACCCCCTTCTTCCATTATTTTCATAGTGAGAAAGATATCATCAGTCACAGTTATTGCTTTTCCATATAGGAATGTAAATAGTTCAACTTTGATAAGTTCCTTTTGATTTCTTTTCCCTGGTTACCTTCTCAGGCATCTCTTGCTTCTTGTGTCTGGATGTCAAATTTTCTATTCAATTCTGGTTTTTTCCTCAAGAATGCTTGAAAGTCCTCTATTCCACTGAATGACCATATTTTCCCCTGAAACAAAATACTCAGTTTTGCTGGGTAGGTGACCCTTGGGTTCATTCCCAGTTCTTTTGCCCTCTGGAATATCATATTCCATGCCCTTCTATCCCGCAGTGTAGAAGCTGCCAGGTCCTGGGCTATTCTGATTGTGTTTCCACAATATTGAAATTGTTTCTTCCTGGCTGCTTGTAGTATTTTCTCCTTGATCTGGGGATTCTGGAACCTGGCTATAATATTCCTGGGAGTTTTCTTTTTGGGATCTTTTTCAGGAGGTGATTGGTGGATTCTTTCAACCTCTATTTTGCCCTCTGGATCTAAAATATCAGGGCAGTTTTCCTTGAGAATTTCTTGAAGGGTGATTTCTAGGTTCTTTCCTTGATCATGGCTTTCAGGTAGTCCAATAATTTTTAAATTGTCTCTCCTGGATCTATTTTCCAGGTCAGTGGTTTTTCCCATAAGATATTTCACATTGCCTTCTAATCTTTCATTTGTTTGGATCTGCTTAACAGCATCTTGATTTCTCATAAAGTCACTAGCTTCCATTTGCTCCAGTCTAACTCTGAAGGAATGAATCTCCTCAGTGAACTTTTGAGATTCTTTTTCCATCTGGCAAATTCGACTTTTTAAGGCATTCTTCTCCTCATTGCCCTTTTGGGCCTCCTTTGCCATTTGAGCTAGTCTATTTTTTAAGGTGTTGTTTTCCTCAGTCAGGCTGTTGACCCTCATTTCATACTTTTCCTGCATCCTTCTCATTTCTCTTTCTAATTTTTCCTCCACTTCTCTTATTTGATTTTTAAAGTCCTTCTTAAGGTCCTCTATGGCCTGCAACCCGCTCATGTTTTCCCCTGGGGCTTTTGGAGCAGGACTTCTGACCTCACAGTCCTTTTCCTGCTCTATGCCCCCAAAATAGGAGTCTAGGGTTGCATTTTTCTGTTTCCTTTGCCTTGGCATGTTGCCACTTAATTACTTGACTTTGGGCTTGTTGCCACACTATGGCTTTAAGGCCAGATAGAGGAATTTTCGTCCCGAACGTGTGGGGGGCAACTTCCGTTTCTGGCAAGCTATAAACCCACCCACAACTTCCACCCTAGATCACAATCCAGATCCAGGGAGGATAAAGCAAGAGCGATTACCCCCCAAGACTGATCGCTGGATCTCCCCACGATTTGTAGGCTGGGAGCCGGATCTGCC